>JAPDVU010000010.1:56114332-56206832 GCA_026230045.1 Corynorhinus townsendii
ACGCTGTGAAGTGCCGCGTGGTGGACCGCCAGGAGGAGGGCAACGGGGACTCGGGGGGCTCCTTCCAGAATGGCCACGCCCAGCTCATGGTAGGGCCTGGAGCGGGGCGCCGGCCCCAGAACCCCGCCAGGAAGAACGGGAGCCCAGGGTGCAGTTGGGGAAACTGAGGTTCCTGGGGTGGGATCCCGGGTTCAGGGCTTGGGGTCAGGCAGGTCAAGTTGATGAGATCTGGGTGGGGCTGGTGTCCCGGCCCTGGTCTCAGCTCCCAGCCTTTCAGCTTCTCCCTTGGGTCCAGCCTGGCCTATCCACTCACACCACCTGCCGTGGCCCTGTCCCCAGCCAGATCCCCTTAGGACCGGACTCGGGTCCTCCACCCCAGGTGCCCCCCTGCACACCCCACCCTCTCCTGCTGCTCACCCTGTCCACGGAGATGCCACCTTCTCCAGGGAGCCCTCCCTGACTGCCCCTCAGGTTGCCTGTTCCGGCCCCAGTAGTGCCCTAGGTGAATCCCCACACTGCCGTTTCGAGGCTGCTGCCCACGGGGTGCCCCTGGCATGCAGTGAGCCTGGCAAGCAGGAGGCCCTCATGTGGTCTTCCAGGGCCTGGCCACCTCACGGTGGTTGTTAGGGTCCCAGGCAGGGCCTCGACAGAGCCCAAGGTGGAGGAGCTGGGGTCCTGGACCCCCGGTTCTGTTCCAGGCCTGACCTCTGACCTCAGACCTGTGGTCTCCCCGCTGACCCAGCCTCTGCATTTGCAGGGAAGGCGCCTCCAGGTTCGAGATTGAGGGCCCGGCTGTGCCCTGGGCCCTGCCGCCCCTGGGAAGGCCCCACACCAGCCTGGGGGGCCCAAGTGGACGCCCCAGCCCCCAGCCTGGGAGGGGTGGGTGCTGCGTGCAGCAGGGACCAGGCCACTGCTCGAGGGGCCGCCAAGGCCTCCCTGGGACCGGACAGCACGTGGCAGCCCTGCTGTGCCTCTCCCTGCTGCCAGGCTCTGTGCCCTCACCCAGGGCTGTGCAGGGACCGAAGGCGTGACGGGGCGGGGGCTGGCAGCAGGTGGCGGCCTGGGCAGCAGGGGGCTCTCATGGGAGAGGTGTGAGGGGCAGCAAGGGGTTCCTGTACTGGAGGCCCAGGGACAGGGGGCAGGGGAGACTGAGGCCAGCTGTGGGGACTGGCCCCCTACTTCCCAGCTGACCCACGAATGCCCTGGAGCTGAGAGTCTGCTCACGTGTGTGCACATATGTGGGCGCATACGCGTTGCTTACATGTGTGTGTGCGCGCATGGGCTTAATGTCTGCACTGCTCACACGTGTGCATGCATGTGCACATGCATGTACCCGTGCACACGCAGGCGAGAGCATTCCAGGCATAGCCGCCCCCCAGGAGTTCACTGCGTGTGAACACACCAGCACGTGGGCATCCGAGTGTGTGGACCCCCTTAGCCCTCAGGACTGTGTACACACGTACACTGCCGCGCGCAGGCACACGCCTCCAGGGCATGGCTGCAGCTGCAGCATGGCCCTTCCCCCGCAGCCTGCAGGCCTCGCGGTGCCCGGGCAGCGGCAGCCCTGCGCCACCCCCACCCCCACCCCCGCCCTCACCAGCCCGTCTGTCTTGCAGACCGACTTCGAGAAGGATGTGGATCTGGCCTGTAGATCAGGTGAGCGCCTGACAGGTGAGAGCGACAGGTGGCCCTCGCCGGGGCCCACTTGCTTCTTCTTCTTTTCTTCGTACATCTGTCCATCCATTCGTCTGTCCTCATCCGACCCCTGCCTTCCACAGCCCCCCCCCTCCCGCCACTGACCCCCCTTCCGACCAAGGAACTGCTGCCCGGAGCCCTGTCCGAGGGGACACAGCCCTCGGGGTCTGGGCCCGGCACAGACCTTGTTTGCACCAGCGCCCACACCTCCCAGCCCCGCCCACTGCGGAGGCAGCAGGCAGGGTCTGTGGGAGAGCCGAGGTGATGGCCTCCCCATCAGCCCAGTCCTCAGCACCCACAGCTCTGCGGGTCTTCGGCCTCCACCTCCTCCTCGGAGGGCAGTGACACTGGGCAAGCTCTGTCCCCACCCCACCCCCCCTTCACTCCCCTGCCTGCCCGCCTGCCGTCTCCTGTTCTGTGTCCTTCATTTCTTCATTGTGAGTCCTGCCGTGGAGGAGGGGGGGTGGGTTTTCAGATGGGGGTGCATCAGTGGGAGCAGGAGGAAAGCAGGTCGGACCCACCGCTGAGCCCTAGGCTGGCGCTGAGCTTCCTGGAAGCAAGGGCAAAAAGGGCCTGGGACCAAGAGTCACTGCTCTCTGAACCAAGGGTCTGGGGCCCTGACAGGCAGTCTTTCGGGGGGGCCACCCTTCCTCTGGTCTGCCAGGTGTTTGAGGAGCACCTTCTCCAGAGACAGCCCTGGAGAGCTGGGACAGCCCCCGGGGGATGGAAGGGTGTTACGCCAGCTGCTGCCAGGGAGACCCAGGAGGGCTTCCTGGAGGAGGTGATCTCTGCATGGGGCTGAGCAGGAGCTGGAGCCCCTCTCTTAGGCTCATGCTATCTAGCCAACTTCCCTGGTAGGAGGCCTCAAGTCTTGGGGGGCTTTGGGGCCTGACCCACCCTGTTTGGGTGGCCTCCAATCTCTTCCTAATTGGGGATATGGCTAAGCCTGGCCCTTGGCCTCCTGAACGAGTGGCTGGTAGCTGGGAGGGTGGGGATGGTAGGAGGGTGTCACCACACAAGCACCAAGTGTGCCGGAAGCAGGGACCGGGGTTGCAGTAGGCACCCCAGCAAGGGCCCGGGCCCGGGCCCAGGAGGAGTTCAGGTTGTATGCCGACGGCGTGGGGGCACGTAGCCTGGTCCATGGGTTCAGTGCTGCTGGGAGGTGGGCAGGAAGGCCTCAATGGGAGGGGCCCTCAACAGGTGGGGCCCTTCCTGGCCCTGGGGCACAGGGTTGTCCAGAAGATGTGGGTCCCCTTTGGGGCCACAGAGTGCGGAGGTCTGGGGCAGGTGTGGCACCCAGAGTGTGGAGAGGAGCGGCAGGGAGGGAGGCCTGGGAAGCTCCGAGCCGCAGAGGGCGCGTGCGGGCTGGGCAGCTGGAGGCTGTGTGCGGGATGGAGGCAGCAGCCGATGGATCGCTGGGCCTGGGCTGGGCGGTGTGGCAGGGGCCGGCCGCCAGGCCACAGGGGAGGCCGCGGTCAGAGCCGGCTTGCCGAGGTTGGGCCCTGGGAGGGGCTGGTGGGCAGCTGGGCCTGGCTGCTCCGGGGCCTCCGGGGGCCGGCAGGAGGGAGGTGGGTGGCGGGCATGCTGGAGCCCAGGTTAGAGGTCATGGCAGCCCAGTCCCCCTGCAGCTGGTCAGGAATGGGCTGTCCCACCCACACCCAGGAGCTGTGTCCCTGCACCTGCACAGGTCCCCCGGGGCCATCGGAGGCCACCCCGCCTCTGAAGGGCCTGTGGGGGGTCGTCCCCCCTGTGCGGGGGGAGGAGGGGCACCGGTCCCAGCCGTGTTGGAAAGTACAAAGGGGACCCCGGCTGCCGCAGCGCCGAGCTCAGGAGGGGTGTGCCCGGGGGCCCCGGCCAGGCCGCCTGACCCTGCCCCGCCCCTCAGTGCTGAACAAGGACATCGCCGCCTGCCGCACGGCCACCATCACGGGCACCCTCAAGCGGCCCTCGCTGCCCGAGGAGGAGAAGCTGAAGCTGGCCCACGCCAAGGTGCCGCCCCCCAACTTCAACAGCCTCCCGGCCAACGTGTCCAAGCTGCACACGCACGGCTCGCCGCGCCGCCCGGGCGGCCCGCTGCCCGACTTCCCCAACCACTCGCTGACCCTCAAGAAGGGCCGCGCGCCCAAGTCCTCCTTCGTGGGCGACGGGGACATCTTCAAGAAGCTGGACTCGGAGCTGAGCCGGGCCCAGGAGAAGGCCCTGGACACGAGCTACGTGATCCTGCCCACGGCCACGGCCACGCTGCGGCCCAAGCCGGCGGAGGAGCCCAAGTACAGCATGCACATCGACCAGATGCCGCAGACCCGCCTCATCCACCTCAGCATGACGCCGGACGCCGGCCTCCCGGCCCGCAGCCCGCCCTCCCGCCAGCCCCCCGAGGCGCCCCCCGCCCAGCCGCCGCCGCCGCCGCCGCCGCCGCCGCCGCCCCCGCCCCCACAGCAGCCTCTGCCCCCGCCGCCCACCCTGGAGCCGGCGCCCCCCAGCCTGGGGGAGCCCAGGGAGCCCGCCCCCCACCCGGGGCCCAGCACGGGCACTGGGACCAAGAACGAGAACGTCTGCACCTTGTCCGTGAGCTCCCTGGAGGTGCGGGCTGTGGGGGGTTGGGGGGCAGGGTCCCTGGAGGACGAAGGAGAGGTGGCGTCCTGGGGCCTCAGGGTTGGCCACGCAGCCAGTGTCCGGCTGGAGGTGTCCCCTTGGCCGGCCTCGGACTGAGAGCCCTGGCTCTGCCCAGGGGGAGGGCCCCGGCCGCCCTCCAGCACCCACCCTGCCCGCTGGGCCCGGGCCGCGGCAGCCTCTCTCGGGGTCCCGGACGGCGGCCTCCCCACTGCAGGGGACCTGCTCACGTCCCACCCTCTCTGTGGTCGGGCGGGCACTGGGAGTCCCTCGGAGACCCACACAGCCGGACGCTGCCCCAGGCCCGCACGGGCTGCGGGACGTGGGCTCCGAGGCTGGGAGTCTGCGCCCAAGGGCTGCGTGGGCGAGGGTCCCTGCAGCCGTCCTCAGGCAAGGAGAGGCCAGGACGTGGGGTGGGGAGGTTTTGGGGTGCTGGTTACAAAGGCGTGCCTCCCTTCCCCCCACAGAGGCGGAAGTCGCGGTATGCGGAACTGGACTTTGAGGTGGGTCCCGTGTCCCCTCCCCAGACACCTGGGCCAGGTGGGTTCTGAGCCCTGGCCAGGCAGCTCAGGCTGGTCCCGCGGGCAGGGAGGGGCCGGGGGAAGAGGGCCAGCTGGCGCCCTCGGGGCTCAGGGTCTGCCCGCCCCCGCCCCTCCCCCCGCAGAAAATCATGCACACGCGGAAGCGGCACCAGGACATGTTCCAGGACCTGAGCCGGAGGCTGCAGCACGCGGACAAGGACAAGGAGGTGCTGGCCCCCGAGAGCAAGGTCTGCGGGGCGGGGCACTGGGCGGGGGTGGGGGGCACTGGGCGGGGGCGGGCACTGGGCTGGGCGGGGGGGGGGGGGGGGGGGGGGAGGGCAGGGGCAGGGTGTGGGACCATGGGTGAGGGGCAAGGCGCCGAGCGAGAGCCCGTAGGTAAGCCGGCCCTCTCCTGCCTTCCTCTGACCCCACTTCACTCAGTTCATTCCTCCAGCCTTTCCCCGGCGGCCTGGCCAGCCCATGCTGCCCCCGGAGGGTCTGGGACGCGTCCGGGCGGGGCAACTGGCTCTCAGAGGCGGGGAGACCCATACGGGGTGCTGAGCAGGCAGGGCCCCCCAGACCCTGACCCGGGAGGGGGCCGCAGCCCCTGTGTATTCTGGGCCAGGCTGGGCCTCCCACCCCGTCTGTACCTCTCTGGTCGGTCCTTGCTGTTCTGACTCCTGTCTGCACCCTTCCCTTCCTCTCCCGCTGTCCCTCCCTCCCCGCCCTCCCGTCCACTGCCCGCGGCCACCACTGCCCGCGGCCAGCAGCCAGAGAAGCAGCAGACGCCCAACAAGCGGCCCTGGGAGAGCCTGCGGAAGGCCCACGGGCCGCCCGCGTGGGTGAAGGAGCTGGAGCCGCCGCCGCCGTCGCCCCTGGAGCTGCGGAGCGTGGAGTGGGAGAGGTCGGGCGCCACCATCCCGCTGGTGGGCCAGGACATCATCGACCTGCAGACCGAGGTCTGAGCGGGCGGGCGGTGGCCACACACCGGACGGAGGAGGGATGCTGCTCGCCCCGCCGCTACCGCAGGACGGGCACCGACGCTCGAGGGCGGCGGGCCAGGCCCGCGCCCGGCTCAGGGCACTCGGACGGCGGCCGCGGAGGCCCGCAGTGCTGGGACCAGAGCCAGCGGGACAGGAGGCGGCGGCCCCCGTGGCACAGGGCGCCGGAGGCCAGAAGGTGCCTCTGCCCTCCTCGGACCCAGCCCCGGCGGCCGGACAGGCGGCCGGGGACAATGCCAGGCTGGGTGCGGCCGGCACCGGATGCTCACCTGAGCTGCTGCAACAGAGGACCAGCAGGCGGCCCGGCACCGTTTTTTAGACGCCCCCATCCCTCGGGAAGCAGCCAGCCCCCCGGCCCTGCCTGGCCCTCCTGCCCCCGGGCGGGACCAGGGCCTCTGGACGAAGCAGGGCTGGGGAATCTATTTTTTCTCTCCTTTTCTTTTCTTCAATAAAAAGAATTAAAAACCCACGCCCTCTCTGTGTGGCCTTCCTCAGGGCCCGGCAGAGGGGCTGGGCTGCCTGGTTGGCATCTCAGCTTCACCTGCCCAGTGCCCCACCCCCCCCGCGGGCCATGACCCCCAGGCCTGTGGTCACGTGGCTCCAGGCAGCCGCTGGCCTCCCGGGGGGCTGAGGGGCCTCATGGGGAGCCTAGGGTGCTGGCTGGCCCCTCAGACTTGGAGAAGCACAGGGCAGGCCTGACTCCCTGGCCCCGACGCATCGCAGGAGGCACGACCTGAGACGACGAAAGAAATGCAGAGTAGGGGACATGGGGAGAGGGAGGGAGCCTCGGGGCCCTGGGACCGCCGCCTCTGGCTGGCCTTGGGGGCCCCACCATCCCCTCCAGAACCCCTGTCCTCCTCTGCGCCCCTGTCCCACCCGCCTCCCCCTCTGTCCTGGGGCAGGGCCAGGGCGGGATTGGGGCCACAGTCCCAGGCTCCAGGACACCTCCAGGCCTTGGTGGTCCCCCCATCAGAGGCAGGTGTGAGGGACAAGTGTGAGCACACCCGAAGCTGCCCCCCTACGCCCGGGTGCGGGGCACATGCCAGGCCCACTTCTGCCCCCCCCCCCACCTCCCCCTCAGCTCACAGCCCAGGACTCTCCATTTCTGAGCAAGAAACTCACATGGGTCCTGCCTCTTCTCCGCTTCCAGCAGGGGGCGGCCTGAGCCTCCACGTGAGCCCGGCTGGGAGCCGAGGCGGGGACAGAGGATTGGCCAGGCCCCACCCCCAGGGCCTCAGGCAGCCAATCCACACCTGTGTTCCCAGAGGCAATGGACTGAGGCCCCGCCCCCAGGGCCTCAGGCAGCCAATCCACACCTGTGTTCCCAGAGGCAATGGACTGAGGCCCCGCCCCCAGGGCCTCAGGCAGCCAATCCACACCTGTGGTCCCAAAGGCAATGACTGAGGCCCCGCCCCCAGGGCCTCAGGCAGCCAATCCACACCTGTGGTCCCAGAGGCAATGACTGAGGCCCCACCCTCAGGGCCTCAGGCAGCCAATCCACACCTGTGATCCCAGAGGCAATGGACTGAGGCCCCGCCCCCAGGGCCTCAGGCAGCCAATCCACACCTGTGGTCCCAGAGGCAATGGACTGAGGCCCCGCCCGAATAAGGGGTGGAGGTGGGGAGGCCACACGTCATTCAGAATGAAACCAAGGAAGCCGAGCTGAAAGGGGCTGCCTGGCATGGGGTTCCCACGGCACCTGCCCATCACGCATCACCTCAAACCCCACCTCCAGTTCACCATTCAGCTCCGGGAATCTCGCCCCCAGCAGGGGGACCTGGCATGGATAGGGTGGGTGCCACCTCTTGCGTGTGACGGCAGTGACTGTGGGTGACCACGAGTGACCAATCCGGATGCACAGGGACCACAGTGACTGCGTGGCCACAGGTGACCCTGGACGAGGACAACCGAGAGGGAGGGGAGGGTGGCGCACAGCAGCCACGAGGAGCCGGTGCAGAGCGCGGCCTCCCCAGCAGGGGGCGCTCGGGCACTGCGCTGTGGGAGGGTGCAGGCTCAGCACCGCCGGGAGCAAAAGCTCAGGCAGCTGGTGAGATGGGGCGCAGCCTGACCCGCTGCGCTCCTGGCAGTTCGTCTGACCCACTCGTGACGGATGCGCCTCTTGTGTGTCCGTCCTGGGACGTGCCATCTCACACACGCACTGTCCTAGCTCCAGCCCGGGCCGAGCCTCGTCGCCTTCCCCTGAGCCTCTTCTGGGAGCTGTGGCCAGGGGCCTGAGGCGCTGAGCCAGGGCGGAGCGCTGCGGTGTGCCTGTTCATCCAGCTGCTCAGACAGCTGGACAGGCAGGGGCCCTGATGGCGTCCGCAGCCGAGGACACCGAGATTCAGGGCCAAGAGGTGCTGCCGGTGGCCCCAGGTGGCGAGTCTGAGCCCCGCCGTCCTGGTTCTGGTCCTCAGAGGGCAGGCACCCCCGGGCAGCTATGGCCTCTCCGCCTGCATTCCCTCCACCACAGGCTCCTTCTCTCCGGGCCTGGCCAGGCCCCCAGAGAGCTCCTGGCATTTTCATCGTCCTGGCACGTTTGTGCAAGTCACAGGTTGCCATCTACCATTGCAGCTGAGATCTCCTCCTCCTCCACTTTTATCTGCCATCAGCAGCACCACAGGCCCTGCCAGAGGGGGAGCTGAGGAAGGTGGGGTCACCACGCTGGGAAGACAGTTGTACAGCAAAGGTCGTAGCGACAGCTTTGTGCTCGAGCTGGAGCTGCAGATCCTGGTAGTGGTGGTGGTGGTGATGGTGGTGGTGATGGTGATGGTGGTGATGGTGGTGGTGATGGTGGTGATGGTGGTGGTGATGGTGATGGTGGTGATGGTGGTGGTGGTGGTGGTGATGGTGGTGGTGATGGTGATGGTGATGGTGGTGATGGTGGTGGTGATGGTGATGGTGGTGGTGATGGTGATGGTGGTGATGGTGGTGATGGTGGTGGTGATGGTGATGGTGGTGATGGTGGTGGTGATGGTGATGGTGGTGGTGATGGTGGTGATGGTGGTGGTGGTGGTGGTGATGGTGATGGTGATGGTGGTGATGGTGGTGGTGATGGTGATGGTGGTGGTGATGGTGATGGTGGTGATGGTGGTGATGGTGGTGGTGATGGTGATGGTGGTGATGGTGGTGGTGATGGTGGTGGTGATGGTGATGGTGGTGATGGTGGTGGTGGTGGTGGTGATGGTGGTGGTGATGGTGGTGATGGTGGTGGTGGTGGTGATGGTGGTGGTGGTGGTGATGTGGTGATGTGGTAATAGAGCTGCATGTGGTGGTCGATGGTGATGGTGATGGTGATGGTGGTGATGGTGGTGGTGATGGTGATGGTGGTGGTGATGGTGATGGTGGTGATGGTGGTGATGGTGGTGGTGATGGTGATGGTGGTGATGGTGGTGGTGATGGTGGTGGTGATGGTGATGGTGGTGATGGTGGTGGTGGTGGTGGTGATGGTGGTGGTGATGGTGGTGATGGTGGTGGTGGTGGTGATGGTGGTGGTGGTGGTGGTGGTGGTGGTGGTGATGTGGTGATGTGGTAATAGAGCTGCATGTGGTGGTCGATGGTGATGGTGATGGTGGTGATGGTGGTGGTGGTGATAGTGAAGATGGTGGTGGTGGTGGTAGTGATGGTGATGGTGGTGGTGGTGATGGTGATGGTGGTGGTGGTGATGGTGGTGGTGGTGATGTGGTGGTGGTGATGGTGATGTGGTGGTGGTGGTGGTGGTGGTGGTGGTGGTGATGGTGATGTGGTGGTGGTGATGGTGGTGGTGGTGGTGATAGTGAAGATGGTGATAGTGGTGGTGGTGATGGTGGTGGTGGTGGTGATGCGGTAATAGAGCTGCAGGTGGTGGTCGATGGTGGTGGGGAGTGACTTGGGGGTGGTGACACCCACAGCAGCAGCCACGTAATCTGCATTGCTGATGGTGGTGCTTCTGGGTTGAAAATGAGGACCTCACCGGGCCACCCTGTCCCTCACTCCCACAGACTGGGAGCATCTGGAGGAGGATGGTGACTCGCGGATGGAGGAAGGAGCAGCTCCGGGAGGGTGACTAGCGTGTCTGAGTCACCAGAGGGGGTGGAGCTGACGGGACTCGCATTTCACCAGCCCCCACAGTGCTGAGATGTGCCGGCAGCCTGTCCTCACCTGACCCATCTGTTCATTCCCCTTCCTGTCACCAGTGCGCAGGGTGCCAGGAGGGAGGGTGCTCCAGGAGCCCCGGGCCCTGCGGGAGCGGCCCTCCTCTGGGCGGGCAGGGCTCTTTCTGGGAAGCCTTCACAATGCCCTCCACCCCTCTTCCTGGGCCCCCCAGCTGCCAACACGGCTGCTGCCAGGAAGTCCCTCCTGCAGTCTCCCCGCCTGCCGCGTGGGAGGTTCCTGCCCTTGGCAGGCTGTTCTCAGTCTCTGTGCTCCCCGCATCCCAAGGACCCCTCTCGGCGCCGTCTGGGCTGCTCTGTACCACCCAGTGGACCCCCCACCCTCTGCTGGCTCCTCCTGGACTCACTCAAGAGGATGGACAGACCCTCCAGACGCCCACGTCCCCAGAGAGAAGCAAATCCTCAATGTTCCAGAACCTTCCATGGCTGGGAGTGCCCTCCCCAGACCTGCTCCACACGCCCCAGCTCACCGTGGCCTCCTGAAACCAGGCGTGTGCCCGGGGCATGCGGCCCTGGCAGCTGCCACCTCCCTGCGGCTTCCTGAGTGTCCTTGCATGAGGGCTTCCCGTGCGGCTCCGAGTGACAGCAGCTGATGTCCCCCAGAAGCCCAGAAATGGCCGCCCCCCTCCTTGCTGCCCCCCTGCCTGGGACAGCCCCCCTCCTCGCCGCTCCCTTGCCTAGGACAGCCCTTTCTGCCCATTGTCAAGTCTGGAGCCCCAGCCCATGGCCCCTGGTGGCCTGGCTGGAGGCACCATTCTGAGGCGGCCCTGCCCCCAGCGCCCGGGAGGTGCCCCCCAGACCTGGAGCTCCGGGGTGCAGGCAGGGGTCACAGGCCTCCACCAAATCCCCACTTACACCAAATTCTCCCTGCCAGTGGTCCAGGTGGGGCTCGGACCCCCTACACAGTGGGTCGTGGGAGGTGGGGTGTTTCTGGGCCCTGGGGACCCCGGCACACGGCACCCCTGTGCTGACCCCGAGCCCTGGAGGGTCTGCTCAGGGCAGTCCAGCGAGGCCACGGGGGCGAGACCCCGCCCAGGGCAAGCTCATGGCGGCCTCTGCCCCCTCATGGCAGCAGGACTGGCTGGAAGCAGGAGCCCTGGGCCTGGGCCCGCCCCTCCCCGCTGGCCTCAGTTTCCCTCTGTGAACAGGGCGGCCCTCGGTGACTCAGCACGCCTCCAGGCGGGGAGCAGCGGGTTTTCTTTGGGCCTAAAATAACCCCAGGGAGTCACCCCCACGCAGGCGCAGGGAACAGCTCCAGCTAAGACAGAGCCGGAAGTGAGGGCTCCCTGCTGCGGGAGGAGGGGGAGCCTCCTTCCAGGGGGGCCTGGCTGGTGCTGTGCCCTCCCCGCTGGGACAGCAGGCCCGGGACAAGGAGCACCCCGGCTCCCAGAACTGAGGGGGCGGCGGCCTGAGGACGCTCGTCTAGAGACTTGGGCTCACAGGCGGCATCTCGGGGTAAGTGCAGGTGCCGCCCCGAGTCCCAGGGCCATGTGGGCAGGGGGCTTCCTATAGGTCCTCCCCTGGCACCCCAAGTCTGGCTCCCAGCGAGTGGGGACCCCAACGGGGTGGGGCCAGCCGCAGGGCGAGGGCGGATGCCCGCCATCTGGGCGGAGGCGGTGTCGCGGGGCTCAGCATGGCTCTGGCAGCACCATCTGGCCCCCCCGGGAGGGGTCCAAGGCCGCAGGAGCTCCCTACCCGGACCTCGCATCCCTGGGGCTTCCTGGGGAGGCAGATGGGGGGAACCTGGGAGTGGGGTTTCTCGGACAGCTCAGAGCCTGTGACCTCAGGGCCCTGCCCCACTCCGGTCTCCTCACCACGGGCCGAGCCCTCCCCGGCCCTCCCAGGCCCTCCCAGGCCCAGCGCCCCATCCCCAGAGGGGAAGCAGCCGACTGTAAATATTCCTCTTTCCCGCGTCCAGCGCCGCTAGAGAGCGGTCCGGTTCCTGAGTAGGGGCAGCTGGGGGTGAGAAAATGAAAGAGACACAGATGGATGGAAGGAGCTGGAGCCAGGTGGGAGCCCTGTCCTCTGGTGGAGAGCCAGGGCCCAGGGCCGATGCAGCTGTTTATTTTATGCAGCGAAAGCCAGGCGGCTTTACTACAGGTCAAGACACAGGAGATGGTGGCATTCTTGGGTGGGCCCGGGGCTATGCATTCCTGGTGCTTGGCTGCGTTTGGATAACGAAACCCACCCCCTGGCGCCTGGGCTGAAGGTCCAGCTGACAACACGCCTGCCTCTGGACTCAGCTGCCAATAATTAAACAAGTGCCCACGTGCCTTCCCAGGCGCTCTCCACAGCCCACAGGCTGCTGGGTGGAAGAGTCGGGCCTGGGGCACCAGGCCAGGGACGAGGAGGGATGGGGTGCTGGGGGCTGGAGGAGAGGACTGGCGAGCCTGGAGGTGGCACCCCGGTGGGCTGCCCGCACACAGGCTGGGGGCCACTGGCAGCATGAGCCCGGCTGGGCAGAGGACGAGCAGGGTGCCAGGGGGCTGCCCCTGAGGGCGGGAGGAGGGCGGCTCTGCCATGGGTCCCCCTTCCCCCGAGGAGATGCAGGCACCCGAAGTCATCAGTGCGCCCCCAGGAGGGACGTGGGGACCAGCCCTACAGACCCAAGCCGAGCTCCTGCCCCAGGCTGCCTGATGCGGTGCTGGCCCCCCGCTTGCCCAGCTCCAGCCCTGCCCCTCCCGGCTCTGCCTCCCCCACAACCAGGAGTCTTGCATCGGGGAGGGTGCGGGTCCAGACCCCGCAGGACAGGCCCGCACACTGCCGCTGCTCTTCTGACAGCTGGGGGCCAGAGAGACCCCGGGGAAGCCGCCCAGCAGAGCATGCTGGGCGGGACGCAGAGCACCTGCCTGCCTGCCTTGTCCCCTGTGCAGGGACAAGGTCACCAACGGAGGGGACAGCGGAGTGACGTGCCACCTTGTTGATTTGCTGTCAAGCCCTGACGGGCCGCACGTGGCACTTCCCAGCCTCTCAGGTGTCGGCTGGGTTTCACGTAGACAAGCAGCTGTGCTCCCAACTCCAACGAGACACGGTTTGCCAACCTGTGCACACTGACGGCCTGAGCAGCGACGACCCATCGCCCCTACCGAGGGCCCGGGGGTTTTCCACTCTCTTCCTCCCTGGGATGGGAGCTAGAGAGAGCTGGCCAGCGCCAGCCTCACCCAGACCCTAACCCTAACGCTATCCCTAACCCTAACCCTAACCCTAACGCTATCCCTAACCCTAACCCTAACGCTATCCCTAACCCTAACCCTATCCCTATCCCTAACCCTAACCCTGACCCTAACCCTAACCCTAACGCTATCCCTAACCCTAACCCTGACCCTGACCCTGACCCTAACCCTAACGCTATCCCTAACCCTAACCCTGACCCTAACCCTAACCCTAACGCTATCCCTAACCCTAACCCTATCCCTATCCCTAACCCTAACCCTGACCCTAACCCTAACACTAACGCTATCCCTAGCCCTAATCCTAGCCATAACCCTGACCCTAACCCTAACCCTGACCCTGACCCTAGCCCTAGCCCTAGCCCTAATCCTAGCCCTAACCCTGACCCTGACCCCTACCTCAGCTCCATCACTGGCTCTGGGAGGGCCCTGGGGTACTTGCTTTCCACTCACCATCTGTTGTCAGCTGTTTGGGTTCCTTAATTTTTTGGTGGTGGTTGTTTCTAAGCCTATGGAGACCTCCCTACTGTTTCTGGTGTCAGCAATGCACAAACAGCACATTTACTATATTTTTCCCAGGTCTAGTTGTATTTTACTTTTTAAATTATTAATAAAGCCTACATTATTATTTCAGGTGTTAATTTAAAAAAAAAAAATTACTCCAGCAGCTGAGGCATCTCAGACCGCCAAGCTGGCTGTGTCCAGCTCAGTAACTGTGTGTGTGAGAGAGAGAGAGAGAGAGACACGCGGGGGGGGGGGGGGGGGGGGGCAGGGGATGGGGGCGCTGACTGAGGCTGCAGGGCGGGGCAGGTGCAGGGCCGCGTGGATCCCGCCATCTAGGTGAGTGTCGGTGCAACCGGTGCGCTCAGAGGCCCTGCTTCCTCCTCCCACGGCCGCAGGGGCCCTGGCTGTGCCTCAGCGGGGGGCGCCCGCACTGTGGGGGGGGGGGGGGGCGGGCCTCCCTGCTGCCTCTGCCTCTGCCCACCTGCCACCCCCAAGCTCTCCACCAAGACCTCAGCCTTCGCACCTTCGTCACCTCCCCCCTCGGGGAGCACCCCACACGGCTGCCCACCCTTCCCTCTGACTGCCCCTCCTCCGGCTCCCGCATCCCGCAGCGCCTCACCGCAGCCAGCCCCTCCCCCACCGCCACAGGAAAGGCCCCTCCCCCATGAGCACCCCACTGGCTCTGTGCCATCCGCAGCCCCCAGACAGGCGTTCTCTGCTGCCCAGCCTGCCCCCTGACTTCCAGCTGAACCCCCATCCGTCCTCTTGGACCCTGGGCATCAGGCCCCTTGCCTTCACTCAGGGGGCCCCTCCACCCACTCAGCTGGGCTGCCCGCTCGGCCCCTGCTGACCCCCCTCCCCAGGTGCCCACCAGCTGGGCTCCAGCTGCCCTCTCCACCAGGCCCCTCCCCTCCCGGCTGGAGGGCAGCCCAGCACAGACGCCTGGACAGCTATGGGGTGCACCTGCCCTTCTCCCTTAGGGGCGCCCTAGTCCTGGTGAGAACCACGCCCGGGCCTCCTGGCCTGGCCTTCACACCTTCGTTTCACTCACATATACAGGGGCCCACCCCCTGCCGGGATGTCCGCGTGGTCCCCAGTGCCATCCCGTGACAGCACAGGGCGCAGGGGGCCGAGGCCACCACTGAGGCCCTGGGCACCGCCCAGCTGGGCATGGGGAGGCGGGAGGGCGGGGCTAGGATGCACATGGGGGGGAGGGCGGGGCTAGGGTGCACATGGGGGAAGGGCGGGGCTAGGGTGCACATGGGGGGGAGGGCGGGACTAGGGTGCACATGGGGGGAGGGCGGGGCTAGGGTGCACATGGGGGAGGGCGGGGCTAGGGTGCACATGGGGGGAGGGCGGGGCTAGGAGGCACATGGGGGGAGGGCGGGGCTAGGGTGCACATGGGGGGGAGAGCGGGGCTAGGGTGCACATGGGGGGAGGGCGGGGCTAGGGTGCACATGGGGGAAGGGCGGGGCTAGGGTGCACATGGGGGGGAGGGCGGGACTAGGGTGCACATGGGGGGAGGGCAGGGCTAGGGTGCACATGGGGGAGGGCGGGGCTAGGGTGCACATGGGGGGAGGGCGGGGCTAGGAGGCACATGGGGGGGAGGGCGGGGCTAGGGTGCACATGGGGGGGAGGGCGGGGCTAGGAGGCACATGGGGGGACACCAAGGACCAGGCTCAGGTCCAGCCACGGGGCGAGTTTTGAGCTCACGCTGATGGGAGGAGACCCCTGCAGGTCCACGCCGGGTGGGTCAGTCAGGCTCAGGGTCAGGGTCAGGGTCAGGGAGAGCCGGGTGCGGGGCTCGGTCCACTTTAATAGAGAGACTTGCCCTGCACACGCAGCCCCGCGCGGCGGCGCGCTCAGTGGCTCACGTACCGGCACAGCTCCACCACCTCGTGCAGGAAGTCCTGGTAGAACCTGCGGCTGAGCAAGTCCTCCTCCTGCTTCAGCACCTCGAACTCTGCGGGAGATGGGGTCTGGGTGCGGGGCCCCTGCAGCTCAGGGAGGGGGCCCCGGGGTGCCGGGCGGGGGAGGCAGCGGCGGGAGGCGGGGCGGGGCGCTCACGGGTCCGGAAGAGCCTCACGTCGCCCTTCTTCAGGTAGAAGCACAGGTTGGTGAAGTAGTCCTGCAGGATGCCGCCTGCGGAGAGCGCCGTGGGAGCCGGGCCCCTGCCCTGGGCCCCCCCGCCGGGCCCTCCGCCGGGCGCACCTACCGATGAACTTCATGGCCGCGAACTTCAGGTTCCTGTCGCGGCTGCACAGGTAGGCGGAGGCCTGCAGCAGGAACAGGTGGCATCTGCTGAAGTTGCTCTCCACCTGCGGAGGGAGGCGCGGTCAGCGGCGGCCTCCAGACAGACGGGGACACCCCCCGCCCCCCCCACACACACACACACACACAGCCCAGCAGTGCCAAGGCTGCAGGGGGAAGCCACACTCGGAGGGGACGGGGCGGAGGGGCAGCCGGGCAGGCCTTCCTGTGGCCGCCGAGCCTTTTCGAGCGTATAAGCCAGTCTGGCCCACGCCCAGGCCTCAGTCGGCTCGTCTGCCACCTGCACTTGCAAGAATCGAGGTGCGGAAGGAAGAGCCAGGAGGAGGGTGGAACGAGAGCGGACCCGGCCTCTCCACGCCTGACGCCAGTGCCTGTGACAGCGCATCCCGGCTCAGGCGCGGCCCGGCACGCCCGCAGCCACAGTCAGAGGCGGTCCCGTGAGCGTGGGAGTGACGCGCAAACGCGGGCCCAGGGAGCCCGTTGTTAGCCGGAGCTGCCTCCGCAGGGGCGGGTGTGACCTGAGCAATACTGACGCTTTACCAGGTGGGCGGTTTAACCAACTGAGGCGACTGAATGGGCCTCAAACCAACGGGCAGAGCAGGCGCCTCTCCACGCACAGCAACCTTCTGCGATGGAAGAACCGACTCACAACACGTTCTTGACCAAGTCCTTAGCGGAACCGGCCGCGCGGCGATCGGGAGGGCGGGCGTGGGCAGGACGGACCAGGCGCCTGAGCCTCGGCTGCGGCGCGGGCGGCTCCCCAGGCTGAGCTGGGTCCGCTCCGGCCGCCACAGCACCGCGGGAAGACGTCAGCCCGCAGGCCCAGGGGGGCAGGGGCGGAAGGGGGACCCGGCATAAAGCAGGCACCTGGAGCCCCTCCGGGGCGCGGGGGGTGAGCAGAGACCCAGGGGACCCCGACTGCACACAGCCGGCTCCACCCACAGCCGCCGCCTCTGGGCGGCCGCTCACCATGCACATGAAGATGTCGTTCTCGGCGCCCAGGCCGCGGCCCCACGCCAGCTTGCTGAACAGCTGCTTCCTGAACTCCCAGTTGAGCAGGATGGCGCAGCGCAGGAAAGTGAACTTGGTCTTCTGCAGGCGCCACGGACGGTCACCTCCCCATCGCGCTGCGCCCCCCGACCCCCCCCCCCCCCCCCCCGCTTCCCTCGGGAGGGCCCCTGGGCAGGGTATCCCGGGTCAGAGGCGCCTCACACAGGCACGACCGAGGGGCCTGGGGGCCTGGTGGCCACAGGGCCCCCCACAGACCTCTGCGGGAGTTAACACGGGCCTCTCCCTGCTCTGCCGAGTCCTCCTGAGCTGTCCTCCCCGCCCGGCCCCAGGCCACCCCGGGCGCCTGTCCAGCCGGAGGCCCGCTGCTACTCACCCTGACCACTTGCGGACAGGCGTCGGCCAGGTGGAACAGCAGCGGCACCAGCGACTGGAAGGCGTGGATCTTGAGCGCCTGCTGGTACTTCCGGCCGCCGCTGTAGATGACGTCCCCATAGAGGAGGATGGCCCCTCCACGCACCTCCGCCTGCTCCTGCCCGAGACAGAAACGGAGACGGAGAGGCCTCCCGCAGCCCCGCACGGCCGCCTGCACTGGCCACAGCCCTGCCGGCCCCCGCCCCATCTCTCCCCTTCCTTTCTGGCCCTGATCTGAGTGGCCAGCACTTGCCCTCACATCGCCCCTGGTCATCTCCCCCCTCCCCCCTCCCCCCGCCCCCTGTGGTCCCGGGTAGGCCATGATGAGGTTACAGCACAGACGCTTTTGCCACATGTGTCACTTTCTAGCTCTGTGACCCTGGGCAAGGCCCCCCTCCCCCAGTGTGTGACTCAGTTTCCTCTTTTATATAAAGGGGTCAACAGCCCTAGCTGGTGTGGCTCAATGGATAGAGCGTCGGCCTGCGGACCAAAGGGTTCCAGGTTTGATTCTGGTCAGGGCACAGGCCCAGGGTTGCAGGCTCGATCCCCAGTAGGGGGCGTGCAGGAGGCAGCCAATCCATGATTCTCATCCTTGATGTGTCTATCTCTCCCTCTCTCTTCCTCTCTGAAATCAAAAATATATTTTTAAAAAAGGGGGAGAGGGGGCGGTCAACAGTAGTGCCTAAGTCTCTAGGTTGGTGAAGACTGAGTGTGGCGTCAGCCTCCCACCTGCCAACCCACCTGGGGCTCACCCGGCCCCTCTGGCTCCCCGCCCTCCCCCTCCCCCCCCACGAGCCAGCCATCCCCAAGGTCCGCCCCGAAGCCTGCCTTAGTTTTAGCCTCTGCACCCTGACCTCCCTGATGCCCTCGGAACCCCTGATATCACGTACCCAGCCCCTGCCTTGCCACCACCCGCTGCCTCCCCACTTTCCACACAGCTGCCCGAGGTTCTTCCTAAAGACAAACAGCTGGCCCGCCCTCTCACTGACCCGGGTCCACGCCCTCCTGGTGAGGAGGGGGACAGGGCTTGGGAATGAATGGCGTGGACTGGCCCAAAGCCCTTGTGGAACCTTCCTCCCCGGGGGGGCCAGGTTCCGACCGGCGCCTTTTTCCACCGGGGACTTTACCCACAATCCCCGGGTGAGGGGGTGGGGGCTGGGTGGCAGCTCTGGCTGCTCTGATTGGCGGGCTGGGTGAGCTGCTGCGCAGGCGCAGGTACGTGTGTGCGTGCGTGGGCTCACGTTCTCGAACAGCTGCCGCAGGCGCTGCGCAAGCCTGAGGCTGCAGGCGCCGATGCCCTGCGGGCCCATGCGGTGCATCGTGTCGCCCATGATCTCCATCAGGCCCATGAAGTCCTGGGGCTCGGGCTTCTGCAAGCTTTCCACTAGCTCCAGCATTCGGATCCGGAGCAGCTGCACCTGCGGGAGACACAGCCGCCGGTGGCCCTCCTCCTCCTCCTCCTCCTCCTCCTCCGAAATGCTTTGCGATGCTCCACCCGACCTGGTGCACCTCCCCCTCTGCCTGAGGCTGCCCACCCGCCGCCTCGCCTCCATGATCCACGGGGGCCTCAGCCCCAGCCCTCGGCTGGCATCATGGGGCACGGACATGTCCTGGGAGGCCCGAGGGGGGAGGCAGAAGGCTGCCCCAGGCCGCCCCAGCCAGCGAGAGCCGAGTCTTGCCGGTGCAGGTGGGGCTTGAACCAGGGCAGGAGTGCTGTCAGGTGAGGGATTCCTACCCGGGAAGGAGCCCCTCCAGCTCAGAAATTCTAGGGTCCCCAGCCCCGTGCAGTGCAGCAGGGTCCCCTAAACACTGCAGCCCTCTCCTGCCGGCCCGGCTTCCCGGCGCGCCCCCACCTGTCGTGAGGGCTTTTTTCCCAATGCCCCTCCTGCCGAGGGCCCCCTCACCTTCTTAGGCTGCATGAGGACGGTGCTGAGCCCCATCAGGCTCAGGCCCCGCACCAGCTGGTTGGGGTTGGTCAGGCCCACGGTTAGGATCTGGCACATGGTTTTCCGACACACGTACTGGGTGAGCTCTTGACTGTTGAGAAACTGAGCGGGTCGGTGCAGTCAGCCCACCGGGAAAGCGGCCTCAGCACAGCATGGGATGGGGGGAGAGGTGAGGAGGAGGCCGGTCAGGAGGCGCTGGAGGGAGGAAGGGAAGCCCAGCTCCCTGACCTTCCTAAGGGCCAGGGGCGCCGGGGCGGCCAGAGGAGCGCTGACCTCTGTGATGATGAGGATGGCCACGATGTTGTCTCGTTCCTCTGAGCTCTTCAGGCAGATGAGCGCCTGCCCCAAGACGGCCTTGACCTCGCAGTCATAGTGGGCCATGGCCCTGTCACAGGAAGGGGCGCCGCTGGAACCCTGAGGGCTTCGCCCTGGGCCAGGGGCCCTCTTCTCCCCGCAGACCTTGCTCACCCGGGGAGATGGCCCAGGAGGCTGAGTCTGAAGTGCAGAGTCCCAGTGTGGGGTGTCGGAGGGGGACCCCTCGGGTGCCGTCGGGGCCAGGCCCCGCCAGGCTTGGTGCTTACCTGGCCAGCAGGGTCACCCCCTCTGTATAGGTCTCCACGTGCCCAAAGAGCTCCCAGCCACTCAGCAGCTGGAGGTAGGCAAACACTTCCCAGTAGTTGGTGGTCCAGAAGAGACCCTTGAGGGCCTCCAGGCACGTGCTGGGGTGGGGGTGGGAAACGGGGAGAGGCTCAGTGCTGCACCTGGAGCAGGACGGGGTGCCAGCTTCCCCCACCCTCCCGCTCCCGTCCTGGCCTTGCAAACTGTCACTTTTTATTTTTACTGATTTCAGAGAGGAAGGGAGAGGGAGAGACAGATAGAAACATCAACGATAAGAATCATGGATCGGCTGCCTCCTGCATGCCCCCCACTGGGGACCAAACCCACAACCCCGGCATGTGCCCTGATCGGGAATTGAACTGTGACCTCCTGGTTCATAGGTCAATGCTCAACCACTGAGCCACGCCAGCCGGGCACGCTGTCACTCTCTGAGCTTCCTCACCCCTGACAACTGTGGACGCTCTAACCCCTGCTCCCCACCCTGGACTGCAAGCCCCCAGGTGGGGCCAGAGTCCCCTCCTTCCCGGGTCCCCAGCACTTAGCCCGGGCCTGGTGCCCACCAGGTGCTCTGGAGACATGGTGGCGGGAAGGAGACAGAGCAAGGGGCTCCGGCTGGAGTCACGAGGGGCTGGCGCCGAGGCCGTCCCCTCACCTGCAGGGGCCAAGGGGCTCCATGTCCAGGGTGTCCTCCTGGGGCTTTGGGATGCTCTCGACCATGCCCAGCTCGAAGAGGTAGTGCAGCTGCGTGAGCAGGCCCAGGAGGACGCCCGCGAAGGCCCAGTGCACAATGGCCTTGTACTCCTGGATGTAGAGGAGCTCGTAAATGGTGCCCAGAGCCTGCGGGGGCGGCAGAGCAGGGCCCTGGCAGGGCACACCCCCTGCTGTCCTCCAGACCCGCTCCCCACACCTGGCTGGGCCGGGAGAGTGGCTCTGGCTCCCCTTGGGACTCAGCATCAAGAGCCCTCGGCGACCTGTAGTGAGACCCTTGGCCGTGACCCTGGCCTCCCCCAGGGCCCTTGGATGCAGAGGCAGGTGCAACAGCGCAGGGGCAGGGGTGGACAGGGCAGGTGCAGCAGCATAGGGGCGGGCTGCTCACCAGCATGGACATGAGTTCCGCCTGCTCTGACAGCTTGACCAGCAGCTGGGGTGGCCGCAGCTTCAGCTTGATGTAGAGCAGGGTCATGACCTTGCGGGCCAGCTGGTTGCTGGTGGCCAGGGCCTTCCACAGGGGTGCCACCTGCCTGCAGAGGCGGGAGTCCAGTGTCCCAGCTGCTGCGACGCCCGGCAAAGGAGTCAAGGGGCACAACCCCAGAGAAGCAGGATGTGACAGGGAGGTGGCCAGGCCCCTTTGGCAGGGGGAGCCCCGCCCTCAGGTGCTGGATTCTGCTGACCAGCTGGGCGGGGCCCCTGCCTGAAGCTGAGTGCAGGCCACCCCCTGGCCCTGACACGGGCCTCGCTCCCTCTCCCCCCCTGGCCCTGCGCCCCCAAGCAGACTGTCTCCTCCCCCGGAAGGTGGGCTTGTCCCCCGGGCAGGGGCTCAGCCCTCGGGCAGCCTGGGAGGTGCTGTGGGGGCTCAGCCTGAGAACACCCTGTGGCCAGGGCAGCGGTGCTCCCTGAGACGCCCACAGAGGTCCCGTGGTCCCCACACCTCTTAAACTTAACAGTGTGGCCGGGCCGGGGTGGGGGGGAGCTCAGGGGCTGAGCGTCGACCTATGAACCAGGAGGTCAGGGTTCAATTCCCAGTCAGGGCACAGGCCCAGGTGGGCTCCGTCCCCAGTGTGGGGCGAGCAGGAGGCAGCCGGTCCATGATTCTCATCATTGATGTTTCTCTGTCTGTCTGTCTCCCTCTCCCTTCCTCTCTGAAATCAATAAAAATATATTTACAAAAAACAAAACCCTGACTGCACACCCCACTCTGTCTGGTTAGGCTGCGCTCGGGCTCAGAGGGCCGGCCGGCATTCCTGACGCGCTCCGTGTCGTCACTGTGCAGAGGGGTGGTGGGGCCGTGTGCCCGGGGCCTGGGCAGCGGCTGGAGCTGTGTGGAGGCCCGTTGGAGTCTTCACGTCACCTCACTGACCCCTGGCCCCTCTGCAGGCTGGTGCCTGGGGCTCCCTGGGTCTGAGGGCACTCCATGCTGCCAGAGCCTCCCCCAGCACCCTGGGCCCCGGCCGCCTTCAGGGACCTGGGTGGTGGAGTGTGGGAAGGGGGTGGAGTTGGGCTGACGCTATGGGTGCTTCCGTCAGTCCAGGACCGGAGTCTGTCCAGGCCCGGACCCTGGACAGGAGGGCGGGCCGCCGACAATGGCCAGGGGTTCCCCTGGGGTGCGCCTGCAGGGACCCACCTCTCCGAGGGGTGGCACAGGGACAGCAGCACCTCGACGGTCTCCTGGGTGTGCTGGGTGCCCAGCACCGTCACCGCCTTCAGCACCGTCTGCTGGACGTTCTTGAAGGCGATGGTGGGCAGCTCCCGGAACAGCCCCGGCAGGATCTCGGCCACCTGCGCAGGGGGGCGGCGGCGGAGCGGCCTCAGAGCAGCGCCTCCAGCGGGCCGGGCCACCTTCTCCGTGTGGGCCTCTGTGCAGCCTGCCTGGACCCCTCCCCCACACACTCTCCCTCCCCCTCTCCCCCCCCCCCCCCCGTGTGTCCCTGCAGCGCACAGGGCCCATGAGGACAGCCCGGCTCTTGAGAATGAGAGCCAACCCCGAGGGGCCTGGGACCAGGCGGCCTGGCCGGGCTGAGGACAGCAAAATCCCGGTGGGGCCCGGCCGGCTGGCTCAGTGGGTGAGCGGCGACCGCTGAACCAGGAGGTCACAGTTTCATTCCCCGTCGGGGCACAGGCCCGCCCACGGGGGGGTGTGCAGGACGCGGTCGGTCAGTGACTCTCTCTCAGCATGGATGTTCCTATCTCCCTCTCCCTTCCTCTCTGAAGTCAATAAAAATATACTTAGGAAAAATAATTCCGGGTGGCGCCAGTTTCTCTCCTGCTGAACAAGACTGAGACCAAGGGGAGGGGGGGACCCTGGGGTCCAGCCAGACGGGAGGGGCAACAGGGCCCTGGGCATCTCTGAGGCTCAGCCCTGCTGGCGGGGCGCATCTGCTGCGGAAGGTCGGGAGTGGGACCCGCCGCCCCCCTGGGCCCGGGGTCTCCAGGAAGAGGTGGGGGTACGGCACACACAAGGGCATCCCTGGACGGGTGGCCACCCTGCTCCCCGAAGCCATGCCTCCTGCCACAGGTCGGGTGCCCACGGGGGGGCCCTGGCACGCCCACCTGCTCAGGCCTGATGCTGTGGTCCTGGAAGACCGTGAGCAGCAGGTGCGAGGCCAGGTCGCTGTCCACGTGTCTGGGGCTGGAGAGCGCGCGCAGCAGCGTGAGGAGGAGCTGCGTGTGCTGGGCCACCGTCAGGTGGTCATCCACGGCCTGTGCACAGGGCCGGGGCTCAGCGGCCGAGGGCACCTGCCCGGTCGGCAGCCCCGCTCTCCTGCATGGGGCCCGGGGCCAGGGCCGGGAGCTCCGCTCTAGCCCAGAGGCGGGAGGGGACGATACCAGGTGCTGGCCTGGCGGGAAACCCGCCCCTCGCTGGGGGCGCCGCCCAGCTTGCCTCCTCAGGCCGCAGGGCGCCCCCGGGGATGATGGGAGCGAGCAGCTTAGCCCAGCCCGGCCCCCGCCCACCCCCAGCCTCGGCCCCCAGCCAGTGACTGACGGGGTACAAAAGCCAAGGCCGGCCTCGAGGCGGGACCAGTTCCCAGGGGGCTGGGGGGCACCGCTCATGCCCAGCACTCCCCAGGGCCAGGCCGAGACGGCCCTTCCCGGCTCCTCCCCCCGCCCCTCGGTCTCCTGTCCTCGCCCAGCTGCCCTGGGGTTCCGTCCCAGGCTCTGCATCCGGGGCGGCCCACAGCAGCAGGCTTTAACCCGGGGACCCTGGGAAGCCTGTCCGGAGCGCAGGCTGGTGCCGGTCCCAGGGGCCCTCCCTTGGAAAGTGGGGAAACTGAGGCACGGGTAGGTTGACTGACCTATCCAAGGCCACGCAGCCAGTCAGGCACAGAGCTCGGGCTCAAACCCGAACCCCCCACTCCCAGTCCCACGTGAGGGCAGGGCCGCACTGAGAGGGGACGGCGGACCAGGGGACAGAGGACCGACCGGAGAGGGGAGGCCGGCCCCTCCGCTTGCCTGGGACCGACCGACAAAGGGAGACAGGGCGCCCCCTAGCGAGGAGCCACCAAGGAGAGGCCGGGAGAGGATGCCGAGGAGAGGACCTGCGTCCCCCATGGGCCGGGCCACAGGCGGCGGGGCGGGCGGAGCTGTGAGGGGCGGAGACCTTCCCTGCAAGCGCCCGGGTCCCGGCTCTGCCTGCCTGCTCCCTGGCACAGGCGGTGCCAGGCCTCCGTGGGCCCAGCCGTGAAACGGGCAGGGCGGGGTGGACCCGGTCCGGGGCAGTTCCCGGGCGTGGTGGGAGAACCCCGGCCGGTCGCCGGCCCCTCCCAGCCCCCCGGCTCTTACGGCCACACCTGCACCAAATGGTAGAACTTCGCATCCGATTCTTTGTGGACACTTTCTTCGAAACTCTTCATTTTATTCAGATATATGAACTCCATCATGCTCCCTGTAGCGGGACACCTCGGGGGTCAGGAGGCCCGGGAAGCACGGGCAGGAGGCAACTAACGCCCTCCGCCAAGGCAGCTCCCCGGAAAGTGCGGGGCACCGGCCTCTGAGGGGGCCCCGCCCCCAGCTCACCCTTCTGCTGGACCAGCAGCTGGAGGAGGAGGCAGACGCACAGGCGGGCGTGGCTCTTGGTGAACGCCTCGCTGTCCCGCCACAGCAGCATCAGCAGGCCTATCTGGTGGCCCAGCATCGAGGGCCTGGCCTCCTCCTGGGCGGGCGGGGGGCGGGGGGCGGCACGGTGAGCCGAGCCATGCCTGGCCGCTCGGTGTCATTCCCACGGTCCCTCCCAACTTCTCTCTCTCTTTTTTTTTTTTTTCGTTAATCCTCACCGAGGATATTTTCCCATTGATTTTTTAGGGAGTGGAAGGGAGGGACAGAGAGACATCCATGTGAGAGAGACATGTCGACTGGTTGCAGGGGGACTGGCTGCCTCCTGCATGGGCCCCGACCAGGGCCAGGGATCGAGTCTGCAACCCAGGTCCGTGCCCTTGACCAGAATCGAACCCAGGACCCTTCCGTCCCTGGGCCGACGCTCTATCCACTGAGCCACACCGGCCGGGGCCCTCCCAACTGTTCCACTCTCCCCACCCGTCCCGTGCTCAGTGTCTTGTGGGCAAGGCACCGGCCTGGTCCCACTCCAGGGCGCCCTCCACCACTCTGGGCTTGCCCGTGCTCTTGGAGAATTAGATCTTTTTTCTACATATTTTTGTATTGATTTCAGAGAGGAAAGGGGAGAGAGAGAGAGAAACATCAATGATGAGAGAGAATCGTGGATCAGCTGCCTCCCGCACGCCCCACAAACTGGGGACCAAGCCCGAAACCCCGGCCTGTGCCCTGACCAGGAATCCAACTGTGACCTCCTGGTTCACAGGTCGACGCTCAGCCACTGAGCCACGCGCCGTTTGATGTGAGCCTCCCAGCGGTCAGCAGGGCCGTCCCGCGTGGCTTTAACCCGCGTGGCCTTGTGACGGGTCATGCTGAGCGCTTTGTAAAATGCCCATCTAGCTTTTTGCCTGTTCTAAACTGGATCGCCCACCTCCTGGCTGTGGACATTCACCTGCCCTTCGGGACACACGTCTGCTGTGAGACACGCGCCTGCAGACCTGTCTCCCATCAGTGTCCCCGCTTTTTCTTTAAATCCTCACCCAACGGAAACCCTGATTGGTGCCTCCTGCATGCGCTCCCTCCAGGGCCTGGGGCGGGGCCTGCAACCGAGGTACGTGCCCTTGACCGGGAATCAAACCTCAACCCTTACACGGCCGGCCGCGGGCTGGACACGCCCCACCCCTGGCCTGGATGCTCAGCAAATGCAGCTAGGCGGTGAGCCCCAGGCAGAGGGGGAGCATCACGGGGCTCCCTGCCCCCCTCTTCTCGCCCCAGCCTGCCCCCCCCCCCCCGCCCCGCACTCACGGTGAGATTCGCGTACTCCACCACGCACTTCAGAAGCAGGAAGATGGTCTGCACCACTCGCTCCCGCTCGTGGCTCTTGTCGGACCTCAGCCAGGGCTCCGTGTGCTGGGCGGAGGGAGGAGGCCGGGGACCGGCAGGCAGTGGTGATGGGAGGGGCTGTCGCTGGTCCCGACCCACCAGACATGTCCCCACTCCCACCCCATCCTTCTGCCTGCCTCCCACAGGTGAGGCTGGGCCTGGGGCCGGTGACCCCTCCAGAATACGGAGACCTCCCTGGGCTTGCGGGCTCCGCGCACAAGCAGGGGCGGGGCGGGGCGGGGGGGGGGGGCGGCGCTGGGTCTGCCTCCATGGCCTTGGGGCTGTGCCAGCTGTGGGTGGGCGAGAGGGCCTCTCCAGGCTGTGGGGAGCCAGCAGACCACTCCCGGGGCTTCCCCACCCCGAGGGCACTGGGGGGTGAGCTCATCGGGCCACCCCGCTCCTCGCAGGGCCCTTGGCTCTTGAAACAGCTGGAAGACCCCTTGGGTGGGGGGCGGGGCGACACCCCGGGCACTTGGGTCAGGGTCCAGGGCAAGCCTGCCCACCGGGGCCGCCCCGAGCGGACCCTGGGCAACCGCCCACGCACCTGCAGGAGGAAACAGACTTCGTCCATGCTCTTGTTCTCGGAGATGAAGGTCTGCAGCAGCAGGTTCAGCGCCTGCACGGCCTTCTGGTACAGCACCTGCCGGTACACGGCCCTGTGCCAACACCCACTCATCCCTTACCAGGTGCCCGGGGACCCGTCCCGGGTGAGGGCATGGCCACTGCTCCCTGCAGGGCCCTGGACGCCCACCCTGGCCGAGGAGGAGGGCGGCCCTTTTTCTTGATTACATTTTTATAGATGTCGGAGAGGAAGGGGGAGAGGGGAACATCCATGATGAGAGAGAATCATGGATCGACTGCCTCCTGCAGGCCCCACACAAGGGATCGAACCCGCAACCCGGGCCTGTGCCCCGACCGGGATTCGAACCGTGACCTCCTGGGTCATAGGTCGATGCTCAGCCACTGAGCCCCGCAGCTGGAGGACAGGCTTCTCAGACGTGTGGCCAGCCCTTCGGTGGCCCCTGGCCCCTCCTGCCGCAGGAGAAAGCCCCTGTCCTTTGCTCCCCTCACTCGCATCAGCAGCAAGGGCCTCACCCAGGGGCCCAGCGCCCAGAACCCACCCCAGAGGGATGGGCTGGCCTGGGGCTGGGCAGTCACCATGGGGTCTGACTTCAGGAGAGGGAAGCCGCTCTTGAGTGACTCCATGGGTGGCAGCTGGTACAGGCTCTGGAAGCAGGTCTGCAGGATGGTGGACTTGACCATGGGCGTGAGGCTGGGCCGCAGGCTGCTGGAGAGACACAGCACAGAGGATCCTGGGAAGGGAGGCCTGGCTCAGCAGGTCCCGGCAGGGAGGGCCTCAGGGCATGCAGTGTGCGCAGGGTCTGAGGGCACCAAGGCCTTTGACTCTGGTGTGGCTGGGCCTGGGGATGGGACTGGGGGTGGGGTGGGGGTGCTGAAGCTCATCTGTGCTGGACGGGCCATCAAGCTCGCTCACTTCTCTTGGGTTCATTGGTATTTCTTTGTGAGAAAACAAAGAGATTGTTCTGGTGTCAGTGTTAGTGCTGTGACTGAGCCCAGTGTCCAGGCTGTGGAAAAGGTCAGGGCCCAGGTGTGAGCAGGACAGGGCTCAGGTGTGAGCAGGGTCAGGGCTCAGCCTGTGACCAGGGTCAGGGCCCAGGTGTGAGCAGGCTCAGGGCTCAGGTGTGAGCAGGGCAGGTCCCAGGTGTGAGCAGGGCAGGTCCCAGGTGTGACCAGGGTCAGGGCCCAGGTTTGAGCAGAGCAGGGCCCAGGTGTGAGCAAGGCAGGGCCCAGGTGTGAGCAGGCTCAGGGCTCAGGTGTGAGCAGGGCAGGTCCCAGGTGTGAGCAGGGCAGGTCCCAGGTGTGAGCAGGGTCAGGGCCCAGGTGTGAGCAGGCTCAGGGCTAAGGTGTGAGCAGGGCAGGTCCCAGGTGTGAGCAGCTCAGGGCTTAGGTGTGAGCAGGGCAGGTCCCAGGTGTGAGCAGGGCAGGTCCCAGGTGTGACCAGGGTCAGGGCCCAGGTGTGAGCAGGCTCAGGGCTAAGGTGTGAGCAGGGCAGGTCCCAGGTGTGAGCAGGCTCAGGGCTTAGGTGTGAGCAGGGCAGGTCCCAGGTGTGAGCAGGGCAGGGCCCAGGTGTGAGCAGGCTCAGGGCCCAGGTGTGAGCAGGCTCAGGGCTAAGGTGTGAGCAGGGCAGGTCCCAGGTGTGAGCAGGCTCAGGGCTTAGGTGTGAGCAGGGCAGGTCCCAGGTGTGAGCAGGGCAGGTCCCAGGTGTGAGCAGGGTCAGGGCTCAGGTGTGAGCAGGGAAGCCTGTGCCAGTGTTGCCAATGTGTCTTGGACAAGAAGGAAAGGCAGCCTGTCCTGGGGAAGGTGGCCCTGGCCTCAGCTGACCCACACTGCTTAGCTCCTGGCACGGCCCCCACATGGGCCCTTACCCACACCCTCCATCGCCTCACACGCTGACCCTCTCCCCACACTCGGGGACCTGGCCTGACTTCCTTCCTGGACCCCGAGGGGCCTTACCTGAGCCCGGCGATGACCAGTATGATCTTTTGCCGGAAGAGGGTGACCAGGCAGGCGGGCTCCTTCTGCAGGGTGAGCTGGGAGGGCAGGGAGAGAGGGCACGGAGTGGCGCCAGCCCAGCCCCCGCCCCCCCGCCACCCCAGCGGCCTCCCCAGCGCACCAGTAGGCAGTGGATGAGCTCCGCTGTCTGCGTGAACTTGTAGCCCTGGGTGCCGCTCTCCCTCTTGAGCGCCTTCATGAGCATGATGGCCGCCAACAGGAAGCTCTTCTTCAGGACGCGGTCCTGTCCGTGCACGGGGTGGGGAGGGGGGGGAGGCAGCGCTGGTGAGAGCTGCCGCCGGGTCGGGAGCAGGCGCCGCGCAGACCCGCCCACACGCCGCACTCACGTAGCCGCTGCTCGAGTAGTAGTAGACCATCCGGGAGGCGATGTTGTCCACCCAGGGCAGGATCTGCTTCTTGGCCTGCACGGCCATCTGCCCGTAGCACATCAGGGAGGTGCTGCCCACCCACTTCCAGTACAAGTTGGGGTTCGAGTGCTGTGGACGGGGTGGGGGGGGTGAGGTGGGGGGCGTCAGCCCATGCACGGGCCCTTGTGGTGGTCCCAGGCGCCGGCCAGCCCCTCACTGGAAAGCTGGCCACTCCCTCGCCCTCCAGCTGGACTAGCCGCTACTGCTCTCCCCAGGAGGTGCCAGAAGTCACTGGCCGGCACACGGAGCTACCCAACACATCCCAGGTGTGCAGGCCACATCCATGGCTCAAGGGAAGGGCCTGCCCCATGGACAGGACCCAGGCCCGGATAGGACAGCACACCAGCCTGGATGGGACAGCACCCCGGCCCGGATGGGACAGGACCCAGGCCAGGTAGGACAGGACACTAGCCCGGATGGAGGCCCTGGCCCCTAGGCTTGGAGCCCCAGGGACGAGGCTCGCGCCTCCAGGGCCACAGCAAGAACAGAGAAAGTAGGAGTCCCCCACACGCAGCCTCTCGGGGAGGGGGCTGGGCAAGGGTTACCCCCTCCCAATGAGCAGTGTGAGGCTTAGAGCAGGTAAGTGACACCCCCAGGCCACCAGCCCCGCCCCCACTCACCCTTTCCCCCTGGCTGGCCCAGTTCGAGTCGTGGGACCTGAGGAACTTGGTGCGGCCCACGTGCTCCAGAAGGTTCCACACCAGCTCCATGTGCGTGGCGGCCGCGATGCCCATGGCCAGCGCAATGCCCTGAGGGCGGGAGGGGCCATGAGCAGACGGGCAGCGGCACCCACCTCCCGGCCCGGCACAGGCGCAGGGGAGCCCCGCCCACCCTGAGGAGCCTGCACCCAGGGGCGGCCCGGCGGGCTGATGGAGCCCGGACACAGCCCAGGTGTGAAGGGAGAGAGGGCCCCAGACCAGGAGCAGACGGGGCGACCAGGTGGGCCGGGGCTGGGCCAGGGTGCCGACGCACCGCCCGCTGGCAGAACAACTCCTGGGACAGCTCGAGGAGGCCGGCCAGGTGCTTCCTCACCACGTCCTGGCTGGGGCTCTCCCTCAGGATCAGCCCGTAAAAGTGGAACAGGAAGTTCTGGAGGGAGAGGAGCAGCTGCCGGCCGGGCAGGGCTGGCCCCACCTGTTCCCATGGCCCCCCTCTCACCCTCTCACCCCCCACCCTACCCCCTACCCAGGCCACTCGCCCAGCGCTGCCCGTGCCCCGCCCACTGCTGCCCATGCCCCGCCCACTGCTGCCCGTGCCCCGCCCAGCGCTGCCCGTGCCCTGCCCAGCGCTGCCCGCGCCCCGCCCACTGCTGCCCGTGCCCCGCCCAGCGCTGCCCGTGCCCTGCCCAGCTCTGCCCGCGCCCCGCCCACTGCTGCTCGTGCCCCGCCCACTGCTGCTGTGCCCCCCACTGCTGCCCGCGCCCCGCCCACTGCTGCTGTGCCCCCCACTGCTGCCCGCGCCCCGCCCAGCGCTGCCCGCGCCCCGCCCACTGCTGCTGTGCCCCGCCCACACTGAGCCCTCAGGCCACATCAAACTTCCCTTCGCTCCCCTCAGGCCCCGGGCGGAACCAGGACTCTGAACCCCAACCCCACTTCCGGGGGCGCAGGGGCCCACCTCGGAATCGTTTAGATCTCTTGATTCCAATAATTACAGGCTGTTGTTCCTTGCGATTAAGCCCCTAGAATTCCCCTTTATTTTCTCTTCCTGAAAACGTGCAGCTTCTGCGCTGGGCCGCACGTTTGGATGGAGCCCATTTCCCAAGCTGCACGGCTGACGTCACACCTAGCGGGTCCCGCGCCAGAGGGTGAGGCCGGGCACCGCCATCCTGGCCTCTAGCCGCTGCCGCACCCCTGGAGCCCGCCGCCCGCGGACAGTGCTCGGGACACCTGTGCTGAGCTGGTGACAGGAGATCTTGGGTCCCCGAGGCCACCGTCCCCCCGGGCCTGGGCCTGGACCCCAGCAGAGCTGCGTGTCCTGCGGCCGTGGCAGGAGCAGAGCCTCCCGCGGCCACGCGCCCCGCATGGTGTCTTTCTGGCACTTCCTGTGCATACGGAGCTCCCGGTAATGTCAGCGGGCAGCCCCTCAGGCACTGACCTTCTCCAAAGCCTGCTTGAGATCCAAGTTCAAGCTCACCAGGAGCTCCTGGGTGGCCGCCGCCGCCGCCTCCTTCATGACGCCCTACGGCGGGCGGAGCACGGGCTCAGCGGGGTCAGGGCCCGGCGGGCGGACACGGCCCTGCAGGCCTCGCTCTGGGCTCTAGTGGGGACTCTGGCCATGCTCACTAATGCTCCACTCCCGGGGACCGCCCGGACAGGCAGGACAGGGGCTGACTCCCTTCACCTGGCGGTGCCCCCGACACCTGGCCCCGCCCCCGGACACCTGGCCCCGCCCGCATCCTCATGCTGCTGTCTGTTGACCTCAGCGCCTTGGCACAGGTTGTCCCCACCTGCTGCTCAGCTCTCCCTCCCTGTGCCTGAGTCGCCCCGAAGCCCAGCTCGGAGCCTGCCTCCCTGGGTGACTATGCACACGACTGCTCTGCTGGGATTTCTCCCCCTCCGTCCTGTCGGTCAGCCCCGGACCCTGGAGAACCTGATGCAGGGATGTGGAGGAGAGGGGCCAGGACCGCTCGCTCCTCCCAGGAGCTCAGCCGCTTTCCTACTGGACAGAGGGCAGGACCAGCACACGGGGGTGAGTGTGGAGGGCATGGTCCCCACGCTGGTTGGAGAGCAATCCCAGGAGGCCGGGAGAGTGAGGGGGGAGGATACAGGCATCCCGGGCTTTCCTCTAGAGCCCCCAGGCCCGGGTGGAGCAGGGTGTGTCTGCTTTGTGGGACACCAGGCCCACACCTGGCCGGTGGGCACAGATGGCAGTGTCTGTGTGCCCCGCCGGCCCCTACACACACACCCCTACACACACACACACACCCCTACACACACACACACCCTACACACACACACACCCCTACACACACACACCCTACACACACACACACATACATACACACACACACACACACACCCCTACACACACACACCCCTACACACACACACCCCTACACACACACACACCCCTACACACACACACACAAACATACACACACACCCCTACACACACACACACAAACATACACACACACCCTACACACACACACACATACACACACACCCCTACACACACACCCTACACACACACACACCCTACACACACACACACACATACACACACACCCCTACACACACACACACCCCTACACACACACACACACCCCTACACACACACACCCCTACACACACACACTCCTACACACACACACACACCCTACACACACACACCCCTACACACACACACCTACACACACACACCCCTACACACACACCCACCCCTACACACACACACACCCCTACACACACTCACACACATACACACACACCCCTACACACACACACACCCCTACACACACACACACCTACACACACACACACCCCTACACACACACACACATACATACACACCCCTACACACACACACACCCCTACACACATACACACCCCTACACACACACACCCCTACACACACACACACCCCTACACACACACCCCTACACACACACCCCTACACACACACCCCTACACACACACACACCCCTACACACACATACCCCTACACACACACACCCCTACACACACACACCTACACACACCCCTACACACACACACAACCCTACACACATACACACCCATACACACACACACACCCCTACACACACACACACACCCCTACACACACACACCCTTACACACACACACACATACATACACACCCCTACACACACACACACCCCTACACACACACACACCTACACACACACACACCCCTACACACACACACACATACATACACACCCCTACACACACACACACCCCTACACACATACACACCCCTACACACACACACCCCTACACACACACACACCCCTACACACACACCCCTACACACACACCCCTACACACACACCCCTACACACACACACACCCCTACACACACATACCCCTACACACACACACCCCTACACACACACACCTACACACACCCCTACACACACACACAACCCTACACACATACACACCCATACACACACACACACCCCTACACACACACACACACCCCTACACACACACCCCTACACACACACCCCTACACACACACCCCTACACACACACACACCCCTACACACACATACCCCTACACACACACACCCCTACACACACACACCTACACACACCCCTACACACATACACACCCCTACACACACACACACCCCTACACACACACACACCCCTACACACACACACACACACACATACACACAGGTCAGAGCCTCGGGGATTGCAGGGGCGGGTGCCCGGTGAGGCCTGGAGCAGCCGGCTGGGGGCGGGCCCACCTGGTCCTGCTCCTGCAGGCACTGGCGCACGGCCTCCAGCACCAGGCTCTTCTCCAGCAACGACATGGCCCTGATCCTGTCCACCAGCATCTCCTTCCAGGGCGGGATGCTGTAGGCCTCGTCCAGGGTCACCCCGACCTCCTGGCTGGGGAGCTCTGCAGGGCAGAGAGGCGGAGAGTGGGCCTGCCCCGCAGCCTGGGCTGGGCCCCTTCCTCAGGCGGGAGCCCCAGACCTCCCAGCTCCCGGGGCAGGGCAGCTTGGCTCCTCATTCACACCAGCCCACACCGCTCTCTCCCTCCCTCTCCCTCTCCCTCTCTCTCCCTCTCTCTCCCTCTCTCTCCCTCTCTCTCCCTCTCTCTCCCTCTCTCTCCCTCTCTCTCCCTCTCTCTCCCTCTCTCTCCCTCTCTCTCTCTCTCTCTTGTTTAAATCCTCACCCGAGGACATGTTTCCAGTGATTTTCAGAGAGAGTGGGAGAGGGAGAGACAGGGAGAAACATCAGTGTGAGAGAGACACATCCATCGGTTGCCTCCTGCACGCACCCTGCAAGCGCCCCGCCCAGGACCAGGGCTGGGAAGAGCCTGCAATGACCCGTGGTATCGAACCCGGGACCCTTTGGTCTGCAGGCCGACACTACCCACTGAGCCATACCGACCAGGGCTCACACTGCTTTCTCTACACGGCGTTTGCAGGGAAAGTGGCGTGAGAGCAGCCAGGAATCTCTCAAACAGAGGGCACATGCCTGGCAGGTGCTGGGCACCACCCAACGTCCCGGACACGCTCCCAACCCAGCCTGGGCCCGGCCGGCGGGGCTCCGTGGTTGAGCATTGACCTATGAACCAGGAGGTCACAGTTCGATCCCTGTCAGGGCACACGCCCGGGTTGCAGGCTCCATCCCCAGTGAGGGGCGTGCAGGAGGCAGCCGACCTATGATTCCCTCTCATCATGGCTGTTTCTCTCTCTCTCCCTCTTCCTCACAGAGCTGGGGGTGACCTGTGCCCGGGCAGACTGAGGACCCGCCTCCCTCACAGCAGGAAACCAAGGCCCCAGAGGAGGGACCTGCCCAGAGCCAGGGAACAGGACAGCCCAGGCAGCCCAGAGGGCTGTGAGGAGGCCCCGCCGCCCTGCTCACCAGTATCCAACTCCTCCTCCTCCTCCACCTCTTCCATTTCCTCTTCCTCCTTCTGCAGCTCCTCCTTCTCCTCCTCCTGCAGCTCCTTCTCCTTCTCCTCTTCCTCCACCTCTTCCTTCTCCTTCTCCACCTCTGCCTCCTCCTCCTCCTCCTCTTCCTCTTCCTCCTCCTGCAGCTCCTTCTCCTTCTCCTCCTGCTCCTTCTCCTCCTCCTCCTCCTCCTCTTCCTGGATGTGGCCGGCAGCTGGCCCTTTAGCAGGGCCGGTGGAAGACATCACTGATGCAGCCATGCAGGGCGGCACCTCCTGGGACAGGGATCAGGGCAGCATCACTCCCACCGCACAGCACGGGCCGGACCACACCAGGCCCCCCACCTACGTCCCTCACCCCAGACCTTACCAGGCCCCCCAGGCGGTCCCGGAGCTCCGAGGGGTCCTGGTTCACCTAGGGAAGGAGGGAAGGTTGAGCTCCCGACTGGAGCTGACATCCGAGCCCCAGGTGCTGCCCATCCTCCACATCCCCTTGGCCCAGGCAGGGGCCTCCACGAGGGCCAGCCAGCCATGTGAGGCCGGCCAAGGAGTGGACGGGCCATGCGCTCCGGGAGGCCGTGCCAACACCAGGCCTTCCTGGGGGGGTTATCTCACCTCCTTCTGGAAGTCCCCCAGGCTTGCTCCCACAGTCATTGGGCCCTCCTCCCACTCAGCCCTCCCTCCCGGATGGGACCCTCCATCCTGCCCAGCTTCCGCCAGAGGGAATGGAGGGGCCTCGATCCCATGAACAGGCCAGATCTGCGTGTCTAGCAATCTCCCATGGGTTCCATTGCGGGCTGGGCCAGATGGCAGCTGTGGGTGCCCCCTCAGGGCCCTAAGCCCCCACTCTTCTCCTGGGGGACAGTACCCCTGTGAACCATTAGCTGGACCAGGGCCATGGCATCTCTTTGGCCCCTCCCACTCCTTACCCCAGACCATAATGACTCCCCAAAGCTGCCCACTTGGCCTGCCCCAGTGCCCCCTCTCTCCCCTCCAGCAGCCTGTCCCTTCAGGGATCACACCCCCATATGCCAGCCCTGCCCACCCTCATCCCCTCTCCTCGGCTCCGCCCTGGGCCCTGCTGCCCACCAGCGGCCCTGCTCTTGTGTGACTCTTGGTGGCACCCTCCCTGAGTGATCATGACCTGCACACTGGCTGCTGGCTTCGGCTGGGGGGGGGGGAGGACTGTGGATGTGTTTGGAGGAGACAGTTTTCTCTGCAGGTTGAACCCCCTTCAGTACCTTGGTCCCCCCAAACCCTTTCCATGGAAGAGGCAAAGGCCCTTGTCATCCATCCTGAGCCTGGGGTGGGGCCAGGTTGCTGGGAAATGACTGTGGGAGCAAGCCTGGGGGGCTTCCTGGAGGAGGTGAGGTAAACCCCCAAGAAACCCAAAGTCAGAGAAGGGGACAGAAAACCCCAGGAGGTGACAATGAGGTGGCCCAGAACACCCAAACCCCACAGAGGACCATTTTGCCATAGAAGGCAGAGGTCAGCTGCGGAAGCAGGCGGGCAGAGGAGAGTGTGGGCTCCGCTCCCCCCCGCCACGCTGTCCGCAGCGTGCTCAGGGCTTCCACCTGCCCCCACCACCCAGTGTGTGGCCCACCCTCCTGGCCTCAGCCCCGAGGACCCCGCAGCCTTGTCCACTGCCACCACCCTCACCCCAGGGCCACGAGGCCCTTTCAGTTTCTCCACCCCTCCCCACCCCACCCCCACCCCACCCCCCAACCCCCACCCCCGCCTCCACCGCCCTTGACAAGCTGCCTGTTGCCTGGACATCCCTTCCCCACTGCCCCTTGCACCCCTGCACGCCCTCACCCCTGATGTTACGCTGCCCTTCCATCCACCCGTCTAGAGTTGCCTTTACGCCCCAATATCGGGGGGTGCCTGCGCTCTGTTCCCTGGGCTGTAAACTCCAGCAGGGAAGAGAGCCCCGCTAAAACCAGGGCCAGGTGCCTGGAGAGCGACTCAGGTGGGGTCGGAGAGGAGCCCCTGGCTGCGCAGAGAAGTCCTGTGCGAGGCGAGTTATCCGTGTGGAGGCCGCTGCAAAGGTTCTAAAGGTAACAGCCCCCGAGAGGGGGAGCCGGGCCGGCGCCCCAGGAGTGCGGCGCACCACGGCCCAGTGTCCCGCCTCCGGGGCCATGGTCTGTGAGAAATGAGAAGCATTACCGCGCACGAGGCTCTTGGTGGCTCTACACCAGCCACACGGGCTCGAAACCAGCAGGAGAGGGCGCGCGCCCCATTGTGAAGGCTGGTGCATGAGGAGAGTGCTCGGGGTCCCGCAGGGCATGAGAGTCATGTGACTGCCCGGCCAGCGAGGTTCGATTCCTGGTCAGGGTGCATGCCCGGGGGGGGGGGGGGTTGCAGGCTCCATCCCCAGTCAGGGGTGTGCAGGAGGCAGCCAATCAGTGATTCTCTCTCTTCATTGATGTTTCTCTCTCTCCCCCTCTCTCCCTTCCTCTCTGCAATCAACAACTTGATATTAGGTTAGAATCTCAGGAGTCCTCCAACTACGGCCCGCGGGCCACATGCGGCCCGCTGAGGACACTGATCCGGCCCGCCGGGGGCCGCTGCCTGTCCTGCTTAGCAGCCGACTCGTCCCGGGCCCGCAGTGCGCCTAGGAATTTGTTCATAGTTTTGTTTTTAAACTGTAGTCCGGCCCTCCAACGGTCTGAGGGGCAGTGAACTGGGCCCCTGTTTAAAAAGTTTGAGGACCCTTAGATTCATTAAAAATAAATAAATAGGAGATGGGAGGCTTGAAAGAAAGGTAAGAAAAAGACAAGCCAGTGGGGCACTGCCTACGCCCTGGGGTGGGGCCCGCTGGCAGTGGGCATCTGAGGAGGAGGACGGTCAGGCTCGGGGTCAGCAGGGGGCTCGAGCGGGGCGGGTGGAGGACCCCAGCCCCTCTGCCTGTGGGCGACGTTGAGTGTGTCCTTCCGACATCTGAGGCCAGGGAGGCAGTGCTGGCGCCCAGTCACCCAGCAACCCTGTGGGGTGGGGGCCCCCCGGCCCTGCAGACCCCCTGGCCCCAGGACAGCGGAGCACGGATTCCCCGAGCCCCGCGATGAGTGGCCGCAGCCGAGGGACTCTGAGGACGTGGTGTGTCCCCAGGGTTGGGACCCAGGACAGCCCAGGTCCCACCAGGCTAAGTGTGCCAGGGTTTTCTCAATGCTTCCTGGAGGTCACCAGAGGTCAGTCTCCATTGCTGGCTGGGAGGGGGAAGGGGGAAAGAGCTGGGGGACCCAGGAGAGGGAGGAGCTGGGGGGCATGGGGGGAGGAGCTGGGGGGGCCCAGGAGAGGGAGGAGCTGCATGGGCACGGGAGAGGGAGGAGCTGGAGGGGCCCAGGAGAGGGAGGGTGCCATCACCTGGGTGCAGCCCTGCGGCCGGCAGCGTGTGGGAGGTGGCCCTGAAATGCAGGAAGTGGAGGCGGCTCCCCAGGCGGGGTGCTGAGCCGCCAGCGGGTGGGGTGGGTACCTCCTGAGAGCCCCGCTTGCCGAATCCTGTTCCAGGGCCCCTGGGTACTTGGCTCTGAGAAGTGAGGCCACAGATGGCGACGGCCTGGCTGCCCTGTCCCAACAGTCACCGCCTCGGAATTCCGTCTGCCAACGGACGGGGCGGCAGTTGAGGGAACTCCCAGGCCGGCCATCGGTTGGCCACAGGTCCCCCGACCCGGGTGCCACCTGGGCTGTGTCAGGCCCTGCACACAGATCTGCCCCCCCCACCACCACCCCTGGATGTGGGCTCGCTGGGTCACCCCAGGAACACGGCGCCTCAGACCCCGGGCTAGCGCCCAGCTCCCACCGCCCAGGCTGTGCCCCGAGAACGTGAAAGGATGTGGACGCGGGGGACACCACTCCCGGGGGACAAGGGCGTTTTCAGAGAAATTATTTTCACAGCTTACCCGGATGGAGGGCAGCTGGGGGCGTGGCCAAGCCAATGCCACTCCCTCCTGTGGGGCCTGGGGGCTGTGCCCTCCCTGGTGGGCAGCTGAAAACGTAGCAGCAAACCCAGCACCCACCCAGGGGAGCTCTGAGCCACAGCCACTGCCGCGGGGCCTCGGACGGTCCCTCCGTCCGGCCATCTGTCCGTGACCCCATCGTGCTCACGGCAGGCTGGGGCACCTCCCTCAGAACCCTGCCCGGCCTCAGTTTCCCAAGGATTTTCTCCTTGGCCTGGCCATCAGACAGCCCTGGGCCCGGGAGGGGCCCTGGAAGGAGGAAGTGGGGAGGGGGCGGGGGGGGGTGGCGAAGACGTGAGAGGAGTGGGCAGGGTGGGGGCAGGGAACCAACATGGGAGGGAGGGAAGGAGGGGAGGGGGCAGGCAGGGTGGGGGGTTACACCGCGCTAGTGGAACCAGAGGCCTGGTTGGGAGGGGCAGGGGGAGCCCAGGAAGGGGGGACCCCCAAGGAGGAGTGGGTGGGCCAAGGGCCCCAGAGAAGAGGCTCCGTCCAGGGCACTCCCTCCCCGGGGCAGCAGGGACGGAGGAGGGGCAAAGACTGAGGAGTGGGGGCCTAGAGAAGGGCCGCCCCCCCCCATGCCCCCGGGAGTGGCTCACCGGCTCCTGCCCAGGGGGTGCGGCCGCTGTGTGTCCCCTGTCCCCAGGGCTCTCCCTAACCTGCGGCCCACACCCATCACTCCTAGACTCGGACCCGGAACCGGGTGCCCAGGCATCGGGACTGACGGCCAGGGAGAGCTGCGCGGGCCGTCCCTGGAGGCGGCGGCCAGGGAGCCAGGTGGGCGGACACAGGCTGGGGACCCCCCGCTGCCACTGGGGGCTGTGCATTGGCGCACAGTGGCCCTGCTCCCTGCTGCCCGGGTTCCCACAGAGCGCGTGTTGGTGGATCCTGGCGGGGGGCGAGGGGGCGGGCGGGACAGGGAAGACACGGCTCTTCTGAGCCCTGTGGCAGCCCCCGCTCCCGCGACAGGCTGCCGCCTCTGACTCAAGTGTTTAGTCACCATATGGCGGCTGAGCAGCCGGCGCTCGGGAAGGGGAGGAAAAGGTGCCCACGGCCGTCTGCGCCCCGGGGGCGCTCCGCTGGCAGGGGCAGACCAGTCATCGGATGGACGTTCAGAAAGGCTGGTGCCCCCTCCTGCCTGGGAGAACCAAGGCAGGCCTCCTGGAGGAGGGGCACTGGGTCTCGGCTTGAAGCCCGCATAGGAGGGGCCGGCTGGTGAGGGGAGACCAGGCCCTGCAGCAGAGCGAGGGCAGACGCGGGCAGCAAGCCTCCATCGGGCAGGCGGGCGTGAGGGAGCCAGGGCCGCCCGGGTGGGTGTGTCTGCAGGGGGCCTGAGGGGGTGGGGGGTGGGGGGTGGGTTGGTGTGCTTCTAACATGCAGGGTTCGGGCCCTGGCTGGCTGCTCAGTGGTTAGAGAGCATCAGCCCGTGGACTGAAGAGTCTGGGTTCGATTCCGGTCAAGGGCACATACCTTGGTTGCGGGCTCGACCCCCCCCCCCGCCCCGGCGGGGGCCCATGGGGGAGGCAGCCAATCGATGTTTCCCTCTCTGTCTCCCCTCCCCCTTCCCCCTCTCTGAAAATCAGTGGAAAGATACCCTCGGGTGAGGATTCACAAAAAGAAATAAAAACCAAAAAGAAACGCAGGGTTCGGGTTCTGTCTTTTGGGAGGAGGTGCCGTCTGAAATGTCACACAACACAGCCGCAGAAGGGGCCTCGGTTTTAGGAAGGTCAGAGTGCGGGCCGCGGGACGATGCCTGATGGGGGAGGGGACCTTGGCCGAGGTGGGGGGAGGGGTGGCGGGCGGCAGGTGGGGACGAGCCCTGTCTCCTGGGCCCTGCGTGGGCCTCACCTGCCCACCGGAGCCCTGGCGTCGGCAGGTGACTCTGCAGTCTCCCCAGGTGCAGCTCTGACGGGCGCCCCCGCTTCTTTCTCGCCCACGTGGCCATGGCGTCTCCTCTGCGCAGGCTCCCGCTGACTCTCGGGCACACTGTGATGCTCAATGAGTGTTTGTTGAATGAATGAGTGAGGGTCCCTGCATGGCCGGCTGCGGGCCAGGCCTGATGCTGGCAAGAGGCTCAGAGGCCCAGACGTGTGGACAGGCCCCTCCCAGCCCACGTCGGGGCCTAGTGACCGCCAGGCGTGAGCAGGGAGACCTCCCCGCCACAGCCTGTCACACTGCGGGAAGGTGGTGGAGGTCCCTGCGCCCTGTAACGGTGGAGAAAATCAGCCCTCAGAAGGGGCAGGACGGGCCGCAGGCAGCTGTGTCCGTTGGCAAACCCATCTGGTCCCTCTGTGGCGGGCTGGCGCGGTGAGGGGCTGGGAGTGCTGAAGCGGGAGGAGACTCATTTCTGTAAGAAGCCGGTCTGCTCTGTCCCTGCAGGGAAGGTGTGCGGTGGCATGGGCGGCTCTCCTGGCCTCCGAGTGCGCTGCTCCCCGCTCCACGGCACGTCCCGCCTGGGGTCCCCGCTCCCTGTCTGCCCCCCCTTTCACCCTGCTCCATCTTCAAGAGGAAGTCCCAGCCTCTGGTCCGTGTCCCCAGGAGGCCGATCCGGGCACAGGCCCAGCCCTGATGCTGCAGTGTCACCCCTGTGAGGATTAGCGGAGACAGCCTCAGGCGCTGGGGTGTGCTGCCAGGAGAGGGGGCCCCCACTGCCCCCCAAGGGTGGTCAGCGAACCAGCCCCTGCTCCCTGGCCTCCCCTGCAGGCCCTGCCCCCACCCTGGAAGGAAGCCGGCTTGGAAGTGCCCCGGCCTCCCTCCACCTTACAGTTCAGTGGCCGCAGGCGAAGGAGACACGGCCTTTACTTCAGTCCCGTGTTTCATGGGACCGAGTGGGCTGAATGTCACGCAGCGCGGAAAGCGGTCCAGCCTCGGCACGGGCCAGAGTGGCACTGGCAGGTGCGCCCAGCACCTGATGGCGGAGGCCCGGCCCCGCCCTGTCTGAGGGGAGGCACGTCCCGCCCTGGAGCCCAGGACTCTGTCATGGATGAGACCCCTCTGCTTCCTGGCCTGGGAGGCTCAGGGAGGCGGGAGGAGGGAGGAGGGCAGCTTCCGGAGGCCCGGCCTGCCAGGGTCCCCTCCACCCGCATGGCTCACGGGGCCTCCAGGCGGTAGACAGGCGGGGGCTGCTGTCAGCAGCGGGCCCGGAGCCCGGCGCCAACGCGGAGCTGAGCGGCTCAGCCCCCTCCGCCTGTCCTGTGCCTGGGAACCGCTCTCCTGGCGCTGGAACCGCCCCAGGTGCCCGACAAGCCCAGGTGCCGCCACCGCAGAGCGAGAGCCGCGGTGGGAGGAGGGGCACTGGGCTGCCGGGGCCTGTCCCTGGAATCTGCCCTGAGTCTGGTCGTGACCGTGGCCTGCAGCCGGGGCCCCCCTGCCGCTGCGGGGGACACTGAGGCCCGGCCCAGCGTGGAGAAAGGAGCTCCCGCAGCTGCATAAGGAGGCAGGGATGCCCAACCCCCCAGAGGTCAAAGGGGAGGCGAAAGGGGAGCGGCAGCCGCCCTGTCAGTGGGGACAGGGCCGCGGGGGCCTTGCTGGACAGCGGTGACCTGGCTGATGTCCACCGGGGCCGGGACAAGCAGGGAGGTGGCTGTGACCTCCTGACCCAGGCTTCCTAATAACACGCCCCCGACCTCCTGACCCGGTGATAGAACCCCAGGGCCCCCCACCCTGCCCCCCCCACCACACACACACAGAGACACAGAGACACGCACAGGTGCCCCGGGACCTGCCCATCCAGGATGCTGTGGGTAAGCCTCGTTGCCATAGTAACGCCTGGATGGTGGGGGAAGGGAGTGGACGCACAAGGAGGCAGCAGGTAGAGACCAAGGTCACACAGTTAGCCTCCAGGGGGGTGAAGGTGGGGGAGGGCCCAGCCCGGGCCGGGTGGGCAGCCGCACTGGCCAGCGCGGTGGCAGAACGGCACTGCTAGCCGATGACGGGCCCCTGCAGGGTAACTGAGTCCACTGTTGGGGTGGCCCGGCCAGCATGTGGGAGGAGTGTCCCAAGGGGCCAAGTGCTGGCCTGCGGGCCTTCTCCCGTGCGTGGGGTGGGGAGACCTACAGGGATGGGAGCAGGGCTGGGAGGCAGCAGTGTGTCCAGGCTGGCTCGTTGCGAGGACTCTCCTGGGTGAGAGCAAGCATCACGGGGGGCTCCCTGGGGGAGGCGGTCTCCAAACCACCTGCAGAGAATGGAGGACGTTGGCCAGGGGCGAAGAGACCAGCAAAGCAGTTGGGAGAGCATTTGGGAGCCCTCGTGTGGGCCGGGCCGGGCGGGGGGAGCCACAGGCAGAAGGCCTTGAAGGCTGGGCGGAGGGGACCCGAAGGAGGCTGGGGACGGAGGGAACCACAGACGCTCACAGGCAGATGCGAGGGGTGTGCTGTGGTCTGGGGGCCGGGAGCTGGGGTCCTGGGTGGGCCTGGCCCGGATCCTCAGGCAGCCCTGTCGCTGCCTGGCCCAACACCCTCACCCTGTGCCCACTCCTCAGGCGCCTGCCTTCCGCAAAGGGCAGCCGGAGAAGCCGCCCGGTGCAGGCCCCGCGCCCGAGAAGCCGCGTGGCCGTGGGCTGGCTGCCCGTGCGCGTGGAGCAAACCGCAGCCGAGTCTCCTCGGCTTCCCCGCAGGCCCCTGACCGAGGCAGGGCTCCAGGAGACGCAGGGACAGAGCGAGGCAGCGTTTCTGCTCCCAGGGCACCCCCTCCAGCCAGGCCCCATGCCGAGGGCTCTGGGGGCACCAGGGGGGCCTCGTCTGGAACCCCTAGCCACCCTCCCATGCCCAGCCCTCCTGCCTGGGGCTGTCGGACGCCCTGCAAGGCTCTCCTGGCCTCCGTTAAGTGGACAGAGCCCCCAGGGGGTGGGCAGAGGACGCTCTGGGGACCCCCTCGTCCCCGTGTCCCCCAGGTGTAGGGAGACAGACTGGCATTTTCCTGCAGAACCAGGCGCCGGGACCCAAGGGAGACACGGAAACAACGGGGATCGCAGAGGCTAAAAATAGCCCTGTCACTCAGACTCCCGGCGCAGGAGACGCCAGATGAGCGGGAGCCGAGCAGGGAGCCCGGGCCTCCAAGGACCGAGGCCTCCCTCCGCAGCGAGAAGGGGGGTGGCCAGGCTGGCATGGGGTCCCTGTCTTCAGGGAGCACCAGGCAGGTGTCAGGAAGGGGCGGGGTGGGAAGGGGCCACAGAGGTGACGCCAAGGGTGGTGTGCAGGGCGATGTCCGAGGAGAGGACAAGAGCAGGGCTTTGCAGGGTGAATAGGAGTTTGGCAAAGGGCGGCCGGTCCCTGGGGAAGGGGCGGAACGCAGTATCACGGGCCTCAGAGGGCCTTGGTCTGGTCACTCCTCCGGAGCCGATGGTTACCCCCCAGGGCGGGGAACTCACTCCTCCTGGGTGGCTGCTGTCTTTGGGGCAAGGCCTCTAAGCAAGACCTCCCTCCCTTGGGCGCCCCGACCCTGCCCTTCCCAGCCGAGCGCCCAGACGCCTCTGGGCTCCTCCCTCTGCCAGAGCCCAGCTTGCGGCCCTGCTGTGCCCACAGGACGGGGTCGGGGAGGGGCTGTGGCAGCTCGCCCTCACCGAGTGGGGCCTGTGCCCCAGGTCCGGGGCTCGGTGAGGAGGGCGGGACAGGCTGGGGACGACAGCCGGGACCCCAGGGAGGGGCTGAGGACCGGACAGGCGCTGCCTGAGGCTGGCAGAGGCGTGAGGGAGGCCGCCTGGTTCCCCTGTGACCCCCTGCCTCTCTCAGGCCTCGGTTTCCCCATTCCGCTCTGAGGCTGCCGCATAGACCCAGTGGTGGCTGAGGCCAGAGGACCCCTGCGCCTACTGCGGCCTCACAGCCGGGCCCCCAGAGCCACGGGCTGGAGCTGGGCTGTGGGGAGCCGGCACGGCCATGGCACACTCAGCCCCAGGGCGCCTTATGCGCCCCGCCAGCTCAGCCAGGTCCGGTGAGCCTGAGAGGGGGCGGTGAAGGATTGGGAAAAGACGGACAAGAGAAGAAAGCTGGGTCTGGGTGGGACGCTGCTCCTGATGGAGAGACAGCGCCACGGCCCACAAGCCGTGTCTTTATTTTACAGCCGATGCCACATGGCCAAGGAAGGGCGTGGCCGAGAAGTTCACAGCGTTCCCGTGGGTTTCCATCCTCCTCAATCACGTGCGCCTGGTCCAGCGCTGTTTCCTTGCAGCCCACGTCACTCAGGCGCGTGGGCCACGTGTTCGGACCACAGGTTCACGTTCACAACGCCAGCTGTTGGCCATAATGGTGCTGGGAGGGCCCTGCCCTCCACGCTGGGACCTGCACGTGGCCACGAGCGGACGGTGCCCTCTCACCAGTCCGAGGCTTGAAGCTGTCCAAACGTGGTAGCCGCCCTCCACACTGGGCTGCCTGGCTAATGGGTGCACCCAGCTGCTGGAAGCCAGGCGTGGGAGCCGGGAGGGTGCTGGCCGTTTGGGGCAGGGAGAGGAAGAGGGCAAGGAGCATAGTGGGGGGCCCCTAATTCAGCCTTGACTGGGAGCAGGTGGCTCCTTGGGGAAGGGCTGGGCCGGCCCTGAGGTGAGCCGTGCCCCCAGCCCCTCCGGGTGCATCCTCCTCACTCCTGCCCGGGCCTTTGCCCTTCTCCCTACAAAGCACCCCCTCCCGTCCCTCTCTGCCCCTCACTGCCCCTCACTCCCTCACCCGGGGCCTGCAGGGGTCCCACCCACGCTGACCCCCAGGTTCTTCCCCGCTCTGCTCTGCCCAAGGAGGGGGAAGAGGAGGAGACACAGACAGACACACAGACAGAGAGAAGCAAGACACAGAGACAGCGATGGAGAGAGAGAGACAGAGACGCACAGACACACGGACGGAGAACAGACGCCAGCTCCGCCCTAGAAGTGTCAGGGGACCTGCCTCGCAGCCCAGTTGGAGGCCCGCCCGCCCGCCTTCACCGGCCTCTCCCTTGGTCAGCACTGCCATTACTTAGAAGAAAGAAGAGGGAGGGAGAGGGAAAGGTGGCCTTTTCCTGGGGGGAGAGGGGAGGGGGGAGGGGGGAGGGGGGAGGGGGAGGGGAGGGGGGAGGGGGGCTGATGACAGTTTGACGCGCCCAGGTGCAGGTGCTTCCTGACTCGGGCTCATTTTCTGCCTCCCCAGGCAGCCCCCCTCACGTCCCGCAGGCTCACTCCCAGTCCTCCTCGGCCTCCACCGTCCTCCCCGTCACCCCCCCTCCCCCTCGCCTTGTGTCTAAGTTCTCGGCAAAGCAGCCCTACCCAGGTCAAGCTGGCGCCTCTGCAGCCGCCCGCCCGCCCTCGTGCCCACCTGGCCCAGCACTCCAGCGGGCAGAGCAGCCCCTGGGAGGGAGGGGCAGGCCCTGGGAGGGAGGGGCAGGCCCTGAGCTGCGGAGGATGGGCGGTTGGGATGGTACTTGGCTGGGTACTGCCCCCAGGCACCCTCAAACCCTAACCTGGGGGTCGCTGAGGTCTTGAGCGGGCCTGACTGCAGCTCCAGGGGGGGACTTGAGGGGCGACCGAGGGCCTGGCTCAGTCAGGTGAGAGGCTTTCCCAGCGGAGCCGGAGCTGAGGCTCGGCCTGGAGGACGGAGCCCTCAGGCCCTAGGGACCTTGCAGTGGCCAGCCCCCCGCCCCCCTTCGCATGAGCCAGCTGCTATGACAGACCTCTCACCGCCCTCCCCCCCCCGGTCCTGCTCCTCATTAAGCACTGGCCGACACGCACCCCCAGCTGCTGTCCCTCCCCCGCGGGGACCCGGTGTTATTCCCCTCGGACAGGTGAGCCAGCCTTCCCAGGGCATCAGGTGGCCCTCATTTCTGTGTTTGTGTGTGAGCCCACGTGGGAACTACGTTCGTGACGGTCCCCCCGTTTGGCAGGTGAGGGGCCCGAGGCTGAAGGAGACCAAGTTCACGGACCTGCAGCCAGGACTGGCCCGGGACCCTCCCAGCAGGGAACGTGCCTTGCCCAGGTCCCGGGGTGCCAGGGCCTGAGAAGTCCCCTCGGGCCACTGGCTTCTGTGTGGGCTGAGCCCTGGAAGTTGAAGAGTTCCCAAGACCCCCCAACACACACCCTGGCGGCAGGGGGAAGGGGGGCAGCCTCGGCCTCCTCCCAGCCCCTCCCACCTGCTGCCGGCCTGGGGGCGCTGCAGGGGGCTGGCGTCTCTAAGGGGAGCCCCTGAGGCCCTTCCACCCTGAGGCTCCAGGACCCTGACCGGCCGCCCTGTAGGGCAATGGGCTGTGCTCCCCGGGTTCCCAGAGACCCCTCAATCTGAACTTCGGGGCCCGGCGCCCAGGGCTGCATCCCTCCACAACCCCCATTCCAGCCGAGAAACAGCAGCGCACACACTCCGCCAAGTCTCAGTGTTTTATTAGCAAAACCTTACAAAAGTCTGTCTTCGGAGGCCTGCGCCGGGCCTGGCTTCTGGCTCCTGTGCACCATTAACCCTGAGGGCGGGGTGGAGGACGGACAGTGTCGCCTGCAGCGGTCAGTCCCCGAACCTGGGAAGCCCCAGTGGACAGGCAGAAAGGGGACCCCCAAACAGGACCTGCGCGGCAGACACAAGTCGCGGGCAGCACCAGCGTGTTGGTGTCGGGGAGGTGGGGGTCAGGCCTGGGCAGCAGCGGGGCCTGGCAGAGAGCAGCTTGAGCCCCAGGAGCAAAGGCTTGGGGCGTCCCGGAGCCGGCCTGGGGCCACCGGGCAGGGGCAGGAGCGGGGCCGCGGCCTTAGCCCAAGGCTGGCGGGACGCTCAGCAGGAGAGGAGCGGGTGGCCACCCAGTGGGCGGGTTCCCAGGCTGGAGTGAGTCGGGGCCTGGGTAGTGAACCCCAACTCCAGCCACAGTGGCCTGGGGGCCGGCGGGCTGGCGGCCAGCGGGGCGGGCACATGGCAGCCTGGCCCTCGCGCCGGCCTGTCTTCAGCACCGCTCTCCTGGGGGTCTCCTCTCCGCGGCCCCCCTCTGGCTGGCCTCAGGCATCTCCTCCTGGGCGTGCAGCTTGTGCGAGGAGAGGGGGGCGGGCAGTGCCAGGCGCAGCAGCCAGGGCTCCGGGGAGCCTGAGACCTGGAGGAAAGGAAGACACCAGACGTCAGGGAGGGGCAGGGGCGCAGGGCAGCAGGGCGGGGGAGGGCGGTCTGTAAGAAGGGCCTGCAGGCCCCTAGTGAGGGCTCCCTTACCTGTGGTCACTCTCCTGGCTCCGGGAACACGGCTGCCACCTCAGCTAGTTTGAGGACAGGGGCCCGTGGGACCCTCGGCCCGCGTGGTGAGTCACGCAGCTGAGCTGGAGCATGAATCACAGATGCTGCTGGGGAGGGAGAACACGGGATCCGTGTGAGCTGGCTCAGCAAACTCCCCCGGCCCGCCTCCCACCTGCCCCTCTCCCTGACCCGGGGGCCTCGGCGCCCCCACGCAGCCCTGTGGCTGACTGGTTGGGGTGCCTCTGAGCCTCCTGAGCTCCCCTGGACCATAGACTTGGCCTGGGCGCTCCCTGCTCTATGGCGACCCCTGGTGGTAGTGCCCAGCTGCAGGGGCTCACCTGAGGGGCCAGGAGGCAGGGGTCAGGTCTGCTGCTGCTGCTGCTGCTGCTGCTGCTGCTGCTGCGGAGGCTGGGTTCAGCTTCAGCTTCCTCCAGGATGGGAGCCGGGCTGTCCTCCCGAGGCTGGCCGGCTGCCCTGTGCGGCCACTGCCGGGAGGGCGCTGCAGCCCTCAAGCTGAGGTCCCCTTGGCACGGGCTGTGTCTTCACTTGGGCTCTGGGGTGTCCCGAGCTTGGTGCCCGCTGCCCGTGCCATTCGGAGGGGGTAGCTGGCCACAGGCCGAGGGCCCAGGCGTTGAACAGGAGGCGGAAGCCGTGACCTGAGTGTGTGTGGGGTGAGGGGTCTGGTGGAGCAGGCAGGCCAGGCCCCAGAAGACAGACAGCGGGAGGTGACAGGGCAGGGTCCTGTAGGGAGAGGGGACACTGTCCGTGACCGCGTCCGTGTGGGTCAGGCTGGGAGGCCAGGGGCTGTCCCCCTGAAGGAGTCGGCCCAGCTGGAAAGTCCAGGTTGGCAAAGGCTACGGGCGGGCATGGCGGGCAGTGGGCCCCAAGGCCCTCTACTCAGGCTGGGGCTGGTCACTGACCACGGACTCATTGGTGAGGGCCGGCGTGAGGGCTCCCTCGGCCTCAGCCTCGGCCTCGGCCTCGGTCTCAGCCTCCTCCTGGGCGGGGCGCTGGGGGCCGGCGGGCTCGGCCTGCTCCAGGCCGCCCTGCACCTCCAGGCCGCGCTGGATGAGCTGCTCCAGGGTCTTGGGCAGCGGGTGGCGCAGGAAGCGCTTGAGCTTGGGCTGCAGGGTGCCCACCACGTACTGGATGATCTCCTCCTCATCGGCGTCCACGTACAGCGTCTGGTACAGGTCCCGCTTGCGCCAGAGGAACTGGTCGAGCGGCTCGCCCTGCTTCTGCGGCAGGTCCAGCTCCCGCTGCAGCGCCTCACGGGACAGCGTGCCCTCGCTGTACTGCAGGAACTCCTTCTTGAATTGCACCCAGTTCTTGACCGAGCCCTGCTTGAACTCCCACCACTTCTTGGCTGGCCCGTTCATGTGGTTCTGGATCTGGGACAGCCAGTACTCCTCGGAGCCGCCCACCTGCTGCAGGTACTCCTCCAGGTGGCTGAGGAACTCGTGCGGGTCCTCGAAGATCTGCGTGTCCACGCCCGGGATGGGCTGCCCGTCCTCGCCCGACTCCCAGGGCGGGTACTGCTGCGCCTCCTCCAGCTCCTGGCCGGGCAGCTCGCCCGCGGCCGGCGGCGGGGTGATGGCGTAGGGGCTGACGCTGTAGTCATAGCCGTCGGCCTCCTGGCAGCAGCTCTCGGGGCCGCCGACGCCCACGGAGACGGTGTGGCGCCCCGGCTCGCTGCCCACCGGGTACTTGGCGCCCATGGCCTCCAGGCGGTCGGCCCAGCGCTCCAGCCGGTAGAAGACCTCGCGCCACACGTGCATCTCGCGCTTGACCCAGCGCTCCAGGTGGGCGATGGTCTCCTGGCAGCGGCACAGGCAGGCCTTGATGGACTTCCGCCAGCGCTGCGAGTCGCTCGGGGGCACGTAGCCGTCCAGGTTGCTCTCCAGCTTGCCCACCGACCGGTGCAGCCCCTTGAGCTCGCGCTCCACCTGCTTGGAGACCTCGGCCAGCAGGTGCCGGTGGGTCCTGCGCACGTGTTCCAGCATCTCGGTCCGGCACTTACCGATCTGCAGGATCACGTTGGGCTTGGCCACCGGCCCGCCCCGCGGGGCGGGGTAGGCGTGGAGGCCTCCGGTCGTCCTGTGGTCCAGCTCCATCTGCGCGCAGGTGGCCGCGGCGCTCGGACGGGAGGGAGGGGTGGGCTGCAGAGTCCCCTCGGGGCCGGCGGGGTGCGGGTGCGGCGGAGCGGGCGCGCCGGGTGCGGCTGCGGCTGTGCGGCGGAGCGGGCGCGCCGGGTGCGGATGGATGGAGGGATGGATGGGGCGGCGGAGCGCGGAGGCTCGTCCCGCTGCGCAGGGAAGCAGTGAGAGAGCCGCGGCGCCGAGCTCTGCATCCCGCTGCCGCGGCGCCCGCTCTTTATGCTGCCGGCGCGCCCGTGGGCGGCCCCTCGCTGAGCGCGGCCTCCTATTGGCCCGCGCCCCCCCCCGCCCGCCCCCGCGCCACTCGCGCCCGGCGCAGAGCGAGGACCCACCCCCTGTACCCAGGCCCGGCCTCGGGTGACTAATCCGCTGACTCCACCGCCCCCTCCCTGGGCCCATTCAGCCTGCAAACCTGGGGGACCAGCTGGGGACCCGCGACCACCCCCCACGCTAGCGCTGGGCGGGGTGGGGCAGGTGTGCGCCCCGAGAGGCCGAGAGGCCGGAAGGACTGTTAGCCTGCCCGCCCTCCCCTCCTCCCGCACACGCGAGGGTAAGGAGGGAGACCCTCCCCAGGGCTCAGGGCGGGCTTCCGCCTCTCACCTCCCTCCCTACCCTGGAGGGGGTGTGAGGGTGCCGGTGCTGGGCTCTGCCTCCCGGGTCCTGCTTGCCGCCCACCCTGCCCCGACCCTGCCCAGTGCAGCCGCGATGTTCAGCCACAGGGGAACCCTGACACCGCCCCCCCCCCCCAATACTCAGACCCTCCTCCCCGGAGCTGAAGGTTTCAAGGAGCCTTGGGGTGCCCAGGCGAGGCGCACGCACTCCCAGGGGTCAGGTGTGAGTCCCAGACGTGGCCTGGAGCCCCTGCCCACCGCCGCCCTGGGGGGTCCTCCGCGCCGCCTGTGGGTCCTGCGCCCAGGCCTGGGCTCTGCCCGGCCCCTGGCATAGGTGTGGGTGTGAGACAACCTGACGGGGCTGGACAGGACGCCCCGCCCCCCCCCCCCCAGGGCTTCGGTGCGGCCTGAGATTTCCCCACGTGGTGCCCCCCCAGTCTGGAAGCTTGCCCGGGGTGGGGTGGAGTGGGAGGGGAGGGGAGGGGATGGAGGACCTGCCGCCCACTGCAGGGGGCCCACTGTACCCCCAGGCCAGGGGGAAACCTGTCAGAAGCTCCAAGAGGCTGGCAGAGGGAGAGGGAGGAGGGAGCGGGAGGAGGGAGGGAGAGGCGGGGGCAGGAGAGGGAGCCAGCCTTCCGTGCGGCAGTGGCAGAGCAGAGCGAGAAAGCGCCATATAAGGCGCGGGGCTCCGGAAGCTGAGGTTCCCGCAGCCTCCCTGGCTGAGTGCAGGGACACCCTTCCTGGGTAACCCCGCCGAGGAGGGTCTGGGTCCCAGGCCCCCTGTCGCCCATAGCCAGGGCACAGACACCCAGTGCCGGCCAGGAGGGCTGAGCCCCTGCTGCCTGGTCCTCTCCCTCTCCCACCCCCCACACTGCACACTCATCCCCCAGTCATCCCTCCCCACGCGCCCCCCCACACAGACACGCGTCCCCCCACACAGACATGTATCCCCCCAGTACACGCTCACCCCCCAGTACACGCTCACCCCCCAGTACTCGCTCACCCCGAGGCACACTCACCCCTACCCCCGCACACAGCCCCACTCTGTCTTATTCACTCATCGGGGACACAGCTCTGGCAGGTGCCCACGCTCTGGAGTCCCCACTCCCCCCAGCCCCTTCCCCCGGCTCGGGGAGCCCTCCTCCCCACCGAGAGCCAATCTGAGCTTCCGCCCCTGCTTTGGACGGGGAAAGTCTTTCTGGCAAAAACGCCCCAAAAATGGCTCTCCTGGCATTTCTAATTAAAGGCAAGTGGGTGGGCAGAGGAGGGGAGGCAGGGAGCGCTTCCAGACCAGGGATCCCAAGCACAGCCCCAGGCGTTTCCCGGAGCTGGAGCCGGAGGAGGCAGTGGGGCCTGGGTGTGCGAGGTCTGCAGGGCGAGTGGCCAGGCCGCGCCTGGTCCTGGGAGCCTGCGTGGAGGGGGCGGCCGTGCCCGCGTCTGAGGTGAGCGCGGACTGTGTCTGAGGGCCCCGGTTAGGGAGGCGCCCCACCGCGCTCACCCACCTGTGCTCACCACACGCGTGTGCAGTGGACGTGCCAGAGCCAGCACCGGAGTGGCCAGGAGTCCCCCCTCCACAGCGACCCTCGGACCTAGGTCCCCTGACCAGCTGGGTGGCCTGGGCCAGGGCATGGCTCCGTGGTCCTAGGACCCACAGTGGTCTCCAGCCTCCACCTGCCCCACCCACGGCAGCAGTGGCCTGCGCCCAGCCAGGGCCTGGGGGGCCAGGGAGGGGGAGGGTACGGGGGAGGGGGAGGGGGGCTGGGGACGGGGTAGCCAAGGCAGGCGATGGAAGGGGCGGGGTTAACCATCACCTTTGTGGGGCAGCCGGGCCGGGGGGAGCCTCAAGGTTAAGCTGGTGAACCCCTCCCAGGCTCGTCCAGCCGCGGCCAGGGGAGGGGCGGTGCTGCGGGGGCTGCGCAGAGGCTGCGCGGGTGGCCAGCCGCAGTGACAGGGGACAGGCTGCGGCTCTGTGCTGGGGAACATGTAATCGCGGCCCAATTATCACCCCAGAGGCCAGCAAACCCCGCACTGGCGCCTGGGGCTCCGTTCTCCCACCTCCAGGCTGCTCCCCCGCCCGGGATGGGGTCTGCCCCGCCCGGCCCCTCCGTGCAGCCCTCCCCCCACAGAGGGCAGCCCTCCCCCACAGCCTCACACAGAGCAGGAGGGGCAGGCTGGAGAGGGGCAGGCGGCGGGAGAGCTGGACATGCAAGGAGGGGAGGGCCTGAGTCCCCCTCTCTCTGAGCCCGGCTGGTCTCAAGCTCCGGGCCTCACAACTGCCGAGGCCTTGCCTAAGAGGGAGGGGCTCTGCGGGGGAGGGCAGGCAGGGTGACCACAGGGGCTGCCCAATGCTAGGGTCCTAACGGGACCCACTTAAGACCCTCCAGGTCTAGCCTTCTGCCAGGTGCTAGGATGCTCATGTCAGGGTGGGCCTCAGGGTGCCCCCCCCCCCCGAGCTTGTGCCTCCGTGAGGCCTGGCCACCTGCCTCCGTGGCTGCTCTGTGACCGGCTCTTCCCCCACAGGCTCACGCCCCCTCTGGGGACTCTCCTCCTCTCCTGCGGTTGGTTCTTGGTTCTGGCTCCCTCCTGGCTAAGGTCTGCCTCAGCAGTCGGCCCCTTCCCACCCGGCCCGGGCCTGGAGTCCAGGGACCCACCCTCCACAAACCGCGTCTCGGCCGGCCACCCCGTGGGGCGATCCCGAGTCAGGCGGCCTCACTCCATGGCCACCGTGCCTGCGGGCCTGGGAGGAAAGGCCCAGGCGGTCTGGTGCCTCTGCAGGGAGCCCAGCGCCTGGCCCAGCACTTGCTGGTGAGCAGCCTCCCTCCATCCCGGCCCAGGGGTCCCCGAGTGCAGGACCTGTGCCCCCGCTGCTCCCCTGCCTCCCAGCCGGGTGTCTGGGCTCACAGCGGGGTGACCGGAGCGCGGAGCGGGCCTGACACAGAGCAGGCCTTCCGGCCGGTCAGGGGACAGACGGAGGCCTGGCCCTCCTCCAGCCATTTCCGGTTGGGAGACATTAGGTAGGCTCACCTGAGCCTCAACTTCCCACCTGTGAAATGGGGTGGCAGTGCCAGAGCCGCATGTCCCTGAGGCCGGCCCCGCCCAGTCCCTGTCACAGTGTCACTGCTGGGACTGGGGAGGGGCTGTGGCGGGGATCTGCCCTGTGGCCCCCTTCCTGCCGCTCTCACTACCCGCTGCCTCCACCTCCCGGGGCGCACGGGGCAGGGCCTGCCGGGGTGTCAGGAGACCCTCCGTGCAGGGCACCCTGATTGTGGGCCAAGACCTGAGACAGGAGGGGACATGAATGGGAGGCTGGGCCCCGGGGAGGCAGCGTGAGCTGGGAGAACATTCCCTCCGCTTCCTCTCCCGGGCTTGGCAGGGAGTGTGTGCTGCATCCCGTCCCCGGAACAGGCAGCCGGGCCTTCTGGGCCCCACATCCAGACCCTCCTCCCTCCTTCCCGCCTCCCGCCTCAGCGCCTTCCGGTGCAGCCTCCAAGGAAAGTTCTGTATTTTTCCGGTGATCCTGGCACGGGATGCGGCGCCAGCTGCTCCCTACATCCTCAGGCGGCCCCCGCCCCCGGACCAGGAGGCTGAGCCGGAGCCACAGGCCTGGTGTGGAGAGCCCGTCCTCCAAGCCGCCCCCCAGCCCCCCCAGCCGTAGGGGAGAGGAAACTGAGGCTGAGAGGGGGCCAAGGCCAGCAGCAAGGAGGCCAGAGCCGGGGCGGGAGGGGAGAGGGTGCACACGACCATCTGCCCTGCTCAGCCGTGAAGTGGTCAGTCATTCAATCAACAAGCAGTTCCCCGGGATGTGGCGAGGTGGGGTGTGGGGAGGTGCAGACCAGCCCACAAAGCAGGGCATCTCCACGAACCCACACAGGCCCTGGAGGACACGGGCCGCGCGGGCAGCAGCGGGTCGAGCCTCCGCTCACAGCCCCAGCTCTTCAAGGGGCCGCCCTCGGCTTTCATGGGTCAGGCTGGACCCCTCCGACCGGACCCGGGGAGGAGAGAGACCCCTGCAGCGTTGTGGTGGGGATCCCACCGAGGTGCGGGGGCGGGAGCCCAAGAAGGGCTGGGCAGCTGGAGGGTGAGCTGCGTGCAGGGGTCTGGCTGGTGGGGGTGAGGGGGTGCTGGGTTCTGTCTCCAGGGGCAGGGCCGGGAGGGGAGGGGGTGCTGGAAGGGATGCTGGGTCTGTGGCCGGGAGGGACACAGGGGCCCCAGGTGCAGCAGGTGGGGAGGCCCCAGCTGAGAGCCAGGTGCCCCGGGGAGGGGCCAGCTGAGGGCCGTTCAGGGATCAGGGACAGGGGAGCCAGGGCCCAGCCGTCAGGTGAGGGAGGAGGCGAGGCCTCACCAGGAGCAGCTGGGAGCCTCCTGGGTTGGAGCCGCAGCTGCCCTTCCCACCCTGGGTGCCCGGCCAGGCTGGGTGCCCGGCCAGGCTGGGTGCCATCCCCTGGTGCCCAGGGACCCAGATCCTGCTGCCAGGTCCCCACGTGAGGCAGCCCCTCGGCCAGGGTGGGGGTTCGCTGCCAGCTGGCCACGGCCGGATGCCCCGGAACCGGGCTTGGGAGCGCAGTGCCAGGCAGGGGGCGTGTGCGCCTTCCCGCTGTCCCCGCGCCTCCCGTGAGCTCTCCCCGCGCGGCCGCCGCTTCCGGAGCCGTAAAAGGAGAGGGCGCGCGGCTGAGAATAGCGGTGACGCGGAGCCTCCCCGCCGGCCGCCCCGCCCCGCCCCGCCCCCTGCAGGGCCCCGCCCCCTGCAGGGCCCCGCCCGCCGGAAACGGGAAAATGGCGGCGGCCGGTGCGGCGAAGCCGGGTCCCCCCCCCCCCTCGGCCCCCCCGCCCTGCTGCCACCCTGCCCTCCGCTCCCCACGGCGCTGCCCAGAGCGTCTGCCCGCGGCCCCGGCCCCCCTCAACCCCCGGGCGGAGGAGCCCGGGCGCCATCGATATAAGGACAACGGGGCTCCCCAGCACCTACGGGTGCCAGGCCTTGGCACAGCCTCCACCATCGTCCGGACTGGCCCCAGGGGCTAGCAGGGTGCCTTGAGGGGCGCAGGGCTGACACGGGGCTTCCCCTCCCTCCATGCCCCGGGCCCCCCCAGGCTCCTGGCCCGGCCACCAGTCCGACTGCCAGTCCCTCCCTCCCTCCCCTGGGCTGGGCCACCTTGGCAGCTGCCTCCCCACCCGCCCCCCTGTACAGGCCACGGGCCACCTAGTCCAGCGGCAGCCGCTCTCCTGGGCTCCTACCCTGGGAGCAGAGTGGATGCAGGGTTGTGGGTCCCAGGCTGCTGCCCTCCCAGCCAGGGACCAGGCCCACACCCCCCCCCCAACCCGGGCCAGAGGGCTGTGCGAGGAGGTGGGCCGTCACCAGGGCACGTCCATCGGCTGAGGGACTGGTGATTTGTGGCAGGAGCGGCTTGGGCGCCAGCCACCCCGCACTCCTCGGGCTCTGCTGGGCCAAGTGGCAAGGCCCTCGGGTCACAGCCCAGCCACCACCCAGAGACCGCTCCCTGGGCCCAGCGGACCCGGCGTTTCTGGACACAAATACAAGGACACCAGGAGCCCATGGGATCGGTGTCTGGGAGCCGGGGTGCAGGAGGTGGGTCCTGTGCAGGGGGCAGGGTGCCAGAACAGCCTGCGGCTCCCAGGCCCCGTGGGGGGAGGGGCAGGTCCCTATCCCAGGGCGTCCCCAGCAGGAGGTGCTGACATGAGACCCGCTGCCCATGGCCCAGGCTCTGCCCTGAGTTCCAAGTGTCCCTCATACAAGCGGTCATAACCGTTGTCACAACCACCTCCCCACCCCATGACCACCTCTTCACCACCCCAATCACCACCACCACCTCCATCATCACCACCACCCCCATCACAACCACCTCCAACCACCACCACCACCACCCCCATCACCACTACCACCCCCATCACCACTACCACCCCCATCACCACCACCTCCAACCACCACCACCACCACCACCACCCCATCACCACTACCACCCCCATCACCCCCACCACCCCCTCCATCACAACCACCTCCATCACCACCACCCCCATCACCACCACCACCACCTCCATCACCACCACCACCTCCATCACCACCACCACCTCCATCACCACCTCCATCACCACCACCACCACCTCCATCACCACCACCACCTCCATCACCACCACCACCTCCATCACCACCTCCATCATCACCACCACCTCCATCACCACCACCACCTCCATCATCACCACCACCTCCATCATCACCACCACCCCCATCACAACCACCTCCAACCACCACCACCACCACCCCCATCACCACTACCACCCCCATCACCCCCACCACCCCCTCCATCACAACCACCTCCATCACCACCACCCCCATCACCACCACCACCACCTCCATCACCACCACCACCTCCATCACCACCTCCATCACCACCACCACCTCCATCATCACCACCACCCCCATCACAACCACCTCCAACCACCACCACCACCACCCCCATCACCACTACCACCCCTTCACCACCACCCCAATCACCACCACCACCACCTCCAACACCATCACACCCATCACCATCACCAACATCCCCACCTCTATCACCATCACCGCCACCCCGACCTCCACCACCACCTGCACCTTCACCACTATCAACCCATCATCACCATCACCTCCACTTTCACTCCCATCACCACCACCATCACCCCCTGTACCCTCCCCGCTGTCCCAGCCGCCCGGCACCACAACAAAACACCACAGGCTTCGGCTTAAACATTTATTCCTCTCAGTTGTGAGGCTGGAAGTGCCCCTGGCCCAGCCCCACGGAGCGCGTGACCTCGGGGGGAGAGCCCGGCCAATCCAGGGTCAGGGCTAACCCGTCCTCAAGTCTCTCTAAGGTTCCACCTCACTGGACACCATGGCTGCACTCCCAGGCCCTCGGCTGGAGAAGCCTGGGCGCCCCGCTGGGACGGCAACCACCACTGGGCGAGGCCGCGGCCCCGGGGGGCTCCTATGAGAACAGCCCGTGGCCAGCGTGTGGCCCAGGCAGGCTGGCACCCCCTCCTGTCCCCCCCCCTCCTGTCCCTGACATAGGACACCCTCCGACTCCAAGAGATGTCCCGCAGGCCCCCCGAACCCCGCCACGCGGGCCGTCACTGTCCTTGTGTCTCCCGCCTGGATCTCCTGCAGGGCCTGGTGGTGGCCACCACCGTCCCCTCCACCTCTGTCCCTCCCCGGCAGCTCTGACCACCTCGTGGGGGCCTGGGACGCCTGGCCTGAGCCACGGTGCCGGTCACCGTCCAGGACGGTGGGGTACCTGTGATGCCCACCACGCAGGCAGCCGCTCAACTCCTCCTAATCAGAGAAGCAGGCTCTGCTGGTCTGAGGGCTGTGCCCCCACCACACACAGCAATCCCGGCCACTGGCGCCCAGCAGACCCCCCACGGCAGCTCAGGGGCCTGCAGTGGGGCCTGGCCTCCCTCTCCAGGTGGGTCCAGCCCTCTCCCCCTCCCCCCCCATCCTTCCCTGCCCTCCCCCCAGGGCTGTGCAGTGACAGGAGGGGCTGCTCACACGCCCTCCAGCGCTGACTCAGCAGCGGAGGGGCCTTTGTCTGGGAGGAAAGCACACCAGGCCCACGTCATCCTGGACCCACCCCCGACCCACTCGCGGGGCCCTGACGCACCTGCCCAGCCCAGGAGCGACCCGGTGGCGGCGGCGGGGGCTCTGGGGACACACAATAGGGAGAGGAGAGGGCCCCCACCTTCCCGCCCCCCCCCCCCCCCCCGCATCTCTCCAGCCAGGGGTGTGAGGCAGCGGCTTGGAGAACACAGCCAGGCACCTCCCTCTCCGTAAAACGTCAGTCACCGAAGGCTGACACTCGTCCTCTCCTGTTCCTTTTCACGAGCCAGCGAGGCTGATGCCCACAGGCCTCCGGGTCCTGGGGCCTCAAGGGGGGCCTCCAGCAAGACAGAACCCAGAACCCGTCCCCAGCAGGCGGCTGAGCTCGCGGGTCAGGGAGCGGCCGGCCTGGAGTGGCCAGTGAGGCCTCTGAGGAGGGACCCCAATAAACGTGGCGAAGGGACAGGACAGGTGGGGTGAGAGGCTGCTCCGGAGGGGCCCGCCCTCGCCGGCCGAAGACACAGGCCCTTGGGCCCTGCCCCTCACTGGGCCTCGTCCTGCTCCAGCAGGGGCCCAAACCCACCCACAGGCTGGGCAAGGGGACCTGGCAATGCCTGGCACTCAGCGGGTGCTGAGGACAGGTGGGCAGGCTGAGCCATGCGCCCCTCCCTGCCCCGCCGCCCCCTCCCTGAGTTCCCAGGCAGCGGGCAGCTGGGTCTGCCCCGGCTGCCGCAGGGAAGGGGGACAGTGGGACGAGGGGACGACACGGGGCACAGTTCCCCACCCCCCCAGCCCTGGGTTGCCTCCGAGGCTCTGCAGGTCCCCAGCCCAGTCACCAGGTCCCATCACCACCCTCGGTCTGTTTATTGGGGTAAAACACCCCTAACGTGAACGTCACGGCTTTGGCCATGTTGGATGGACGGCTCGGGCGCCAAGCACATTCCCCGTGACGTGCGGCCACCGCCTCCGCGCCCAGGACTGTTCTTCCCCCACACGGAGCCCTGTGCCCACACGTGGCCCCGCCAGCCCCCGGGCAGGGCCACAGCCAGGGTCAGGCCTGTGCCGTCCTCTGGTAACAGAGGACACACGGGCGGATACTGAGGAGCAGGCGGCAGCCACGCGGCTGGCAGGCCATGGGAGATGCCGCCACTGCCGCGTCCGCCTGGGGTTCTCTCCGACCGTCTGTCCTCTGAGCGCAGACACAGCTCGCCACGCTCGGCCAGCACCCTCGGCAGCCAGATCCTGCATGGGCATGCTCTGTGGGGGGCCGTGCCCCGCCCCCAGGGACAGGCCATTTGTGCGCAGGGCTGGGACAGGGAGGGGCCGCGAGAGGGAGGAAAGGAGACGAGGTGGTGGGGGGGAAGGGGGGAGGGCAGAGGGCTGAGCAGTGAAGTGAGGCCCGGCCCCGGGTGGGCAGGTGGGGGCGGGCCCAGCAGGGGAGACGCTCGGAATGGCACGTGCAACCGCATCAAGTCAGAGTGTGGCCCACATCCTGGGGTCCGAGTCCACGGCCGGGCGGTGCGTGCTGGAAGCACGGAGGTCCTCTCAGGAAAGGCGGGCGCTGCGGGAGACCAGCCTCCAGCGGGACCACGAACCGGCTGCCCACCAGCCACAGGCAGGCTCTGCTGGCGACCCGCCTCGGGCCCACGTGACACGCACAGCCACCAGGCCAGCGGCCACCCGAGGGGCGGGGGCCTGAGCGCCGGCTTCCCCCTCGCCACGCTCGGACGGGTGACATCTCTGCGCCGGGTCAGAGCACGGCGCAGCCAGGAGCGCCAGGCCAGACTCCACCCGGTCCCGGGCACCCGCCACGGGAGGCTCAGCTCCTCACGTTCACGTGACGTGACAGGAAGGCAGGCAACGGAATGTGAGGGGCCCTGCGCATCTCAGCACCCACTCCCCGCGGACAGCTCCTGCCACGGGCACCACGCAGCCAGGGGGCTGGGCACCGTCAGTTCTCGCCCGCGGTGCATGGAGCGCAGGCCGAGGTGGCGCAGCCCCCTGTGCGCTCCTGGGGGCCTTCGAGCTTGACCACGGCCCTGAGGGGTGGGCGCCGCCACCGCCCCTGCTGCTGCCGCGTGAACACGGCGCGCAGCGCCCGCAGCTGCCCCAGCTCCTGCGCCGTGAAGCAAGGCCACCCCTCGGCGAAGCGGAGCACCGTGTCAAAGGCCGCAGCCGCCTGCTCCCAGGTCGCCTCCTCGCCCTCCCTGGCAGCCTCAGTGCCCCCATCCTTCTCTGTCTGCTCCGGGGGACGCTCGGCCGGACGCCCCGCTCCGGCCTCCTGCCCCGGGGCCACGCTGCCCTGGAGCCTGCTGCTCAGCCGCGACCGGGCCTCGCCTCCGAGCTCCAGGACGTGCGCGAAGGTCTGGTCGTGAGGCTTGGCTCCCAGGCGCTCGGGCTCCTCCTCGGAAGATGAGCCTTCAGCCATCATGGCGGCCCCCGGCCACAGCCGCCCCCAGGCGCGGCTGAAGACGGCGGCAGGCACGGCGTCCCAGGCGCAGGCCACGCTGCAGATGGCGTCACTCACGCCGTAACGCGGGTGGAAGCCCGGCAGCGCCCCCGGGGGGTTGATGAAGTTCCTCATGAAGCCCCGGCGAATGCCCTGGTCCATGGGCTGGATGAGGGCGGCGGCGCTGGCGGGCAGGAAGATGGTGAAGATGCTCCCGGCCACCAGCTCGGACTCCTGCGGGTGGGCCCGGGAGCCGTCCAGCAGCAAAACGGCCTTGCTGTCCTCGGGCAGGCCCAGGGCTCGGAAGTGCTCCCTCACGGCGGGGGCGAAGATGTGGTGGAACCAGTCAGCCAGCACAGCCCGGCCTGCCCACGTGTTCCCGTGCGCCCGGTAGGCCACCGGCAGGTGCTGGATGCCCCTGGGAGCCCGGGGGCCACTGCACTTCCCGATCACCAGGGGCTTGATCTTGTGGGAGCCCGTGGCATTGGCGCACATGAGGACAGTCAGCCTGTCCCGGCTCTGCCTGCCACCGGGCACTGGCTCACCCTCGGCGGTGGGTCCGGGCAGGCACTGCCAGAAGAGGCCGGTCTCGTCGGCGTTGTACACCTGCTCCGGCGTCAGGCCGTGCTCTGCCGTCAGGCTCCGGAAAAACCCACAGAACCGCTCAGCCGCGTGGTGGTCGGCCGCCTGCTTCTCCCCGGCCGCGTCCAGCTTCTTGATGCCGTGCCTGGCCTTGAACCGCCACAGCCACCCGCCGGAGAACACGCAGGGCTCGGTGAGCTGCATCTGCGCGTAGAAGTCCTTGGCCTTCTCGATGAGCATGGGGCCGGACACGGGCACGCCCGCGGCGCGCCTGCCCAGGAACCACTGGTACAGCGCCCGGTCCAGGTGCTCCAGCTTGGGGGTGTGCAGCGTGCGCCGCCGCTCCAGCGCCTTGTCGCAGGCGGAGCTGGCGAAGAAGCGCAGCAGCTGCGCCTTGTGGGCCCGGATGTCGTAGAGCGTGGACATCCCCACGTTGTACTCCTGCATCAGCGCCTTCCGGCTCTCGCCCTTCTCCAGCCGCGCGCACACGTCCATCTTCTCCTTCAGGGTCAGCACCACCCTCTTGCGCTTCTCCCCGGGGCCCCTCCCGGCAGCCTGCCTGGAGGCCATGTGGAGGGTGGCTGGGTCCCAGACACAGGCAGATGGAGGGGGGACAGGCACCGGTGCTGGAGGCCTCCCCTCCCCCTTCCCCGTGCCCCTCACTGGCCCGTCTCCCCTGCCTCTGCCGGCCAATCTGCTGATCCTCCTCCTGCCTCCCGCCTCCCTCTGGGCCCAGCAGCCTCCAGCCTCCGCCGTCTTCCACTCCTGAGCACTCTCTCGTCACATGGCCCCCACACGTCTCTGCGCTGCTAAAGCCCGAGGCCTCCTCTGCAGGGCGGAGGCAGCTTCTCCCCTCAGCACCAGGCCAGAGCAGAGGGGCCTGGGGAGCTGGCTGCGGCTCGCAGAGGCTGCGTGCGAGGCCGGGGAGCTCTCTCGAGGGCTCGCTGTGCTGTGTGGCCCTGTGGGGAGCAGAGGGAAGGGGAGGCCATTACCCACTTTTAAGGAGATGCTTAACAGGAAACCAGCTTAGAAACCAGGAGGAAAGGGGACCCCAAAGGAAGGGCTCGGACATCCAGAAAAGGTGTTCTGGAGGCTCAGCGCCAGGAACCCGTTCACGATGGACGACGCCTCGTGCCCGACATGCAGGTGTGCGCAGGGCGACACGCGACAGCTGGAAACATGGGATCCGTCTCCTGAGGCAGAAGCCTGCTTCAAAGATGGACTTCAGGGGGTACCCCTGACACAATGGCTTACACAAAAGGTCCCAGGGCCCAGCAGGAGAAACCTCGGGGCTTCCAGCCTCGCCACCTCCAAGGAGGCACCGCCACCCAGGCCACGGGGACGTGGACAGCCGCAAACCCGTTATCCTCTCGTGCCCAAGGAACAGACCAAAGGGGCAGGAGAGCGAGAGGGAGCCCCTTATCCGCGTGTAGACCCCTCCCTGTCCTTACAGAGAGCGTTAGGGGAAGAGCGTGGTCTGTGGGGGCAGAGGGCGCAATCAGGGAGGAAGACTCAATAAGTAAGTGTTCTGGCCCAGCTGCTGGCTCAGCGGGCATCGACCTATGAACCAGGAGGTCACAGTTGGATCCCTGGTCAGGGCAGCTGATCCACAAGTGTCATCACTGATGCTTCTCTCCCTCCCTCTTTCTTCCTCCCTGAAATCAATAAAAACTTATTTTTTAAAAAGTGTTCTGGAAACCGAGAAAGAGATGGAGAAAGTCTTGGGGGCAAGAAGGATGGGGTGGGGCGGGTAAGGGACGGTAACATCGGGTGCACATCCTACAGGGAGATCGGTGGGTGCAAACACAGCCCCCTCTGCGCGGACCACCAGGGCGAGGGACCTCGGGGCGGGGAGACGGGAAGGCCACTCGAGGCCGGTGTGGAGGCGTTTCTATCCCGGGGTCACGCACGGGGCAAGGGCAAACCCAAAAGGGGAAACAGAAAGTCAAGTCTCAGGCGGCTTCCTCCGGGGAAAGGAGGGTGACTCAGTGGCCGGTGGCCTCTGCAGACGGAGCCCCAGAGTCGGGAGCGGGCGCCGCCAGGCTCCGGGCGGGGGCTGCAGGGATGGCTCGGGGAGGGCAGCTCAGCCCGGTCCCCGTGGGGCGGGAGGCGGAGGGGCTCGGCCCGAGCCGGGTTGCAGCTCCCGGGAGCGCTGTTGGGCGGGAGGGGCATCAGAGACCACAGGGCGCCGGCGCTCCCCAGACCCGCCCCACTCACCTGCCGGCGCCGGGCCGCCGCCGCCGGATGTGCTGGCGCCCCGCCCTCCGCCGGTCCGCGCCTCTCCGCCCCATCACTTCCGGGACGCTCTAGGCACCCCGGAGGACTCGCGTCTCGGTGGCTCCGCAGGAGGCAATGGGTATGCAGATGGAAGACGGGGCGTCCAGGGTGACCTCCATGGTCTTGGCCCTGAGAGTGCTGTGCGCCTCGACTTGTCCGTCTGTAGCATGGGCGCGGGGTGACTGCGCCTTGGGTTTCGTGATGAGTGGGGCCCTCTGCTGATGGAGCTGGGCCTTCACAGTCCTGGGCCAGGGTCTGCCCCAGGCGGACAGGGCTCAGTGCCCCCCTCCCCCCATACACACCCCACCCCCGACCAGGGCGGCCTTTGAGTGGCAGTCTCTGAGCCCCCTGCCCTTAGCCACATCCAGGGCCCACGCTGTGTCCTTCCTACCCAGCCTCTTCCTTAGCCTGAGCCTCATCCATACCTAATGTTGGTGATTTCTACGATGAGGTTTGAGACTTTTGAGCGAGCGGGCTAGCCTTGGAGGAGATTTGGACTTGAGTTGGCGCTGTCATGAGTTGGGACTTTGGGCGACCTTGGGATGGGGTGGCTAATTTGCATGTGGAACCAATGCCCTCCAGCCCGGCTGTCCACATCCTAATCCCCGGAACCTATGAGCAGTCACCTCACAGGGCACCCGGGACTTAGCAGGTGCGATTCCGTTCAGGCTCTGAAGACAGGGATGGCACCCTGATAATCGGGAGGGCCCGGGTCATCACAGGGTCCCTGCAGAGGGTGGGAGTCAGGGGAGACCGTGTGACAAGGAAGCCAAGGGAGAAGGGAGCCACGACCACAGACACAGGCTGCAGTGTGTGCCTTGTCGGTGAGGGAAGGGCCAGGAGCCGGAGTGCAGACGCCCCCAACCTGCTGACACCTTGGTTTCCGCTCTGAAGGCTCATTTCAGACGCGGGACCTCCAGAGAGTGAGTTCCTAAGTGTCTGCTGTGTAACCCACGCGCTCACAGTCCCTGGTTCCAGCAGGACGGAACCAGAACGGAGACAGGCACCTTCCTCCGCCTTCATTTCCTCCCTGGGCTCCAGGACCCGCCCACCCCACCCCCTGGTGCTCCAGCCTCACTGTCTCCTGCTGACTCCTCACTGGCCAGGCCCACCCCGGACTGTCCACACCCACACCCTGGGCAATCGCCTCCATTCTGAGGGCTTCACGCACCGGCAGAGGCTGGCAGCCCCCCTTTGCCACAGCGAACGGCAGCTTTCCCTTCACTCGGGCAAAAGACAGTCACCCTTGACGCTCCGCGGGCTGTGCACCCACACCCAGTACACAGAGCGGGACTGGGCCCTGCCCTCCGCAGCCCCATTCCCTCTCCTGTCACCTGCTCCGGTCCCTAGACCAAGCCCCTCCGTCTCACTGATTCCTGCTCCTGCCCTGAGCGCCGGTAGCAGCCGTGGCCTCCGTGTGCCAGCGCACCCCAAAACTTAGTGGCTTGGAACAGCAACCGCCTGGTTGCTCACGGCTCCGTGTGTCGGGACCTGAGCGTGCTGCAGTGAGGCATGCTGGGCAGCGGCAACGGGCACGTGAAGGGACTGGAACCTGGCCTGCCCCTTGGCGGGTCTCCTGGGTCAGCGAGGTTGTCCCAGGAAGGCCGGCTCTGTCCGTGAGACGGTCTGCTGGCACCTCGTGAACATGAACCACAGGCACCCATCCCCAAGATGCACGGGGCTCCCCCAGGGCCCCCCACCCCTCTGGGACCTCTGGCCTCGCCTCAAGGACTGAGTCAGCTCTGCCAGAGAGGGAGGGGTGGGAAGAGAGGAGGACAGGGCCGAACACCCCCTGGTGTCCTCAGGCGGGCAGTGTCCCTCCCCTGCTGCCCTTGGGCTGGAGGCCCACCGAGCCCCTCCCCCCACCCCCCACCTCAGCTCTGGAGGCCTAGGCTGGGGACACCTGGGCAGCCTGCCCCCGGGGGAGGGCCTGAGCGTGATGAGTTTCTCCCAGCAATGAAGGGGCTCAGGCCGAGAGAGCTTGGGAAGCCTGCACCCAGCTGGCAGAGTGGGGACCTCCAGCAAGCGTGGGACCGGGCGGCAGCCCCAGGAGGTCACAGTGGTCTGTTGGCCAGGACCTCCCGTGTATGTGGGGTGTTCCCAGCAGACCAGCCCCGCCCCTCGGGGCCCGGCCCGCTGCGGGCAAGAGCAGGAAGCCAGGCTAGGGAACTGCCCCAGCCAGACCCACCGCGTGGGCCCAGGGGCATCAGCCTTGGGTGGAGGGCCACGAGGAAGCAGAAAATCTGGAGCCCCAGGAGCTGACTGCAGAGCAGAGAGGAGGGGGCAGGGCGAGCCGAGAAGCCACATCTAAACTCCACCCCCGTCAGTCAGATGGGGAGAGGCCCTCCCCCAGCTGCTTCCCCTCCGGCTGAACCGGGAAGCAGGGCCCGCCCTGCGAAGCGTGGTTACGAGTTTATTTGAGCCAAACGGAGGGCAAGACCTCCAGAGCAGACGCTCAGGAGAGTGGCCGCTTAGGCTACACACCAGAGCCGCAGGGGGAGGCAGAGGCGGTCCTCAGCGCGGCTGGCCTGGCGGGGGAACCGCGGTGGTCGGATGAAAAGTGCGCTGGAGCCCGGCCGGCGTGGCTCAGTGGCCGAGCGTCATCTCATGAGCCAGGAGGTCACGGTTTGATTCCCGGTCAAGGGCACATGCCTGGGTTGCGGGCTCCATCCTCAGTTGGAGGCGTGCAGGAGGCAGCCGACCCATGCGTGACTCTCTCCTCACTGATGTTTCTCTCTCTCTCTCCCTCTCCCTTCCTCTCTGAAACCAACAAAAAACATTTAAAAGTAAGACAAAAACATTACTTTAAAAAACCAGTAAGCTGGGAGACGTGTGCTTCTCCGGTGTTGGTGGGGAAGGGCAGCGTGGTTCACCTTTAGCGCTTATGGCGCCTAGACACGGGATCTGAGAACAAGACAGCAGTGGGCTCTCCGGTCCCCGCCTGGTGCGGGGTGAACCCCGAGGGCCTGGAGAGGAAGGTCACGCTGACGTCCCAAAGATATGTCCTCCGATGCAAAGCACAGCAGACAGACTCGCTGAAGGCTGAGACTGACGGTGGGGGTTCGGACCACCCACGGGGTTCCCTTGGGTCTCTGAGTGTGTAGAGCCCGCCACGCTGCCCCCCTGAGCTTGTCGGGTGTAGTCTGTGGTCCCTTTGGCATCCACCCTGTGAAACCAGACAAGCTGTGTGCTTCCGATGAGGTGTGTGTGTGGGGGGGGGGGTGCGCAGGGAGGGCATCCGGGCACCACAGGGAGACACCAGAAGGCAGGACGGACGGCGGGTCCCACGGCTACGGGGTTGGGGTTGGGGGACCTCCTGCCCCCGCAGTTCTGCCTGACCCTGGGGCCCGATGCAGAAACCGCTCACCCAGTGGTCGGCCCCCCTGGGTCTCCGGGTGCAGACACCACCCTGGGGCCCGGCCTGGCTCCTGGGCGGGTGGACAGGCAGGGCCCGCGGGGTGGGCAGGAGGCACGGGCACACAGCCGCAAGGGAAGAAGTGCCAGAGCCCTGGCTCGTGTCGCTGTGGCTCGAGCGTCGGACCGCGCACCGATGGGGTGGGTTCGGTTCTGGGTCAGGGCACGTGCCTGGGTTGCAGGTTCCGTCCCCAGCCCCAGGCAGGGTGCATGCAGGAGGCTTCCCATTGATGTCTCCCTCACATTGATGTTTCTCTTTCCTCCTCCCTCCCTCCCTCCCTCTCCCTCTCGCTAACAAGCAGTGGAAAATTATACTTAGGTGAGGCAAGAAAAACAGTGCCACAGAGGGAGGACAGGACGAATGACAAAGCTCAGCGGAGGAGGGACCTCGGGGGCTGTCCCCAGAGGACGGGCTCCTGCCCCCAAGGCCCAGCCCTGGCTTCTGCTTTGGGCAGCAGGGTCCCCAGGGGAGGGCCCCCAGGCCTGGCTCGGGCTCTCCTGGCCCAGGGCCCCAGGCGGTCACTCGCCCGATCAGGCTTCAGCTTTTCTTCCGGAAAACGGGATCATGACGACGGCCCCAAGGCTGCCGGGCGTGGCGGGGCTGTGTGGCGGCTGAGCACCGGGCTGGCCGCACGGAGCCTGTTCGCGCTGGGGGCTCGGATCCCTGCTTCCCCATCGTCTTGGCTCAGATACTCCACACACCAGGGCTTCCAGGTCGGGGGTGCGCACAGCCGCCCGGCCCCGCGTGGGGCAGCGGAGTGGGCCGCCTGGGAAGCTGCTCCTTGGAGAGGGAGGCTGAGAGCCCTGCAGGCCCGTGTGGGCTGGACGGGAGCCCAGCTGCCCTGGACGCTTCTCAGAGCTGCTCAGCTCAGCAAGCACCAGGAGCTCCAGCCGCAGGATCCAGCGCAGACCTGGGGCGCCCTCCAGGTCACTGCAAACACTGAGACCTGAGAGCCCTGGGGCGTCCCTTCTCGGGGCTCTCCCTCCCCAGCCTTGCAGGGGGGGGGGGGCAGGCACCCAGGCATGTGTCACCCGCCGCTGGGCTGAGTCCCAAGCGCAGACACCTCTGAACCCATTGCTGAGTCATGTACGTTCCCTGCCTCCCCGCCTCCCCCCCCCCCCCGGCGTCATTTGCTCCCGTTTCTAAAGGGGCAAAGGGTGGGAATAAAGTTGAGGTGGTCAGGATCTTTGGGGGGGTAGGGGTGAATGTGGGTGGGGTGGAGTAATGAGGCTACAGGCTGGGACTGAAAGGTGTATTGGGGTCAGACTGTAATGTGCCCTAAATCCGCTGCTTATGCTTTGGGGGTGTCGCCCTGCAGAAGTGGGGAGTCCCTGGAGCCTAGGAAGGTCGGCTTCCAGTAGAGTCTCCACGAGTGCCCCCGGGGCTGACTGTGCCCCCGGGGCTGACTGTGCCCATTTCTCTTGCGAAGTCCCGCGGCCTGGGCCGGGGAAGCGTTGGACCCTTTGACTCCCCTCAAATCAGGGGCCGAATCTCGGGAGCCAGTGGGGCACTCGCTCCTGGCCGGGCAGGGACCCTGCGGGCGACGATCCGCGATCCGGCTTGCTACGCGGAGCGCGACCGCCAGATGCCGCTGTGGTGCTCCGCGCGCGACTCGGCGCCCCCCCCCCACCCCCCCGGAAAGCAATAACGGCGCCGGCAGCGGGGCGGAAGGGACCACTGAGGACACGGGGGTGCCGGCGGCGAGGGGCGGGGTTCCTGCCTGCAGCACCCGCAGCCTCAGGCGCGTTCCCCCCTCAGCCGGCTTCCGGAGGTGGTTCGCTCCGGCCGCGCGGCGCTCGCCGGTTCCGGGGCTGGCGGGCGCGGGTAGCTACGCAGCGCGCACCGGCTGGCTCTGGCATTACGGGGTGCGTCGCGATGCTGGAGCTGCTCGTGCCCCTGCTGGGCTTGGCGCTCGCTTACTTCGCGTTGCTGGACGGGTGGTACCTGCTGCGCGTACCGTGCGCCGTGCTGCGCGCGCGCCTGCTGCAGCCGCGCGTCCGGGACCTGCTGGCCGAGCAGCGCTACGCGGGCCGCGTGCTGCCCTCGGACCTGGACCTGCTGCTGCACATGAACAACGCGCGCTACTTGCGCGAGGCTGACGTGGCGCGCGCCGCGCACCTGGCCCGCTGCGGGGTGCTGGGGGCGCTGCGCACGCTCGGAGCGCGCGCCGTGCTGGCTGCCTCGTGCGCGCGCTACCGCCGCTCGCTGCGCCTGCTGGAGCCCTTCGAAGTGCGCACCCGCCTGCTGGGCTGGGACGACCGCGCCTTCTACCTGGAGGCGCGCTTCGTCAGCCTGCGCGACGGCTTCCTGTGCGCGCTGCTGCGCTCCCGCCAGCACGTGCTGGGCGCCTCGCCGGAGCGCGTCGTGCAGCACTTGTGCAAGCGCAGGGTGAGAGCCCCCTCCCGGTGCGCGACCCCGCGACCCCCGGTTCTTGCCCCGCCCCTGGTGAGACCCCTTCGCTCGGAGTGCCCGCCCTGCAGCGCACCGTCCTTCCTTTTGGGCCCAGAGCCTCCTTCACTGGTGCCGTTCTTCCTGGGGCTCCCAGGGTCTCCGATTCCACTCCATACCTGGACCGAGCTTGCCCCCTCGCCACTTCCTAGCCTGACCCCTCAAGCGTCCAGGCCCTTGTGCCACCTCTTCCAGGACCGGCGAGCCCAGGCCAGGCCTCTCCCAGGCTCCGTGTTGTGTGTCGTGGAGTGTGGAGCCGCCCTCTCTGGTCCTTGGTTCTGAACATAGTGTGTGTGGGGAGGGGTGTCAGTGAGAGGAAGTTGCTGGGGGTTCTGAGAACCCCTCTCACGAGCTCAGAGCTGAGGGCGGTGTCGCCACCCCCTGAGACTGGCTCTGGGGGCGGAGCCTGGAGAGCTGCAGCCTCTCGGTGTTTCCAGGTGGAGAGAAGAAGCCGCAACGCTGCCTGGGGCTCGAGGTCCCTAACCAGGGCCAGCGGCCAGCTCCTCCCGGCACAGCGCAGCCTCCCCCACCCCCACCCCCGCCCTCCCCTAGCTGCCTGGCAACTGGGCCCTGGGGACGTCCAGGGTGCTGCTGCGCGAGGTTGGCAAGGGCAGACTCTAGCTGCAGGCGGGTTCCCCCCCCAACCCTGCCTGGGGATCCCGTGCCCACGCCGGGCCTGTCCCCACCCATGGAGCCCTCAGGTAGGGTGCTGCCCTCCGAGAACAGGAGGGATGCGGCCTCACCTTCCTGGTGAGAGGTCAGCGTTTCCCCACATCAGAGATGGGCAAGCAGGCCCAGAGAGGGATGGGAACTGCCCGAGGCTGCACAGCAAGCCCCAGGAACCCAACCAAAGGACCCGGGTCTCCCCCACCGCCTCAGGGACAGTGATGTTCTTTGTGTCCCTTGTGTGTCCCTTCATGTGCCAGGAAGCCGGCAGGGGGTGGCCATCAAGGCTGTGAGTCCATGGGCTGAGAGCTGTGAGCGGAAGGCAGAGGAGGGGAGTCCCGCACTTTCCTGCACGGGAAGCTGCGATGTAATCAGGCCTGGGCTGGAGGGTCACTGAGCTAATGGGGGCGGTCCCCATGAGAGGTGGGGGGCTAACAGCACGGCAGGGACATGCCGAGGACACCAGCCAGGGACAGGAGGGCCAAGGATGGCCAGGGGTCGCCCGCTCTCCAGCCTGAGCCCCCGGAGTCCCAGGGGGAGTCTAGGGTGTCGTGTGGGGCGGGCCGAGCCCACGGCCCGGGAGTCCTGCGTGCTGAAGGCTGGCGCGGCACGGCGCGGCGGGGCCTTGGGGGACAGCGGCTCCCGAGAGACAGGCCTGGACCTGGAGCAGAGCCCGAGCCCGACTGTGCTGTGATGCGGCAGCCCTCCCCACCCCCCATCTGCAGGGGAGGCTGGGCCTCTGGGTGCTCTGAGAGGGTGGCATATCCCTGGGGCCTCCCAGAGCCAGTCTGTGCGGCCTCTGACCCCAGGCCTGGCCTGCCTTCCCTCACAAACACCGGGCTGGGCGGGAACTCAGCGGTCAGGCCGGCGGCGGGAGGGCCTGGGAGGACAAGCTCAGCCCTTGATGGCGCCCTCGAGAAAGAGGGGGGCTCGAGACAAGCCCTTGGGGGTACTGCCCCGTCCCTCCGCCCTCGGGCCCCTGCTCTGCCTCCGAAGGCCGCCTCTGGCTGCTCTGGGTTCCCGTCCTGTCACCTTCCCGGCCCACGGGCCTCAGGTTTTGACCTGGTTCTGGGACGCATGGAGGCCTGATGAAGGAGGCCGCTGCCTTGAGAGCAGGGACGGGAGAGGTTTAACCGCTGGGGGGCCGGGAGCTGGGGGCCTGGGCAGGGGAGGAGGCACCTGGGCCTGGAGACCCATCAGCAGAGGCCTGGAGGGGTGGCAGCAGCACCTGGCCAGGCTGACCTTCCCTGCACCCCTGCTGGTCGCCATGGCAGCTGAGGGCTCAGGGAGCCGGCCTCACCTCTCCCCCTCCTCCTCCCCCTCCCCCTGCAGGTGGAGCCACCGGAGCTGCCGGAAGACCTGCAGCACTGGGTCGCCTACAACGAGGCCAGCAGCCGGCTGCTCCGGGCAGAGAGCGGGCTCAGCGACATTGTCAAGGACCAGTGACCAACCCTGCCTGCTGGCCACTACCTAGGCAGTCACCCGCCCATCCCGCCTGCCAGGGGACACACACTGCAGAATGGGCTGGCCTGGGCTCTCCGAGCTGAGGTAGCCTGTGACCAGCCCAGCCCCCTTCACTCGCTCGGCCTTCCCCCCACCCCATTGTTGACACCCCTCTGTGAGCCTCCCCACTGAGCATGGGATGGGGTGACCTAGGCGCCCTGACCTATCTGTCCTCCGGGCGGAGGCGGTGAGTGAAGAGGGAGGCCCAGGGTCCTTGGCGTTGGGACTGGGTGGGGTGCCAGGCCTCCATGGGCCCAAGTCAATGCTAGCTCGGAGCTCAGGGACCACCTGGAGCCGTGCTGGGCACCGAGCCGAAGTTGGAGATGGTGGGGGGCAGGGCCGGGGCCTGATTTGGGCCCCCAGCATCTCAGGCCCGTCCCTCGGGCTGCAGGTGAGGGCGGCAGGCCCGGGGCGGCGTCTAGCAGGACAGAGGGCATGGGGCTTCTGTGGAGGTGGCGAGCTTCCTGTAGCTGGGGGTGCTCTCTGCACCCCGCCCTCGCCTGTCTGCATTCCTTGGTCCCATTGGGGTGTGCTGTGGGGCCACGGGCGGGGCCCTGTCCTCTCTGGCCCTCCCTCTGAGCTGTCCTCGCCTCGCACCCTGTTCTGCTGCCCATCTCCCCTTCCTCGGAGGGGCTGCCTCCCTGATGGGCCGGGGCTGGGGGGGGGGTCTTCTCGGTTCCACCCCAGTGGCCTGGCCTGCAGCTGCCCTTGGGGCCCCCCGATGGGGCCACACACACACACGCACACACACCTGCTCCAGCCTGATGCCTCCTCGCCTGTCAGCTGGAGAGAGGCAGGAACTGGCTGAGACCTCGGAGCAAGAAAGCCCGGCTGGGGTCACGGGCGGGCCAGGCAGATGAGCCCAGAGCCGCCGCCTCGCCGCCCAGTCTGGAGGCCCCCACCCCCCGCCTCGAAGCAGGAGCACAGCCACCTCGCGCCTCGCCTGCCCACTGCGCCTTAGCCGCTGGGAAAGCTGCAATGTTTGTTCTGTTTAAAGGAAGCCCCAGATTAAAGGGTCTTCGATGTGAGTGTCTGGGTGAGATCCTCATTTGAAAGCCCCAAACCCCCTCCCCGAAGCAGGGGCACTCCCAGGGTGTGTTCTTGGGGGGCGGGGGGCATCCCAGATGGCAGGGCAGGACTGGCCCCGTTCCACAGAACGTGGGACCAAGAGCAGAAAGGAGTTGCCCCTACCCGGGCCCCGCTCCGGCTTTCTCGCCCCCAGGCCTTGGTGGCCCGTTTCAGGGCGCCCGGCCCAGGTGTCCAGGTTGGTCCCGGGGTCAAGTCCCGTGACCCTCCAGGGCGCTCGCTCGGGAGACTGTGCCTCACAGTCTGGGTCTGTGCCCCCGGCTCCTTGGGGGGTGGGGGGGGGGGGGTGCTGCATCCCTGCTCTGACCTGCCCAGGAGGGCCTAGCTCTGGGCCCGGGACAGAATGGGCGGCTGGAGAGCTGGGTTTGCAGCTGGGGCCAAGCCTGGGCTCCTCGCCTCCCCTGGCGGCCTGGCCTGCGGACAGAAGGGGCCTGGCCCGGTGGGCTGGGCGGGCGTGTGGGACTGAGGGAGAGGTGCGCGGGGACAAAAGGAGAGGGTTACGCAACTCAAACAGCCTGGCAGGGAGGGTGCTCCGGGGGAGGGAGGGGAGGGAGGGGCGCGCGGACACACACACACACACACACACGCACACACACACGCAGGCTCCTGCTCCAGACAGAGGGCAGCCCTCTGGGGAAAGGGGCCTGGGGAGATGCTCTGGGGGTTGGTGGCCCAAGTCCAAGGTGACGTGAAGGTCCCTCCGCACTGGAGCCTGGGTCTCCTCAGACACTGCAAGTGGGGCCTGGAGAAGGGGGGTGTGGACGCCCAGGGATCCCCCCACACCTCTCAGCACCCTCTGCCATGGGGCCACAGGGGGACCTTGTCACAGGCCTGGCCTGGCGCCCCCTCCACCCAACCTCTCCGTTGTGGGAAGCCTTGCGCTGCTGCCTCCTCCCCCGAGAAGCCACCCCGACCTGGCTCGGTGGGTGCGGTGTTCTCCCTGCACCTGGGGTCCCGTCTCCTGCCCCCTCCCCCCCCAGCCAAGCCCCTGGGGGCTAGAGGGCAGAGTCCTGCTAGTCAGTGTGTGTCCGGCCCAGTGACCGTCCTCGCGGGGAGGCCGTGATGTGATGTGACTGGTGTGACGAGGAGAGAGCGGTAGGTGGGCAGAGGGGGCGCAGGCTTCAGGTGGAGACCCCCCCCAGAAAGGAGACTGGGAGGCCTGGTGCAGGTAGGCGAGCTTCTTCAAGGGCGTTGAGGTGGGGCGCTAAAGGGGGAGGCTCAGGAGGGCGGCCAGCGTGAGGGCCAGGGCCAGGGGGCCACCGGGGGCAGGCGCCCCGTCTACGTTGCACAGGTCAGCATTACAGCAGGACACTGGCCGCGTCAGGCCGATGCCGTCCACGTCCGAGGGCACGCATTTGCTGGCGCAGGACTTGGTCACCGTGGCGTCCCCCAGGAAGGGGTACACTGTGGGCAGGGGGCCCCCGCGTCAGGCTGGCCTCGTGCACCACCCCGTCTCACTCCCTCTGTGACCCGGCCCCCTGTCCTCGCACCAGCACCCGTGGAGGGCCCACTGTGCCAGGCACACGGCCACCGCACAGGGATCCTCGCCGGGGAGGCCGCGCTGACCCCCGGGCGCAGCCCTGCCCGCCCGCCCGGCACACTGACCGATCTCCCGGGAGTAGAGTGTGGTCTTGCACATGGTCTCGTTGGCCTTGCACGTGGCGATGGTGACGCAGCTGGACACCCCCGTGGGCTCCTGGCAGGTGAAGCATTGCAGGGCCTCCACTGGGGCGGTGACAAGGGCGAGTCAGGCAGGCCCTGCCCTCCCAAGTCCTGTCCGGAGGCCCAGGGTGGAGGGGACAGTGCCACCCGGGGCCCAGTTGCCCACGTGAAAACTGGGAGTCCAGAGGCAGCGTGTGCCCTGGCGGGGAGTCCCGGGTGAGGACAGGCAGCTTTGGTGGTGTCCGGGCGACACTGGTGTCTGCAGGGCACGGGGGGGGGGGTGCCAGGCAGGGACCCAGGCAGGTCAGGGGCACAGCGCAGGGGGGGCCTGGCCACCCCCTTTCCGATGCCTGCCCCACCCCCGCACAGGAGGCCGCTGAGCCGGTGAGGCCACAGGCTTCTCCACCCACACTGGGTGGCGCCGAGTCCCTCTGGCTAACCTCAGTTTCCCTCCCTGGGGAATGGGCAGAGCCGTGTCATCTGGCTCAGACCCAGCTCCTCCTGCGGTGGGATGTAGGGGCCCCAAGGGGCTGCGCTGTCCCCTCAGCTGTTTTCCCAGGTGCTCACCCCCCCCCGTCCATCCTCTGCTGCCCCAGCAGCTCCCTGGTCTGGCCCACACCCAACCTGAGGCTCCCCGGGAAGGGCAGCTCCCTGGCGGGCACCCAGGGTCTCTGCCGGTGACCCCAGCACCCTCCCTGCACATGCCTCACCCTCAGCCCCTCCATGCTGCCTCACGCCCTCCATCTCCCACCAGGGGACACCAACCCCTCTCGGTCTCCCCCCTCCCCCTCTTTTCCTCCCTCCCTCCCTTCCTCGCTGGAGGACATACTTAGAGGAAGGGGGGAGGGAGAGATGAGAGAGAAACAGATCGGCGGCCTTCCGCACCCACCCTGACGGGAATCAAACTGGTGACCTGTCGGTGCACAGGAAGACGCTCAACCAACTGAGCCACTCAGGCCGGCGCCGCACCCCCCCCTTCCCTCCTCTATACCCCCGGTACCATCCCGCCTCTCACCAAGCCCGCCGCAGGAAGCCAGCACCAGCGCCAGCAGTGCCAACCACGTCCCCCGCATGGTCCAGCCCCGCACCGCCACTGCGCTCCTCCTGGGCCTGCCCGCGGGGATAGGGCGCCCAGCCCAGCCCAGACCGGTCAGCCGGGCAGATTAGGTGTGGGCCCCGCCCTCCCCCACCTGGCTTCCCAGTCCGCTGTGGGGACCGCTCCACCCCTTCCTCATTCCTCCACCTCCTGCCCCTGGTGACCCCCCTTAGCATCTGGGGTCCTTCTCCCTCCTCTACCTGGATACCCCTGTGCCTGGAAGCCCCCTCCCCCCAGGCTGCCGAGGAGAGAGCAGAGGGGGGCTTCCCACCCTGACTCCCAGCTCCGTGGGGCACCCCCCCGCCTGCACACCCACTTCAGCTCCAGGGCAGATTCCAGGTCTATGACTCTGGGCCCAACCGCCTGCTCCCGATGCCAGGGCCCCCTCCCAGGTCCTCTGAGGAGGCCACGGGGCAGGGAGGGGCAGTTTGTAGTGACTGGGCAGGCTGCTGCCCGGGCAACTGGCCACAGAGTGTGTGCAGGCTCTGGAGACAAAGAGGAATGCGCTGGGTCAACAGAGGTCCCAGCTGGAGGGTGGGGGCGGAGGGGCCGGGGTCACCTTGGGGACGCTAACCCTTACGTCCACCTGGACCTCCAATGGCTGGCTGCCCCTCAGGACCACGGCAGGTCGGTCGGGAGATGGATGGGAATCCCTGGGCCAAGGCTCAGGCAGGAGAGGGCACTGGGGTCTGATCTAGCATGGCTGCAGCACACACGTGCACACTGGCGCACACACGTGCACACTGGCGCACACACGCACACTGGCGCACACACGTGCACACTGGCGCACACACGCACACTGGCGCACACACGCACACTGGCGCACACACGTGCACACTGGCGCACACACGTGCACACTGGCACACACGTGCACACTGGCACACACATAGTCGCTCGTGCACACACACACCCCTGGGTGCCTGCACCTCAGCCCCGTCAGGGCCTGCCTGTGACCCTGTCACTCGCACATCACCCACAGGTGACAGGGCAAACCCGGGGTGGGGTTGTCAGTGCCACCCTGGGGCCTCTGCAGAGGGGTCAAGGCCAGGGTCTTCCTGGGCTGTGCCCAGAACCCCTCGGGGCACACTGCACCCCACTAACTCCAAATCTGCTCCTCTTTCTCCACCACAGAGATGCGCTTCCCCGGGTTGAAATTCTCTCTGTCCTGGGTCCTGCGTTCAGCCCCGCTTCCCTGGTGGGTCCCATGTCCTCCACTGGGAGGGCCTGTGTCTCGTGGGCATCAGGTGGGGCCCAAGGGTGGGCACTCAGCTCCAGGGTACCAGCCCTCAGGCTTGTGCCAGGGAAGTGGAACTGAGGCTCCGGCAGCGGTGAAGCGCGGGTCTCCAAGAGGGCTCGCCCGCACCTCGGAGCTGCAGTGGCACTGATGCAGGGCGCTGACTGGATTGGACTTCCCCCGCCGCACCCCTCCTTCCCCCTCGGTGCAGCCCAGCCCAAGGCCTTCCTGTCCTCAGACCCAGGGGCTCTGCCCTGCTTTCCTCCGGAGCACACCTGCCCGGGCACACACCTGGCCCCCAAAGTGGGGCAGCACCCCTCCTCGAGTTTCCGCCGAGCCCCTGGGAGGCCTGGGCCGTCCTTCCTGCAAAGTTCAGCTCCTGCTTAGGGTGGGAGGGGTCACCCAGCAGGGCCTGGGTTGGCTCAGTGGAGGCTGCCCGTGCGCCCAGAGGCCCCGCCCTTCCAGGTCCCTCCACAGTCCCCAGGCTCAGGGCCCAGAGAGGGACCAGGTTCAGGGCCCAGAGTGTGACCGGGGTCAGGGCCCAGAGAGGGACCAGGGTCAGGGCTCAGTGTGACCAGGGTCAGGGCTCAGGGTGTGACCAGGCTCAGGGCTCAGTGTGACCAGGCTCAGGGCTCAGTGTGACCAGGGTCAGGGCTCAGGGTGTGACCAGGCTCAGGGCTCAGTGTGACCAGGGTCAGGGCTCAGGGTGTGACCAGGGTCAGGGCTCATGGTGTGACCAGGGTCAGGGCTCAGCGTGTGACCAGGGTCAGGGCTCAGTGTGACCAGGGTCAGGGCTCAGGGTGTGACCAGTGTCAGGGCTCAGCGTGTGACCAGGGTCAGGGCTCAGAGAGGGACCAGGGTCAGGGCCCAGAGTGTGACCGGGGTCAGGGCCCAGAGAGGGACCAGGCTCAGGGCTCAGTGTGACCAGGGTCAGGGCTCAGGGTGTGACCAGGCTCAGGGCCCAGAGAGGGACCAGGGTCAGGGCTCAGCGTGTGACCAGGGTCAGGGCCCAGAGAGGGACCAGGCTCAGGGCTCAGCGTCTGACCAGGGTCATGGCTTAGCATGTGACCAGGCTCAGGGCTCAGAGAGGGACCAGGTTCAGGGCCCAGAGTGTGACCGGGGTCAGGGCCCAGAGAGGGACCAGGGTCAGGGCTCAGTGTGACCAGGGTCAGGGCTCAGTGTGACCAGGGTCAGGGCTCAGGGTGTGACCAGGCTCAGGGCTCAGTGTGACCAGGGTCAGGGCTCAGGGTGTGACCAGTGTCAGGGCTCAGCGTGTGACCAGGGTCAGGGCTCAGTGTGACCAGGGTCAGGGCTCAGGGTGTGACCAGGGTCAGGGCTCAGTGTGACCAGGGTCAGGGCCCAGAGAGGGACCAGGCTCAGGGCTCAGCGTCTGACCAGGGTCATGGCTTAGCATGTGACCAGGGTCAGGGCCCAGAGAGGGACCAAGGTCAGGGCTCAGGGTGACCAGGCTCAGGGCTCAGGGTGTGACCAGGGTCAGGGCCCAGAGAGGGACCAAGGTGGGGGTGCTCCCTCTGCCCACAAGGCCTCCTCCCTGCCTGTGGCTGGTCGCCTGTGGTGTCTGGGCTGCAGGTGGGAGGTGCCCCAGGGCGCCCAGTAGGATGGTCCTAGGCCAATGTTCACAGATGTGCAGAGGCTCCCCCAAGGCAGCTGCTGAACCCCTTTCTTCCGTATTCCGGAAGGACCCCAGCCTGGCTGTGTCCCCAGGGACCAGCACCTCCGGGCGAGCAGGAACGGCGATGCCGTGAGCATATTCTAGGCCGTGCACTTCCCGGGGGAGGGGGCCTGGGGGCTGCTTGTCCTCCCCCACCTACCACCTTCCTGTTTCCAGGAGCGCAGCGCGGGCACCAAAGACCCGCGGTTCTTCCAGGGCAACCATGGGCCCTGGGCCCACAGCTCAGAGCCGGCCTCGGTACCCTGCCGGCCCTTCAGCCCCCACCACGCCCCACCCTGGAGACCTGCCTGAAGCAGATGCCCTGTCTCAGGAGCAGGGAGGGGGCTCTGTCTCCCTTCAGTGATGGACAGAGCTCCCGCCCTTGGGGCAGCGTCGGGCCCACGGGACCGGGACCCTCGGGCTGGCTGGCGGGGCCTTTGGGGTCCAGGCAGAGATCCTACAGCGGGCCAGCCCGGACTGCGGACGGACGGATGGCGGTCACCCCGAGGGAGGGCGGGTCACCCCGAGGGAGGGTGTGGGGCGGGAGCGGGATTCCGATTCCGATTCCTTCCGGGGCCTCCTCTCCTCCCATCAGCCCAGCCCGCCCCGCTCCCCGGAGGACCAAGCCCCTCCCTCAGGCTCTCGGCCTTGGTTGGACGCCTCCCTCCCGGTGGGATCCCAGTTCAGGCCCCTCGCAAGGCCCGCACTCCGCGTGTCTCCGCGGGGCCTGAAAACCAGACCGGGTGGCCCTTTGCTCATCTCCTGGCTCTCCAGGCCCAAAATAGCCCTGGACTCAGCTCTGGGCACTGCCAAATATAACCCGCCCCCTCCCCCGCCAAGCCCGGGTGGGGAGTGCAGCGGGCAGCTGGGATGGCTGAGCGGGAAGGGACAGATCCCGCCGCAGCCTCAGGCGGACCCCTCCTCTCCCCACCCCCCTCCGCCCCCCCCCAGCGTTACGGAGCTGGAGGCTGCCGCTAGGGGCGCTCTGCTGGAGGAGGAGACCGGCTGTCCAGGGGTTTTATTGACTTACAAGGGGAGGAGGTGGACTCGCATGGAGCCCTGTCTCTTGGCCGACACCTGTACCACCGTTTGGTCAGTCCTCAGGCTCAGGGCTCAGAGAGTGACCAGGGTCAGCGGTCAGTGCGGGTTTCCTGCCCGCAGGTGGCTGAACGTGTCCAGTATGGTTCCCGCAAGCTCCCCCAGTTGCAGCTGTGTGTGCAGACATGTGCCAGGCGTTACATTAGCGAGAGCAGCACTGAGTAACCCCCCCCCCCGCCCCCGCACTGAGGCCTCGTCTTCGCGGACCCCAAGCTGACAGCCTCCCTGGACAGCCAGGACCAAGGCCTTCCTCCAAGGGCCCTCGCTCCACGGCTGCCCAGGGCTGCCAGGAAGGTGGGGCACCTGCAAACAGATACCAGTGCCCCGAGGCCCCCATGAAGAGCACGGCATGGCTGGGCACCCCATCCCGGGACGGAGGGCTGAACTCCCACCCAGGCCAGACGCCCCGGAAGGCCAGGCCCACACCGCCTTTTGACAGGGACAGGCGTGGCCGGGGAGTGAGGCCGGCGGGAGCTCAGCGGCTCAGAGGCCCAGGGTCCTCTGGCAGACGGTCCTGGGCGTGGCTGGGGGTTGGGAGCGGCAAGGTGAGCGGGTGGCATGTGCCTCTCCGAGCTCCGTCCGTGAGGGAATCTTCAGGCGGAGGAGCAGGCTGGGGTTCAGAGCAGACCCCAGAGGGTGGCCAGGAGCACGGGGACCAGGGCCGGGGCGCCCGCGGTGGCGAGGCCGGCCCCGTTGCAGAGGTCATACTGGCAGCAGAGCGTGGTGGAGGCGTGCTTGGAGTAGCCGTCGTACACGGTCTCGAAGCAGCTGGGCACGCAGGACTTGCTCACCTTCATCTTGGTCGGGGTGAAGTCTGGAGGGCGGGTGACGGGCTGACCCGAGAGCGGCAGGGACCCTGGGCTGCCCCCCCCCCCCCCAGCAGGCAGGGCCATTCAAGCAAGGTCCCTTCAGCTGGAGGCTCCCAGAAAGGACCATGGGGCACCCCCTCAGGCTCCCCCACACCCCGGGAGCCTCCCACTCAGGGTCCCAGGAGGGGCCGGGGCATCCCTGACTCACAGGTGCGCGTGGTCATGCAGTAAGTGACCATGGACGGGCAGCGCATGGGGTTGAAGCAGTTCTCCCCGTTATAGGCACACACGTGGCAGTCCAGGGCCTGGGCTGGGGAGGGAGGCGGTCACAGACAGGGAGAAGCCCTCCTCAGGCCCATCAGACCCCCAGTCCCACCACCCTCCCAGGGCCAAAGAGCAGAGCGGAAGGAGAGAGATCAGCGGGGACCTGCCTCCCTCCCCACTTCCAGCCCCCCACAACAGGATCTGTCCCTCCCTTCATCCTCCCTCCATCTTACCCAGAGGCAGGGCCACCAGGAACAGGACGAGCAGGGGCGCCATGGCTGGGGCCAGAGGGCAGACTGGGCGTGGGGAGTGGACAGTGGACGGCCCTCGGTTCCACTCAGGCGGGACTGGGGGGGCACAGAGGGGGCTGGACCGCCCCGTGCCCTCTGAAGCTCCTGGTCTGCTGGCGGCACCGCAGCCCTGCACAAAGGGGGCAAGGATGGGCGCCCGGGCGGGCTGCCAGCGGGCAGAGGAGGCGCCCAGCTCAGCCGGGTGTCAGGAAAGGCCTCCCAGAGGAGGCGTCCCGCCATCAGAGGAGCAGGAGTGGGACCAGTGCAGCCGGAAGGGGGGGCAGGGAAGGGAGGCAGAGGGGCCCTGAATGCCAGGCCCCACCCACACGCTCGCTACCCAGGGGTGTTCACGCAGGGGCCTCTGGGCGCTTGGCACACAGCTCTCTCCCCACCCAGGCCCTGGGTGCAGGGTGACTGGTCAGGGCGGGCCGAGGCCCCAGGGTGGTTCCTCCTCAGTGCTCCCTCCCCATTCTCGTTTGTTCCTGGGGTGCCCCTGCGTGTTCCCCAGTTCCAGATACTCTCCAGACCCAGCGGGGTCCCCTCTCCCAGGAAGACCCCCAGAGTCCACCCTGGCTCTCAGGCCTGAGTCCCTGCTCCTGCGGGAAGCCTCTGGCCTGGCCGCCTTCCGGGGACGCTGGGGAGCGCCCCCTTTCTGGGAAGGCCTGGGTGTGTGCGGGTCGGGACTACGGTTCACCTTCCCCGCGGGGATATTCGGGCTCCAGGTCCCCGGCCCAGGGCCCAAAGCAGACGCCCCCTCCCCGGGAACAACCACCCCAGCTCCTGGCCTATTTACGGGGCGTCACCCTCGGATGCCGAAGGCGAAGGCCGCAGTAAGGCCAGGCTGGTCCTCGGCCCTGCCCGCCCCCCTCGGAGACCCGCCCCAAAGACGCAGGTGCCAAGCGGGTGGGTGTCGGGGTGACCTCCACCGTGACCTTCAGCACTCACCGCGGCCGCTCGCCTCCCTCGGCCTGAGCCTGAGTGCGCGCGTCCGTGCGCCAGAGCAGTGCACGCCGCCTCTGCGCGGGGAGGACCCGCCGCGCGTGGGCTCCTGCAGGCCCCGCCCCACCCCGCCCGAGACCCGGACTCACCGTCCGCCCCGCCCCGCCCCGCCCCCGCCCCGCCCCCGCCCCGCCCGGACTCACCGTCCGCCCCGCCCGGACTCACCGTCCGCCCCGCCCCTCCCCGCCCCGGCTCTGCGGGCACTCGGACCCCGGCCTGGCGTCAGGACGCTGCGGCACCGGGGCAGCCGGCCGCTCCCTCAGACGCGCGTCCTGCGCCCCGACACGTCACGGGCCCGTCCCGGGGTCTGGCCACGGTCAGTCCGGCCGACTCTTCGGCCCCCTCCCTCTCCTTCCGCTGCCGCAAGCGGGGGGGCGGGGGGGCGGGGTGCGGGGACGGGGAGGGGCACACCGCTCCCTGAGTCCACCCCCCCCCCCCGCACCAGCCGCGCTGCCCCCCCCCGTCCCCCGAGTCTTCAGCCCAGTTCCGGGGCCACGGGACCCCGCAGCGCTCCGCCCAGCCGCCTCTCCCCGCCTCACCTGCGGTGTGACGGTGTGACCGCGCCGGTGACCCAGCATCTCGGGGCCTCAGTCCCCCCCGGTCCCAGCTCACCAAGTGTCCGAGCGGCCGAGAGGGCCCTCCCGCCACCGCAGGGTCCATATCAAACAGCGTTTTTGCTGTAACTTTACTAACATTTAGCTTCTCTTCTATTTTAGGCAAAAAATAAAAGTAAGATTTTCACGGGCCCTAAAAGGTGCTTTCTGTTCTGTTTTAATGAGAAGTAAGACACAGGCGCGGGCCGGGTATTCAGTGGGTTAGCGCGCCGTCCCCGGTCAGGGCGCGCCGTCCCCGGTCAGGGCGCGCCGTCCCCGGTCAGGGCGCGCTGTCCCCGGTCAGGGCGCGCCGTCCCCGGTCAGGGCGCACAGAATCCACCGGTGAAACAGGAATAAGGGGAGCGGTTCTCCCTCTAAAGCGATCGGTGCTTTTTTAAAAAGAAAGAAAGCAGGCGTGACTCCGCTACTATCGAGCGGAGTGGGTTTCAGAGAGAGAACAGAACCAGGGATAAGGGGGAGCCAAGGTTACCTACTTTGGATTTTCGTGGGTTTTTTTCATCTTGATTGCTGAAAGTATTACCCCGTCCTCTCTCCCCCCCGTGAGCCCCCCACCCCGGCCTGCATGCGTGGGTGGTTGTGGAGGATGCCACCGCATCTCTTCCTGCGGGACCGGTGGTTGAGGCTTCTTTCCGGCTGCCGAGGCCTCCGGCGATGGACCCGCGTGTCCGGTGTGAGGGCGCCCCCTCCTGGCCGCCAGGCGACATTTTAGGAAGGCTCCCTTTCATCATTTTCCGTCCCAACACAACGGCCTGCTAAAGCTTCAGCTGCTGAAACTAGAACAAAAAAGGCAAAGCAAACCCAGAGTAGGCAGAGTAAAGACAATGACAGAAGCGAGCACAAAAAGTCCGCAAAATAAAGACAGTAGCGAAGCCCTGACTGGTTTCTTAGCGGTTAGAGCGTCGCCTGTTGGCCAAAGGGTCAAGGGCACAGCTGGGCTGCAGGTGTGATCCCCGGCCCTGGTCCAGGGGCGTTCGGGAGGCAACCAATCAGTGTGTCTCTCTCTCACTGAGGGTGTTTCTTCTCTCTCTCTTTCCCCCCTCCCCCCTCTCCTCCTCCCTCCCTCCCTTCTACTCTCTCTAAAAAATAAATGAAAAAATTAGCCTCAGGTGAGGATTAACAAAAAACGGACAACCGGCAAACACCGACAACCCAATAGAGAGGACCGAGCAAGCCAAAAGCTGATTCTCCGAGAATAGTGAGAGATTTGTGAGCCCCTCGCCAGGCGGATGGGCAAGAAAGGATGAGACACATCGCCAGCATCAGGGATGAGAAAGAGGGCCGTGTGGCAGGTCACCCTGACGTGACAAGGAGAGTCGGGGCGCTGCTAGCCGTGCCCCCGTCAGCACTGCACCTGGGTGGCGGGCCGGTTCCTTCCAAGACAGAAGCCAGCAGTGCCCATCCGAGAGGAACAGGGTGTGGGCGGGAGTCAGAGAACCCTGTGAGCACGCGAAACCGTTTATTCTGGTTTTATTCCTTATTCACGATTGCGTTCTTTTCCAAACGCACAGCTGCACACCTACTTTTGCCCCCCTGTGTATGAACTGGTTTCCCCTCTGTCTTTTGAAGACATTGAAATTGTGTTTTTAAATCTTCCCACAAAGAACGACAATCCAAGAAAAGCACCCACAGCCCAGCCTGCTCCTGTGCACAGCTGTAAACGTTACGAGTGGCCCGGCCGGCGTGGCTCCGGGCTGAGCATCGACCCATGAGCTCTGCAGAAGTCACGGCTCGATTCCAGGTCGGGACACAGGCCCGGGTTGCGGGCTCCATCCCCAGTGAGGGGCGTGCAGGAGGCAGCCGATCCATGGTTCTCTCTCATCATGGATGTTTCTCTCTCTCCCTCTCCCTTCCTCTCTGACATCAATAAACATATATATTTTTTAAAAACCTAAGAAAGTGACCCATGGCCAGCCCCTCGTCCAGTCGCCGGGTCAGAGCAGCCCGTTCCTCACTTTGAGCTGGGACCTGGGCAGACTCAGGGGGGTCAGGTTGGGTCTAGGATGGTGAAGGGGCGGGGGGCTGCCCAGTGGGGTCACAGGCCCCAGCCGGGAGGGTGGAGGTGGGATGGGGGCCCTAGGAGGCTGATGGTGGAGAGCAGTGCAGGGCTGAGAGCCAGGCCTGTTCTTGCACTTGAAGTTGTCCCTGGGAGGTCGCCCTGCACCCTGGAGTCCTGCCAGGCCAATCGGTGCTCTGCCCACAGGGGCGGCTGGCCCCCCGGAATGTGCAGGGTCTCCTGGGGCCCACGTGGCTGCGACTGCCCCTGCAGCGACCACACTCTGTGGATGGACCACGTCCTCTGTCCGTGTGTCTGTTCTGCAGCCCTGAGGGGGCTCCCAGTGAGAGAACCAGGCAGCAGGCCCAGAACCTGGGCTGTGGGGCTCAGAACTCAGGCAGCAGGCCCAGAACCTGGGCCGTGGGGCTCAGAACCAGGCAGCAGGCCCAGAACCTGGGCTGTGGGGCTCAGAACTCAGGCAGCAGGCCCAGAACCTGGGCTGTGGGGCCCAGAACCTGGGCCGTGGGGCTCAGAACCAGGCAGCGGGCCCAGAACCTGGGCCATGGGACTCAGAACCAGGCCCTCAGAGGCTGTGCTCTTTCTTGGCACACAGCCCCCCCACACACACACACACCCCTCTCTCCATCCGGGGTTAAGGTGGCCAATGGGGTGCAGGGCTCACCTGCAGGGACTGACGCCAGGTAACGGGACTTACCTTGGGCCCGGCTAGGCCGTGAGTGTCTGCACAGCGCCAGGCGCACCTGAGCCTGAGGGTCCCAGGACGTTCCAGGTGAGGGTGTGTGTGAGGGGTGACCCCTCCTTCCTGACCCCCCCCCCCCATGGGAGGGTCTGCCTTCCCTCTGCTCTGTGCTCTGCCCTCAGCCTCCCAGGACCACCCATTCTCTTCGGGGGTTAGAGGAGGTGCCTTGGGAGCCCCCCCCCCCCGAGGATAAGGGGTGACGGTGCCATTTCAAATGCAGCCATGCTGGCCCGGGCCTTGGGGTCCTGCGTGGCCGGTGCCTCCCTCACCCCTGGGACAGCACAGACAGCCAGACAGTTTCCAAGCATTTATTCCGACGGAGTTTCGAGTAGAAAAATCAAAGGGAACCAAGCGGAATGGACGAGAAGTCCGAAGGGGTCTGCATGCCCCTGGCCAGGGCCCTGGGCTCTCTGTTGGGGGGGCGCCCTCCCGCCGCAGGACCTGGCCCGGGGCCTCTGAGGAAGCGGCCGCCCAGGCCTGGACCCCATCGCGGCCAGCCGGGGCGTGGAGGCGGCTGGGAAAGGAATGGAGGCCTGGCCCCGGCTCACAGGCTGGGGCCCACGGTGAGGGCCAGGAGGCCCAGGGCCAGTACCAGGCCCAGCGCGGTGTGGGCGAGCAGTGGGCGGCCGGGCGCGCCGTTCAGGAGCCTTTCGTTGCACAGGTCGTCCTGGCAGCACTGGGTGGTCATCGCGCCGCTGCTGACCTGGCCGGGCAGGATGTAGGTGGGCCTGCACGTCTCCACGCAGTCCTTCTCCACCAGGTTCCCCGACAGGTGCTCCACTGCCAAGCGCCAGTGTGGTCAGGCCGGCCGCCTCTGAGCCCCACCCCCACCCAGCGTGCATCCACAGCGCCCCGACCTTCCCGGACGGTCCCCCCATCCCGGGACAGTCCCCCCATCCCGGACAGTCTCCCCACCCCGGGACAGTCCCCCCACCCCGGACAGTCCCCCCACCCCGGACAGTCCCCCCACCCCGGACAGTCCCCCCACCCCGGGACGGCCCGCACCCGGCACAGGGCACTCACCATTGGTCAGGGTCCGGCAGTAGCGCGCGCTGGCCGGGCAGCTCTGTGGCTTCTTACAGTTGGTGGAACTGGTGCACACGTGGCAGCGGAGTGCCTGGGCTGGTGGGGGGGGGGCGGGGGGCAGGGTCTCAGTCAAGGACAGGGAGACCCTCCAGGGACCCTCAGCCCTGGCTTACCGCTGGAAAGGCCCCTTCTGGACAGAGCCATCTGCCACCGTGCCCGAGGCCAGCCCCTTGGGGGTCCCCAGGACCTGCAGGGCCTGTCCGCACCGGCCTCAGCAGCAGGGAGGTGGCCGGCCCAGTCTGCAGGGCCTGGGCCTGGGCCTGGGCCGGCATGTGCGGAGGAACTGTGAGCAGTGGCCAGTAGGGGGTGCACTGGAGACCTGCTTCCTGGCCTCAGCTCTCGGGGACTCCCTCATCCTGCCCCAGGGCTGTCCCCATGGGCAGGTGCCGGACCTGAGGCTGAGCCAGGGCCAGGAGCTGCCTGCCTGGCCACGCAGAGCCTGTGGGGAGAATGGCTGTCCTGGGGGACCGTGAAGGGGCAGATGGGGGAGGCACGTCCAGATGGCTGGCTGTGCCACTGCCTGTCCCAGCAGGCCACCTGGGACCCTCTGATTCCCAACACTGTCAGTCTGAGATGTGGCCATGGCGGCCGGTTTTAAAACCTGAGTCCAGCCCGGCCGGCGTGGCTCCGTGGCTGAGCGCCGACCTAGGAACCAGGAGGTCATAGTTCCATTCCCGGTCCTATGTCCGGGTGGCTGGTTCCATCCCCAGTGGGGGGTGTGCAGGAGGCAGCCCATCCATGATTCTCTCTCATCAGAGATGTTTCTATCTCTCTCCCTCTCCCTCCCTCTCTGAAATCAATAAAAATGTTTTAAAAATTAATAACAAATAAATTCTGAGTCCAGCACCCCCACAATCTCAGGATTCTCTGAGCCTCAGGGTCAGCAACTCCAAGCTCCGGCCCCAGCCCCACCGCGCGCCCCCGCGCGCCCGCCCACCCGCCCGCACCTGGGCCAAGGGCCGCAGCCAGGCCGATGAGGAGCAGCAGGACCGTCTTCATGGCAGCGTCTTGGGGAGCAGTGGGGCCCTCCTCTCCGGAGGCCTTATAACCAGGACAGAGGCTGGGGGAGGGGCAGGGTGGGCAGCCAGCCAGGCAGCCGCTTCCAGCGGGACTCACCCCTCCCGCGGCCACGCCACAGCCGCCTGCCCCTCCCCCCCAGGCTCTGCGCCGTCTCGCCGCTGGCCCTGCAGCGCCCTGTCCAGCCCCCGTCCAGCCCTGGAGCATCTTGTCCTCACCTCCCACTGCCTCCCTGCGTTCTCCACCCTCAGGGTCACGGACGGGGTCTGCGCGGGTGCCGTGCGGTGCCCAGAGCTGTGCCCGTGGCCGAGGCAGGAGGGGCGCTGGCCCTGCCTTTTGGGGTCTGGGCTCGGGGCTACTGGGCAGCCCAGGCAGAGCCTGGGAAGGACCCCAGGGAAGCCTGGTGTCCTGCTGAGATGGCAGACGGGATGGGGGGCAGGGCGGGCATCGGGGGCATAGCTGCTGGACGTGCCGCAGAGGGGCCCGGCCAGGTGACTAGGGGCCTGTTGGTGCCCTGCCGCCCTCTGCACCAGGCAGTCCTGCGGGGGGGTGCGCGTGGGCCCCGCTGACGGCGAGGGGGGCGGGCCCAGGCAACTCAGCCCCGGGCTTGCCCCAACGCAGCCCATCACCCTGAGGGATGCGCCAGCAGAAGGGGTGGGGGGACCTGAGGCTCCTGGGAGCCCCCTGGGCACAGGCTGCTCAGAGCTGGGCTCCAGACCCCTGTCCTTCCCGTCCCCCCTCCCCGGAGAGCCAGCCCCTGCGTCCCGCGGGTAAAGTCAGGGCCGCAGGACAGTGCGGAGGCGAGGGTGGACCTGCCCCAGATGCAGGGCTGGTGCGGTGCTGCCTCCGGACCCTGTGGAGAGCAGGAGGGGTGCGGCAGGAGCCCCCAGGCCCGAGTCAGCCTCCGGACCCTGTGGGAAGGCTGCGGTGCCGCTGGGCCTGGCTCCCGGGGCGTGATCAGGGCAGCTGGGGTTTCGCTGGACAAGGCTGGTCATGTGGGGGTCCCCATGTCCTCACCCAGACAGAGCCACCCTGCGTTCTGAGGCCTCCCGGCACTCATCAGGCATCGCCATGCGGGCGGGGGCGGGGAGCATGCCCGGGGCCTGGGAAGCAGGGCACAGGGCTCGGTGATGGGGTGCTGACTGGCCGGGTGGGGGATGCAGGCAGGAAGGGGGGTGTGACTCACTCGGGCCATGGGGCAGGGAAGCTGCTGGAATAACTGGTTGGGGGGCCGGCGGAACCCCGGGTCCAGGACATCGGGAGGAAAGAGGTCTGGGCGGGAGGCACCGGAGCAGAGGCGGCTGGGTCTGGCTACGTGGGAGGAGCCTTTGTCCCTGACAAAGCTGCCCACGGGGACGGGGCTGCCCGTCCTGGGGCCTTCGTCACAATCGGGTCAACAACAGCCCCAGACACAGCTGACTTGTGGGAGAAAGTGGGTGATTTCGATGGCAGGAGCTCTCAGACATCTGGAGTCATTGAGACCGTGCAGTCAGGGAGGGCTTCCTGCAGGTGGTGACCTGGCTCTGCTGTCAGAGGCAGGAGGCAGGATGCAGGGGACAGAGGAGCTGTCATGACCCCTTACGCTGGCCCCCTTCACCGGTCAGGGATGAGGACCAGAGAGGGCCCTGCTGGCACCAGGTCCCCACGACTGGGGCAGCATCAGGCACGTCTTCCCCTCACCCTTGCCCTCCCCCGCTCGCCTGCCAGAGAAAGTCACCACTTTCCAGAACCCGCACCCTCTCACCCAGCCCTGAAGGCAACCCTGTTCCCAGGCCGGGTGGTGCCTGCAGAATGTTGGCATCAGGCAGAGGAGCGGCACAGGCCTGGGCGGCTCCCCTTCCTGTGTCCCCCCACCCCCTTCTCAGCAGGGCCCGGCCACACCCGTGAGTCAGTGCAGTGTCTCACTGGGTCCTGCTCCGTCCCTCACAGTCCCACGCGCCCCGGGATGCACGCAGAGGTGGGCCTGGTCCAGGGCAGCCAGCTGGAGAGTGGGAGCCAGGGCCCAGCGCCTCCCTCCTGCCAGAGAAGCACCTTTGCACGCGGCGCCTCGGGCCTAGACAGGGCTCCTGTCACCTGCTCCCAGGGCCTGGCAGGGCCCCCTGTCCTAGTTCTCCCCTGGGACCTTGGCCCTTGTCCAGAGACAACCTTCCCGATGCTAGGCTGCTGGGTGCAGCTGGTGCCCTGGGGCTGGGACTCAGGGCCGCCCTGCCCACACCGGAGCGGTCACACTGCCCTTCCCTGCCTCGGGGCGCAGCCTGTTCCCTGGTCACACGCAGCCCTTCCCTTTCTTGGGGCACAGCCTATCCCTGGGAATACCCAGCCGGAGCCCTGGGTTCCTAAGGCCGAGAGACAAACCAGTTCTCAGGCCGGGCAGGCGACGCCCTGAGACCAGCCCCCCGGGGTCCCTGCCACGCCAGCTTCCAGGATCAGCCTGGGACACCTCCAGAGAACCCACATGGCCCGGGTTGCCAGCTTCTCTGGCTGTGGCCCTGAGAGGCCCTGGGACTCGGGCTGGAGGAGGAGGAGGAAACCCCCAGGTGTGAGCTGTGTCCTCTGAAGTGGGGGACCTGCAGGAGGGCTGGGCACAGAGCCTCAGGGGGGCCGGGCTCAGGAACCTGTAGCCCCAGAATTGCAGAGCCCACGGCCCGGAGAACCAGGGCACCCGAGGGGCTTACTCCCCCTGAGTCAGCACGGGCTCCCTGCTGTCCCAGGAAGGACGGAGCCTTTGTCCATGCGCTGCCCCTGCCTCTCCCTCTGCTGCTCACGGCACCTCCTGTGTTGCCTGGAGCTGAAGGCCGTGAGCCCTGGAGCTCCATGTTGCCGTGGCTGTAGGTTCCTGGGCAGTGAACAGGGGCCTTCTCCCTTTCCTCCCTCCTCCTCCCCCTCATTTGCTCCAACCACCCATCCACCCACCCATCAACCATCCTCCATCCTCCATCCACCCATCCACCCATCCATCTACCCATCCATCCATCCATCCACCCATCCATCTACCCATCCATCCACCCATCCATCCATCCATCTACCCACCCATCCACCCACCCATCAACCATCCTCCATCCTCCATCCACCCATCCACCCATCCATCTACCCATCCATCCACCCATCCACCCATCCATCAACCATCCTCCATCCTCCATCCACCCATCCACCCATCCATCTACCCATCCATCCACCCATCCACCCATCCATCAACCATCCTCCATCCTCCATCCACCCATCCACCCATCCATCTACCCATCCATCCATCCATCCATCCATCCATCTACCCACCCATCCACCCACCCATCAACCATCCTCCATCCTCCATCCACCCATCCACCCATCCATCTACCCATCCATCCACCCATCCACCCATCCATCTACCCATCCATCCACCCATCCACCCATCCACCCATCCATCCATCCATCCATCCACCCATCCACCCATCCACCCACCCATCCACCCATCCATCTACCCATCCACCCACCCATCCACCCACCCATCCATCCATCCACCCATCCACCCATCCACCCACCCATCCACCCATCCACCCATCCATCTACCCATCCACCCACCCATCCACCCACCCATCCATCCATCCATCCATCCACCCATCCATCCACCCATCCATCCATCCATCCACCCACCCATCCACCCATCCACCCATCCATCTACCCATCCACCCACCCATCCACCCATCCACCCATCCATCTACCCATCCACCCACCCATCCACCCACCCATCCATCCATCCATCCACCCATCCATCCACCCATCCATCCATCCATCCACCCACCCATCCACCCATCCACCCATCCATCTACCCATCCACCCACCCATCCACCCACCTATCCTTCCATCCATCCATCCACCCACCCATCTACCCACCCATCCATCATCCACCCATCCATCATCCATCCATCCATCCACCCATCTGTCTATCCAGTCACCCATCCACCCACCTCCTCATCTACTCACACCACATTGGAGTCCTCCAGGAGTTCGCTACAATGGTGTTTCTGTCTTCTGCTCCCTCTTCCCTTTCTTATTGACACGCCTTCCCCCGGTGAGAGAGCCCAGTGACTCTCAAGAACCATGGAGTGACCCCGGCAGGGCTCTGAGAGCCTGGGGTCCACAGGGGGTGGTGGGCAGCTCTGGGACTGGCCACCCCGATGGGCAGACCCGCTCCTCTCACTGAAGATGTTATGATGGGGGGGAGGGGGGACCCCGGAGGACACCATTGATCCCAACCCTCACGCGGGAAATAAGTGTCTTCCGTAGATGCGTGCTCTGCCGTCTGCCCCTCCATCTCTGGCACCAGTACCTCTTGCACTGAGAGTGTAAGTCCCTTTCCTTGACAAGCAGCCTCCCCACCACATTGGCCCCTGTCCCTAGGGAACGGGAAGTGTCCCTCCCATTGGGTGCTAACACTCTTTCTTAAATATTTAAATATCACTCTTGTTTGTATTGACTTCAGAGAGGAAGGGAGAGGGAGAGCGAGAGAAACATCCGTGATGAGAGAGGATCACTGATCGGCTGCCTCCTGCACGCTCCACACAGGGGATGGAGCCCGCAACCCGGGCCTGTGTCCTGACCAGGAATTGAACTGTGACCTCCTGGGTCATAGGTCGATGCTCACCCACTGCGCCCCGCCCAAACACTCCTGGACAACCTGGACTTTTAACAAGATGTTTAGAAACAGCTGATGAAGTTCCGGGATTGGGACACTGTCTTACCAAGCATGTGAGCCCAGACCTCAGACGGGCATGCTTCCCCCACACCCTGCCTGGTACCGCCCAGGTTCCTACCGCCCGTGCAGGCGCAGGGGAGGGGGCCGGCGGGGCTGTCTCAGCTTCGGCCAAGGGCCGGACACCCAGCTGAGGGCCCGCACGTGGCCGAGCCCGGAGCCCAGCAGCTGCTCTCTGCTCAGTGGCCCCAGGGACCCGGCTCTGGCACCTGTTCCGGGTCCAAGGGGGCTGTGTGTTTTTGCAGCTGCTCTGGGTGTGGGGACAGGCCCCGGGCAGGGAGGTGGGTCCCAGCTGGGCCTGCCAGGGAGCTCCTCACAACAATCCAGGAGCTTAGGGGAGCAAATGTTTGTGTCATCAGCCTGGGAAAGTTATGCAAGTGGGAACCTGGGTGGCTCCCGGGAGCAGGGCCTGCTGGGTGGAGGGACGGGGCACCTGGAGGCCCAGGGGCGCCCGGCGCGGTGCCCGGGACAGAAGAGCAGCCCCACGGCGGGCCAGGTCACGCGGAGCTGGGTGGGTGTGAAGGTGGGGGGAGGCTGCTGTGACCCCCAGGCCCCATGCATGCTGCTGCTCAGCCCGAGCTCTCTGTGCCCTGTCCGCCCAGGCCTCCCTCGGGCATTTCAGGAGTAACAAGTCCCAT
>JAPDVU010000010.1:56811832-57079332 GCA_026230045.1 Corynorhinus townsendii
TGTGGCAACCTGGGGGCCTAGGTGTTCGCCCGAGTCAGGCCCAAGTCAGAGGCAGAGACCGACTGCGCCCAGCACTGGCCCGGGGTGGGAAGGTGGGGTGCGGATTTGGGTTTAGGGATCTGGCCTCTCTCTTCGCCTCTGCCACCGTCCCTGGCACACCCAAGGGCGCTGGGCCCCGTCACGAACAGGCAACCCCCGCAGGTCGCCCAGGCCCTGGCAGACTCAGCAATGGGCCTGGCGCCTAGGAGGTACCCAATGCACGCTCAGTGGGTGATGAACAACTGAAGGAGGGGTCCTGGGGCAACCCCCCTGACACCATTACACCGCCGGGTTCTGCCGTGGGGGGTCGGGGCAGGGAGGGGGAGAACGGCTGCGCGTCCGGCCCCGCGCAGCATCCCTGATCTAGGGGCCTGTGGGGCAGCGGGGCGGGGATACCTGATTCTCAGTAACTAGAGGCGGCGGCAGCTTCGCATGCAGTGCGCATTATTGCTCTATATCGGCATCGGACTAACTAAGAGGGGGAGGGAGCGGGCAGCCCCGGGAAGGGACGGGAGGAGGGTTGGGGCTGCATGCAGTGACGTCACAAAGGCGGCGGCCAATGGGGCGGGCCCTTGGGGCGGAGTCGCCGCCGAGGCTTTGGCATAGACGGGCGAAAAGTTGGCAACCATGTGGGGAAGGGGCCTGGGGCTCGGGGGAGGGGCCGGCCTCCGAGAGGCGGGGCCTGAGGCTCCCAGGAGGCGGGGCCCGTGGGCGGGGAACGTGGTCCTGGACATCCCAACCCCGGGCGTCGATGGGAAGGATGCGCCTCAGCGCCCCTTCCCTGACCCGAGTGCAATCCGTTCATAAATACAACGTAAAATACAGAAAGAAAAACCCGACGCATCCGCACCCCAGGGGGCTTTACCCGCAAAGCGAACACAGAGAGGTGTGTGGAGGGCCGCCCAGGCCTGCCTGCTGGGCCCCAGGAATCCGTCCTCCATCGCGGAAACCCCGGGGACGAGGGGGGGACCCCGGGGCAGGACGGGGGCGGGGGCTGAGAGGTCGGAGGAGTCCATGCGATTCGATATGCGCCATTATATTCGTGTGGAGGACAGAGCCCGGGAAGCTGGGCTGGAAGAATTTGATTTGGCAGAGAACGCGAGGCGAGGGTGAGAGAGCGGCTCGGACTGAGGCCCCAGAAGGAACCCGAGGGGAAAGGGTGCCGCTGTCCGCCTCCCTCCCCGGTCCCCCACGCGTCTAACACTCCCGGGGTTCAGCGAAGACTGGGGAGCAGGGAGCTTCCGCAGGCTGAGCTCCTGCTCCTGCTGGGCCTGCTGCCGGGGAGGGACCGGCGCCCTGGACGTCCGGGCCGCGGGCCTGGCCCTGGACGGCTCGGGAAGGGGTGGGGAAGACCTGAGTCTCTGCGGCGCGATCCAGGGCGCAGAGGAGGGAGGAGGGGCGCTCCCTTCCTCGCCCCGCCCCCGTCTTCAGAAACCTAAGATGAGGTTCGGTTCTGGGTCTCCTCGACCCTATTGCTGGGGAAAAGCCTGGGGCACCCTGGAGGGGAAGGGAGGGAGCTCGGGGTGGGTCTCCCCTCGGGACCCTATTGCTTGAAGGGGCCGGCAAGGCCCCTGGCGGGCGAGGCGGGGGTCCCCTCCCCCTATTGCTGTGAGGAGGGGCCCGCCCTCCGGCCCCTCCACCCGAGCGCCGGCGGAGACTTCTCTGGGGGCCCGTATTGCTGAGAGCCAACCCGGCCGACGGGGGCGCCGCCGCCCTAAGCCTGCACGGGGCTGAGCTGCGGCGGCCCGGCCGGGGCCGGGGCCGAGGGGCCGCCGCCGCCGGGGCCGCCCTTGAAGCAGGCCGACTCGTAGTGCTTGTTGAGATAGGACTTGAGCGCGAAGCTCTTCTTGCAGCGCTTACACTGGAAGTGCTTGAAGGCCGAGTGCGTCTGCATGTGCGCGCGCAGGTTGGAGCGGTCGGCGAAGGCCTTGCCGCAGTGCGCGCAGCCGAAGGGCTTCTCGCCCGTGTGCGAGCGCATGTGGCCCTGCAGCAGCCAGGGCCGCGAGAAGGCCTTGCCGCACACGCCGCACTTGTGGCGCAGGTCGTGCGTGAGCAGGTGCATGGCCATGGCCGGCATGGACACGTACACCTTGCCGCACGTCGGGCAGCGCCGCGCCAGCTGGCTGTCCAGGCTGCGGTGCGTCTGCTTGTGGCGACTCAGGTTCGAGGACGTGGCGTACGTTTTGCCGCACTCGCCGCAGGCGTGCCGGCCCCCTGAGCTGCCGGCGCCGGCCCCCGGCCCCGCGCGCGCCTCGGTGCCAGCCCCCGCGCGCGCGCTGCCTCCCCGGGCCCCCGACCCGGACCCCGTCGCGCGGGACCCAGCCGCGGCCCCGCCTCCTCCGTCGCCGTCGGAGGCCAGAGCCGAGGCCGTGGAGGGGGCGGCGGCGCCGGCGTGGGCGGCCTTGCGGCGCGAGCGCCCGTCAGTGATGAAGAAGGCGTCGGCCGCGTAGCCCTCGCTGACCGCCGCGTCGCCGTTGATGTAGCCGCCCGCGGCAGTGGCCAGCTCCGGGCGCGGTGTGGGCGGGGGCGCCGAGCCCGCGGCCGCCGGGCCCAGCTCTCCCCGCACGGCCGCCGCGTACATGGGTTCCGGGGACGGCCCTTTGAGCAAGGCCGCCTCGGCATCGCCATCGTAGACGGAGTTGGGCCCCGCGTAGTCGTTGAGGTATCCTGCTGGCCGAGGCGGACAGACGGGCGGACAGCAGGACAGGAACCGACCGGGCAGCGGAGAAGACACACACAGGCAGGCGGGCGGCAGGAGACACCGGGGTCCAAGGAGAAGGACAAAGGGGCAGGGGCGAGGGGGCAGGGAGGATGGAGGCGAAGAGAGGAGAGGAGAGATGAGACCGAGCCCAGCCGGGCCCCACCCCACCGCGCAGGGCCCCACCCTCGCCAGGGGAGGAAGAAGGCCCCCCTTCCGCAGCGCCTCAAGGTCAGGGGGGAGGGGCGGGGACGGGAAGGAGGGCGAGGGAAGCACCGCCCCTCCCCCTCGGGTTCTCCCCACTTCAGCAGTTTTCTCTGATTATGCAACACACTGCAGACCCGCAGCGCACAAAGCCAGGCTGCCCGCCCAGGGACCCCGTCACCACCGCCTCTGGGGGTTCCCATTGGCTTTGGGGGCGGGGGGACACAGAGCCTGCAGCCAGCCTGGATAATAACCTCTCTTGTCCCCTAAGTCCGCCAACAAGCCTTGGAGCCGTGCACCCCACAGGCCCCCAGCCCTCACTCCCACCACCTCTCATCTCCCTAGGCCCCAGGCCCTGGACGCGGTGACCCCTCTGGCTCCAGCCCTATCCCCCCTCCTTCCATCTGCTTATGCCCTGCACCCCTGGGTCCTACCTTGCTCCCCATCGCTCTCTTCCCCCAGGTCTAACCCCTGTGGGGGCCTCCCTGAGCCAGGCCAGCAGCCCGGGCAGGTGTCCACCAGGGGACACCTTCTCAGGGACAAGCTGCAGGCAGGTTGTCATTCATACTGGAACCTGCAGTTGTTCTCAGGCACAAGATGGTTCTCACAGCCTCAGTCACAAGTGCACACCCCACACCCCACACGATGCAGGCTCTGGCTCTTCAGGGGGACACCAGCCACTATCACCCCTGGGGTCCCCTGGTCCTGGAACACATCTCACCCACTAATGCGGGGTCACACATGCAGCCACCCCCCCCTCCCAACCCACATGAGCTCTGCCAGGGTCGCCGGTCACATGGGTGCACGGCGGCCTCCGAATCACAGGGTCCCTTGGAGGGGCACACAGGCAGGTACACCCTCATCCAGGGTCACACACACACGCACAGTCACATGGCCACACGCAGTCACATGGGCGCACACAGGCGCACACACAGGGGCTCATGTTCCTGCAGGTCACACTGGTTCTGCCACCCCGTGTGGCTGGCACTCCTGGCATCCTCGCCCGCATGCTAACAGTTGTCCTTGAACTTGGCTCCCTCACACAAAGAGCCTCCCCTGCTCCCAGCACTCTGGGCCTCCCTTGCCCACCGCCTGCCTACCCACATCCTTCCTCCTGGCCCCGGCTGCAGGGAGGAGCTGCCGCTGCCTCTGCCGGGTCCTTCTCCCTGGCAGGTGGGCAGCCCCCCTCCCCCCGGACCCTGTGCCTACTTCCTGCAGCTCACAGAACTCCCTTGCTGGCCCTAGCAAGCCATAGAGAGGCGGGTACTGATCAGGCCTGGGTTTCTGGGTGTGGGTCTGCATGCACCCCTAGGTCCTATCATGTCAGCAGGTGTCCATGTGGTGTGGGCCGTGGTGCGGGGCATTGTGCACCTTCAGGCACTTGCTGGTCCTGCCCCCTGCCCCCCACCCTCTTTCCTGCATGGACAGGGCCCCTGCTGGGCCTGAGGCCAGCTCAGGCCTGTCTCTGCGTTTGCCTCTCCCCAACCCCCATCTCCATCCACTCCACCTCCCTCTGGTCTTCCCTAGGGTCTCTTTCCTGGGGCCCCTGCCCCCCACCCCTCCCAGTGTAGGCTGGTGGCCAGGCAGCCTGGCATCGGCCCGCGCCCACCTTTCTCCTGCAGCCGTGCGCCGAGGTCACCGCGGGCGCGCCCGTAAGAGCTCTCGAGGTCCGCCGAGGAGAATGTGTCAAGTTTGACCTTCTTGACCAGGAAGGACCTGGGCATGGTTTCTGCGGGACTCCGGCGCTGCGGGCCTGCGGAGCCGGGGCGTGGGGGGGCTGCGGCCGCGGCGAGGCCCCGTCACCATCCAGCAGCGCTGCAGGCGGCCGGGTCCCCACGCTGGCCTGGGAGCTGCCGCCCGAGCGCCGTCCTCTGGCCTCCTGCCTCCCGGCGCTTCCTCCTCGGCTCCTCCGGATCCTCTTCAGCTTCCTTCCCTCCCTCTTCTCTCTTCTCTCCTCTTCCTTCCGTCCTTCCTTCCTTCCTTCTTCCCTTCCTTCCTCCCTTCCTTCCCTCCTCTGGTCCCGGCTTCCCAGCCCGCAGTGCCGCCCCTGGACAGGCGGGGGAGGAGGCTGGGGGGTGGGAGGGGGGGAGCGGCTCCGTCCCGGGCCCGGAGGCTGCGAGTGGGTGCAGGGCTGGCCCGGCTCCGCAGCCCCCGTCCCCTCCCCCCCGCCACCGCGGCGGAGCCTCAGTCAGCGGCCCCCCATGCCCCCGGGGGCGGCGGCGCCGGGCCCAGAGAACGCGGCGGCGGGAGCAGCGGCAGCTTCAGCACCGCGGCCAGCGCCGGCCCGGCCAGCACCTCGGCCAGCGACCCGGCGCGCTCTGCGGCGCGGGCGGCGAGGGGCGGGCGCAGGGGCTCGGCCGGGCGGGGGTCCTCGGCGGGGGTCTCTGGGAGGCTCGCTTTATTGTTCTGCAGCCCGAGCGAGCGGCGGCGGCGTTGGCGGCGGGCGGGGGGCGGGGGTCCTCGGGGGGAGGGGTGCGCGGGGAGGGCGGGCCGAGGGAGAGAGGGAGGGAGTGACGAGGCCTCGGGGGCGGGGCTGGGCGCTCGGACAGCTCTGAGCCTCGCCTCCTGCGCCCGCGGCGCCTCTGCCTGCGGCCCGGCCCAGCCTCTGGCTTTTAAAGCCCAGCAGCTGCGGGAGGGGTAGGGCGCAGGACGGCGGAAATGGCTGCGCGGGGCCAGCCCGCCAGGGCCTCCTGGGAAGGGTCCTAGGGATGCGCGGCTCCCGCATTGTGAGGTTCCCCGTGCAGCTCCGGGAATGGAGGCCCAGCGATCGGCGGCATTGTCGGGGGTGGGGGGAGCGGGGGAGATCGGCCTGGGACCCACGAGTCCCGGACTTGGGATTTTTCGGGAAGGAACGCCAGGCAGACCTCAGTCTGGGCCGGCCGGCCTCGCTTTCAGATGCGGAGGCCAGGCATCTGCGGGGGCGGGTGGGGGAGGCGGGAGGCGCGGGAGCGGATGCTGAGGCAGCGAAAGCGCAGTGTGGACGCTCTGCGCGCCTGTGCCGCAGTGTCTCCCTGCCTCCCGGTCACCCGGGCTGACCCCGTGCCCACTGGAGGCCTCCCTCCGCCCCGCCTGTCTCCCCGAGCGGCGACGCGGCGAGCGGGGTGTGCAAGGGAAGAGGGGCTGCCATCCCCTTGCTCCAGAAATTTGGCTTCATTGGTGGTTTTCCGCCCTTCGGCGCGGCTGCAGCTCACCGACTCCCCCACTCCCCCAGGCCCCCCTCGGCCCCGCAACCAGGCGGATACCCTTCCCGCGGCCGCCCGACCAGGGTTTGCAGCCCCCATGACGTTAAGCCGGTGGCCAATGGTGGGGCGCGCGGGTGCGGAACTGGGGGGGGGGGTGCGAGCTGCACAATGGCCGCGCGGGGACATATGTCCCCTCTTAGGGTTCGGCTCTGCCATTGTCTACGCCCCCACAGGGGGTTCGGGTCCCCCTGCGGCCCACTTTCCTGGGGACCAAGGTCGCAGGCGTGGCTGCGGGGGCAGCGCCGGGGGCGGCGGAGCCAGAGGCGCGTGCACCCGTCGCTGCGCGCGGTGACCTTGTGCGGGGCCGGAAGCGCGCGGCGGGCGGGCCACGCGGGAGCGCGCGGGCGGGGGCGCGCGGAGAGTGCTGAGCTCAGCGCCTCGCCGCAGCCTGCGCGGCGCCCCGCTTCCTCCCGCATCTCCGCCACGCAGCCGTGCTGGGTGGGTTCGGGCCAGGCCGGGCTCGGGGACGCGGCGCAGATAACAGGCCTGCTTTGTGGCCCGCGACCCCGGCCGTGGCAGCGGCGGGACATTCATCTTGCGTGGCAGGTGCTCCCGAGGGGCGGGGGCGGGGCGCGGTCGCCCCCTTATCAAGGAGCCGCAGCCGGAGAGGTCCGAGGTGGGGGCGGGGACCAGCATCCTCCCAGGGGGGCCGGGCCGAGGCTCAGCCGGAGACCCAGGGCCAATTAGCATTTTGATGGCGGGACTGGGGGCCCATCTGGACTGAAGCCTAATTATGGGCGAACCCTCCAGGTGCCGGCGGTACGTGCCAGGCGCAGCCCCTCTCCCCGCGTTCCCAGCCTCCTCGCGCACGATCTGCCTCCACCCTGCTGCATCCCCGACCCCAGTCGTCCTGCCGCTGGGTCCTTTGTCCCTCCCTCGTCACCTCTTTTTGATCGACCTTCACTCTTCCCTGGTTTGGGTCCCTGCCTCTCTCAGTCCATGTCCCCACCCCTGCGGTCCCCAGCCCTCTGGGAAGAGGCGGCGTCAGAGCTCCCACACATGGGTCCCCCGCCAGTGCTCCCCAGAGGACCCTGTGCGGGCCCTGGCTCTAGCTCCTCCGGGGCGGGGGTGGGCTCTCCACGCCTGGGGGAGCCCGGCAGGGAGGGCAGCTGGGCCCAGGCCTTGGTCATCGAAACGGAGCCGCTTGGGTGTGGAGCACACATGCGGCCGGCTCAATTACTTGGGCCTCCTCGCCTTAACACCCCCTCCCCCCAACCCCACGGCCCCGTGCCCCAGTCCTAGGATTCAGCAAGGAGAGGCTGGAAGGCACAGTTGGTGATTCTTACATTTTTAAAGTATATATTTTATTGATTTTTCACAGAGAGGAAGGGAGAGGGATAGAGAGAAACATCGATCAGCTGCCCCCCGCGCACCCCCTGCTGGGGATGTGCCCGCAACAAGGTGCATGCCCTTGACCGGAATCAAACCTGGGACGCTTCAGTCCGCAGGCCGATGCTCTATCCACTGAGCCACACCAGCTAGGGCGATTCTTACATTTTTTTTTAAATTATGTTTTCATTGATTTTTAGAGAGAGAGGAAGGGAGAGGGAGAGAGAGAGAGAAACATCAACGAGAATCATTGATCAGCTGCCTCCTGCACACCCTGTCCTGGGGATGGAGCCTGCAGCCTGGGCCTGTGCCCTGACCGGGACTCACAGGAAGCCTCTTGTTTCCTGGTCCAGGCTCAACCACTGAGCCTCGCCTGCCGGGTGATTCTTACACTTTGGGAAAGTTTCAGCTCTCCGCCCTGGGAAGCCACCCTGAGCCTCGCCCTCTGAGAACAGGAGACCCAAGGGAGAGGGGCTTTGTTGCAGGAGAGGAGATGGGGTCCCCAGGCACCTCCTGGATGCCCCCGCAGACACTCCAGTGTCCCGCCCACCGAGCCTCCGGCCTCAGGGACTGTTCCCCAGTCCGGGTACAGCTGGGCCCGGCCCCTTCTCCCTGTGGGATGGGAGGGATGCAGTGCTGGCTGTGTGTCCCTCCACGTCTATCCTTCAGTCCGCAGGCCGGCGCTCTATCCACTGAGCCAAACCGGTTAGGGCACAGTGTGCATGTTTCATTAGGGCACGGAGCAGGGATTTTTACCACCAAGACCCAGATAAGAAAAGAGAGACTCAGCCCTGGCTGGTGTGGCTCAGTGGATAGAGAGTCGGCCTGCAGACTAAAGGGTCCCAGGTTCGATTCTGGTCAAGGGCACATGCCCCGGTTGTGGGCTCCATCCCCAGTAGGGGACGTGCAGGAGGCAATCAGTGATTCTCTCTCATCCTTGAGGTTTCTCTCTCTCCCTCTCCCTTCCTCTCTGAAACCAATAAAAATGTATTTTAAAAAATGAAGGGCGAGGCTGAGGGGCTGGCGAAAGAGCCCAGAGCCTCCTTGTTCCATCTCAAACCCAGCACCTGGCATCTCCTTCTCCTGGAAGCCGCCCCCAGAGGATCCATCTGTGAAATGGGACTCGGGGTTCAGTGCAGCCCCTCCCCACCTGCATGCAGCTCAGGATTCAAGCCCACTGCACCGGCGCCAGAGGCCCTGCCCTCCGGGCCACAGCGGGGCCTGTCTCTGGGCTTTGCCAGGGACAAGCTGGGGCTGGTGCAGGTGCCGTTAACAAGAACTGGGAGGTGTGGGCGTGTCTGGACCCACTTCTGCCGTCACCTTACAGACCTGCACTGGGCACCGATCTGAGCTCCGCGGTGGGTGTTCAGGGCCAGAGCAGCAGGTGCTCCCAGGGCGCACTGTCAAGCCCAGGACACAGAGTGGACAGTGATGCCTGGATGATGCTGCCTCAGTCGCGTGGTTAATGGCGTCTGCCAGGTGTTTCTACTATAAAAGTACTATTTTTTTCCTTTTCTGTGCTCTGTGCCAGCGATTTCCAACTTTTCTGTGCTCTGTGCCAGCGATTTTCAACTGGTGTGCTGAAATAATTTTTTTTTAAATTAAAGGATGCTGAGAGATAGAATATCAGGGAAGTCATTTTATTTATTTTTATATTTTTAATAGATTTGACAGAGAGGAAGGGAGAGGGATAGTTAGAAACCCAGATGAGAGAGAAAGACCAATCAGCTGCCTCCTGCACGCCCCACACTGCGAACCGAGCCCACCACCCAAGCATATGCCCTGACTGGGAATCGAACCATGACCTCCTGGTTCATAGGTCGATGCTCAGCCACGGAGCCACGCCAGCCAGGCATTGCTGCTCTGTTCTTTGGAAGTAAGTCACTAAATCCAGCCCACACTCAAGGTTCCCCTGGTTTTCACGTTGATTTTTAGAGAGGGGGAAGGGAGTGAGGGGAAGAGAAACATCGATGTGAGACTGAAACACCCCTAGCTGCCTCCTGCACATCCCCTCTGGGAATCAAACCGGCAACCTTGCAGGGCAGCGGACGGCAGCCCCACCCACTGGGCCACACCGGCCAGGCGAGTCTCAGGGAAATTCTTGGCTGTCTAACAGCGGGTTCCGCACTTGCACTTTGCATGGGGCCCTGCCCATTGTGCAGCTGGTCCTTGTTCCAGGGACACTTTGCTGGACACAATCCACAAAGACCTGGGTCCCCAGCCCGGCCATGAGGGAGAATGCTCGCCCAGAGAACCAGGTGGCCGGTGCCAGGCACCACGCATCCTGGGTCCCCGTGGCCCACGGCTTCTCTGTTCTCAGCACCCAGGAGGCAGAAACACCCACTGGACCAGGGAACGTACGCGCGGTCCCGCCCAGCCTGTGGCGACCTCTGGCCTCCAGCTCTGTGGCAGGAACGTTAGGGCTGTCTAGTCCAGGGTCACCTCCGGGCACAGGGCTGGGACCTGTGGCCGTGCCCCATCCCATTGCTGCTGCCCAAGAGGGGCAGTGCATCCACACCCTCCTGAGGATGGGCCCCACCTCCTAGATTCCCGGCTGCTCCTCCACTTCGCTCCTACCGCTGCCCCCACCTTTTTTTTTTTTTTAATTATTGATTTCAGAGAGGAAGGGAGAGGGAGAGAGAGAGAAACACCAGTGATGAGAGGGAATCCTGGACCGGCTGGTCCCGCAAGCGGGGAAGACTGCGCGCGGGGAGGGGATCAAGCCCGAAACCTGGGCACGTGCCCCGACCTGGAAACGAACCCTGACCTCCTGGTTCACAGATCCAGGCTCAACCACTGAGCCACACTGGCTGGGCTACCCCCACCTTTCAACCAGGGGCGTTGCTCACTGCCAGCAGCCTGGAGGCCTGGGAGGTGCGCACTAGAAGACCCCGGAGGAGGAGCCGCCCCCGCACAGAGAGAAGGACCCCTAGAAGCAGTGGCAGCTTTATTGAGAGGAGGCGGGTAGGGAAGGGAGGGTGAGGAAGGGGGTGGGGGTGAGCGGGAAGGGGGCATGTTCGCGGGTGCGGGAGGTGGAGTGCGCAGCCTCACACGTCCAGTTTTGATTGAACAACCCTGTAGGGGCTTAAGAAGTTTTGCAGCTCGCCTTCTGGGTTTGCGGTGCCCTCCATCGGCCAGTGGCGGACCACGTGCCGGTAGGAGGTGGCCAGGAAGTCGAAGTAGTTAATGTTGAGCTTCCGGGCGATGTGCCGGCCCAGGAATTCCACTTGCTGGGGGGGCGAGCGGGCGGTGCTCAGCTCTCGCGGGGACAGGAGCGGCCCCGCGGCCGCCACCCCCCCTTGCCAGGCCGCAGGTCCAGCCTGGTGCGCAGCCCCAGCGCCCTCCCCGCCGCCCGCTGCAGCGCCAAGGCCAGGCCGACGACCGCCTGGGAAATGGCGCCATCGGAAGCCCTAAGCCATGGTCAGCGTCGCGTGGAGCCGAGGGGGAGAGCGTACAGGCCGGGCGGGACCCACCTCGTAGCGCTCCGACAGCTGCACGAGGATCAGCGGCTCCAGCATGTGGCCACACAGAACCAGTTGGAAGAAGCACTTTCCGCGAGCTGGGGAGGGGTGCGCGGCTCAGCCCGAGGCCCGGGGGCGGGGCTCCAGGGGCGGGGTACCGGGGCGGGGCTCCAGGGAACAGGGCAGAGGGCCAGCCGGCCCGCCCCTCCCGCTTCCCAGCAGCAGCCCGTCCCTGGCCTGGTCGCCGGGCCACCCTCGCCCACCCCGTTCCCTCGTCACCGTCAGAGCTGAGCGCCAGGCGCACGTAGACCAGGTGCATGGGGCCCTGGCACACGGTGCGACCGCGGATGGAGAAGTGGTAGGTGCCGAGCACGTGGTTCAGCACCAGGCGGCGCCGTGGCAGCGAGGAGATCACGATCCACAGCCCCACGCCCATGCCGTACGCTGGGAAGCCCCACGTCTCCTGATTCCGCACCTGCGGGCGGGCGGGCGTGCGCCGCGGGAGGCTCTGAGCGGGCGGGGGCGGGGCGCCGAGCGGCGGCCGGGGTGTGGGGGGCGGGGGGGCCGGGACCTCAGACCTGGCTCACGAGGCCAAAGGTGACGAGGAAGAAGCAGACGAGGAAGAGCAGCGCCCCCTTCCACAGCGTGTCCAGGTAGTACTCGAGCACGAAGACTGCGCGAAGGGAGGGGAGGCGCGTGAGGATGGGGTAGCAGCACCAGGCCTTGGGCTGGGACCAGCATCCAGCCTGTGAGTTCCTGGCACCGGCCAGCCCCGCCCGGTCCCTTCAGGGCTCAGGCCCGCCCACGCGTCCGGGCCCCGCCCCACTCAGGTCACCGTCCCGCCAGGCCGGCCTGGCAGTGTGAACCGCACCGTTGGGCTGCTGCTTGGTGAAGGGGTAGAAGCTGTTGCCCTTGAGGCACCTGGCCAGGTGGCGCTCGTTGCAGAAGAGCCCGAGGACCCAGAGCTGGAAGCGCTTGCTCCGGGGGGTGGGAAGGCTTCTGACCAGTTCCTGGGGAACCTGGGTCTGGGCCAGGCACAAGCGGTCAGCTGGGCAGCTCTTCTGCCGCCTCCCTGCACCCCCGTTCCTACTGGTACCTGGAAGAAAGTTGCCAGGGCTGCCGCGAGGAAGGAGCCGGAGCGCTCAGGCGATCAGCAGGGGAGACCCCAGGCGGCAGTCCAGGCTGGGCTGCGGGGTGCGCTTGGGTTCTAGAAGCTTGGGGTGTTGGGTTCTAGAAGGGTCTGTATTGTTGACCACCCCTGTCAGGAGAGTCCCCTGGCCAGGTCCCTGCTGTGGGCACTCACAGGCCCCCCAACCTGTGGGAGGCTCCCTGTACAACCTGGCTCAAAACCTTTCCTGAGGGATGGGGTGGTGAGACCCCCCCAGGTCTATGATGGACAGGCCCCACACCAAACCCTATAGCTGAGCCTCATAACTGAGGTAGCTCACCTTGGCATTCCCGAGGGCGGGACACACAATTCAGGATTCCAGTCCAAGGCACAGCCACAGGCAGACTCAGGATCCTGAGGGACAACCCCCCCGCCCCGACCCCGGGCAATAAAACAAAACAAAAACAGACTCCCAGCTAGCTCTACTCAGGTATAAGCCCTGACCCCCAGCCCCAAACCAAAGGCCACACAGTTCTTAAAAAATGTTTATTGTAACAAAATGCTCCAACATCCCAAACTGGAAAAGGGTGCAGGGCCAGGCGGCCTAGCTGGGGGAGTTGAGCAGCTGCTCCAGGCACCCCTGGACCTCCTCCGGGCCGCGGTAGGCCCGCTTCAGGCCCCGGGGAAGACAGCGGCAGGACTCGAGGTTGAGGTACAGCAGGCCTGGGCAGCTGCTGATCACGGAGCTGTGGGAGCAAGGTAGGCCATGGGGCAGGGAGCCACTGGCTCCCAGGAGACCCAGGCCCTGCCGGGGCTGGGCCAGGCTGGGGAGCCCTCTCTGCCCATGTGCCACAGCTGGCTCTGCCACCCAAGCCCAATTCCAGTTCCCTTGGGTCCCCAAGCCCGACTCCAAGGAGGGGCTTTGCTAGTATATGCTCCACTTTCAGACCCTGGAACTGGCAAGCCAGGCAGGAGAGGAGGCACACCATCCTGGCTCCAAGGGATGGGGGGAGGGGGTGCTGACCTGACCGTGCTTGGTGTGACCCGGGTGCCCCTGAGGTTAAGGGAGCACAGGGCTGGGGGTGAGTCCCCGGGGGTTCCTGAGAAGGCAGCGAGGGCCTGCTCCAAGTCCTTCTCACTGAAGCCCTGGCCACTCAAGTCCAGTTCCCGCAGAGTGTGGCACCACTTATGGGTCAACAGGGGGCTGCCCTCCTTGGCTAGAGTCAGCCGGTCTGACATGCCATACAGGCCCAAGTACAGCTGCTCCAGCTCTGCAGGCGAGAGGGGTGGGCATGAGCTGTGGGGTGGGCAAGGGCCCCACATCCCACACCTGCCGTGCCGCCATCCAGGGGAGCTGACCCTGACACGGCAGGTCATGCAGGCCGACGGGTGTGACGCGGGCGCAGCCTCGAAGATCCAGCAGGCGCAGGCCCGGGGAACCTCGGAGCAGGCGGCTCAGGGCCTCGTTGCTGACAAAGTTGCAGGTGGAGCCGGCGAGGCAGAGCTCCTCGAGGCGGGGGAAGCCTGGGCCAGGAGTCACCGCTCGCCCCGAAGGTTTGGGCAGCCATACCAGGTTCAGCAGCCGCAGCACCTGGGAGCAAAGCCCAGGCTGCAGGTGGGGAGGGGCGTGCCAGGTGGGAGAGGTGGGGCGTCAGGTACCTGCAGCTGGGGGCAGCCTCTCTGCAGGGCCTCCACGGGCAGCTGGAGCGGAGTGTTGTTTCGGTGAATGCCTGTGCTCACCTCCAGGAGCTGGAGCTGGGGGCAGCAGCTGCCCTGCAGAAGTGGGGGATGACCAGGGGGTCGGTGGCCTGGAAGTCCCTGGCTGGGCACCAACTCGGCTCCTGCCTGTCACCAACCTACCAGCAAGGCACCCAAGATAGCAGTGGTTTGGGAGCCGTAGGTCAGCCACAGCTTGCGCATTCGAGGCCCCACCTCCTCCAAGAAGTTCACCACAGCCGTGGACTCCACCTGAGGACCCAGCACAGGGGTACCTGTCACCGTGGCCTGGGCTTCTTCGGGGCCCCTGGGGACACAGGGCTCACCATGGAGTGCTGAATGTCCAGGCTGTGGAGCTGGGGGCAGGCTCTGGCCAGCATGACCAGAGTGTCAGAAGTCACACCATGGCAATCGGAAAGCTTGAGGAAGGTGAGCCGAGGACAGGATTCACTGACCAGCTGCAGAAGACAGACGCGGCGGGATTGGGGGAGGGCAGGCCATGGTCAGCAAGAGAAAGAAACCAGTGACTGGTACCACTCTACTGCCTCGGCTATGACCTCCTTTGTTCCCAGGCCCACCTGGGGGCTCCTCCTTCTGACACCTCCCTGCTGGAGGAGACAAAAGGGAAGGAGAACCAGGCAGGTATCCCCATGGGCCAGGGTTGGACCCCATGGTGCCTGGCCCACTCTCTGGAAGAAATGGGCAACCCCAGTTTCACAGCTGGCGTGCAGGGCAGCCTTCAGCACTCACCTTCAATACGGGATGTACCTGGGACTTCCAGTGGATGAGGGTCAACCTCTGGAGCTGCGAGAACCTGGGGAGATAGGAGAGGCTGAGCTGCAAATGTTCCCACGCCGACTCCCGCCCATCGCCTTGGTGCAGGGAAACAGGAAGGGGCCTGGGGTCTGGGGCTTCCCGCACAACATAGGTACAGAAAGGGGGTGAGGAAAAGAGGGGATGCCTCACCGATTGGGCATAAGCCACTCCAGGGAAGCAAGGAGCTTCTTCTCGGCCTTGTCCCCGCCTTTGGTGGATCGGCCAGCCAGCGGGGGCGACAGGGTCACGGTGTGCCAGAGAGCGGGCTGGGAGGCGGCCTCGTGCCAGCGGCGGCACACGCGTGCAGCCCTGGAAGAAACCCTCTGCTGAAGGGCCGCGCCTCTCGTGGCCGATGCCATCGCACCGGCTGCCGCAGCTCTTACAACGCCGCCGACACTTCAGCTCAAAGTCAGGCTCGTGGGGCTCTAAATGGACCCCAAGAGAGACTAGTCTCTCGGGCACAAGAGGCTGCCCCCCCGCCCCCGCCTCTGCCCCCCACTCGGTGGCAACAGGTCCGCCGCGCTCGATGGGCCCGAGGTACCTGCCGAGGAAGGGCATGGGCCCGTCGGCCGCCACCAGCAGCCCGAAAATCTGCAGCAGGATTTCCAAAGGGATGCGGTCGCCCCAGCCGGGGTCGGGCCCTTGCGGCGGCGCGGGCGCGGTTGTGGGTGCGGGTCTGTGCCTGGCCTTGGCCCCCGCGGCGCGGGCCCCAGGGGGCGGCAGCGGCTGGGCGCGGCGGGCGGCGCGGCGGGGCGCGCGAGCGCGAGCGGGCCCCGCGCCGGGCAGCAGGAGCAGCATGCTGTCAGCCTGCAGCAGGTGGAACCCGGAGCCGCTCGGCGCCAGCCGGTCCCACCACCAGTCCTCGGCCGAGCGGGCCCCCTCCCCGGCCGGTGGCGCGCCCTGCACTCGGCGCCGGACAGTCCGGACCCGCCGGGCGCCCCGGACCCGCCGGGTGCCCCCGGGAGCCATGGGTACTTGCTGCGCTCCAGGGACTGAACCAGTGGAGCGGAAGCAGCGGAACTCGACGGCGGAAGGGGCGTGCCCGGAGGGAGGGACTTGTCATCTTTCCAACGACTCAGCACCTACTTCCGGGGCGGGGCTTCCGGTGGGTAGGCATTGCGGTATTTAACCCTGTCCGGGCCGGGGAGGTGGAGTCTCCGCTCTGTCCCGGCCACATCCCCGGCCCCAACGGCTCTAGGCTGGAACCACGATCCTGGACTGCAGGCCGCGTGGCGGGAGGCCGGCCACCGAGTCGGGGATCGTTCGGGCGCTGGACCGGGAGGCGCGGGGACCCGGACGCCTGGCTGCTGTCCACCGCCCACCTGACGCAGGAGGCGAGCCCGTCGCGGCCACACCCCTCAGAGCCCCACTGGGCTCAGCCTCCGGGGCCTCGCGAAAGCTCGGCACTCCCAGGTGGGCGCTACGCTGCGAAGGTAAGCGTGGCGCCTGAGAGGTGCCCTCGTCCCCACGTCTGTTCTGGGGGTGGCCGTCTGGCAACTCAGACCCGACGTCAGCTCCCTCTTGCTCATCCTCTAGCGGGGCCGCCCTGGCACCTGGGGCCGGGCTTCCCGCTTCCCCACCTGCCAGCCTTGCTGTGTCGGGTTCCTGACCCCAGAGGCAGGTGCTACTTGATCTACTTTGGACCCTCCTCCGCCCCCTCCCCTCCCCCGGGCACCCTGCACTTTTCCCGGTCTTGGCCGTCTGACCCTCTTCTGACTCCTGCGTCTCTTCCTTGTGATCCCGAATTTGCGTCTGTTTCCGTCAAGCTAGAAAAGGTCTTCAGTTTCTAGAAGAGCGGAAGCGCTTTCTTCGGACCGAGGTGTGCCCTGTCCTGGGGGGGCCCGCGTTGGCTAATGGCAGCGCCCCCACTGGGCCGCCTGGTGCTGACCCACCTGTTGGTAGCCCTCTTCGGCATGGGCTCCTGGGCTGCCGTTAACGGGATCTGGGTGGAGCTGCCAGTGGTGGTGAAAGACCTCCCGGAGGGTGAGTGAGAGTTGCAGGCAAAATCGGGCCAGGCCGGCAGGGAGGCGGCTGCCGCTGCTTGGCCTCTGATGTGGCCCCTCCCTTCCTGCAGGTTGGAGCCTCCCCTCCTACCTCTCTGTGCTGGTGGCGCTGGGGAACCTGGGGCTGCTGGTGGTGACGCTGTGGAGACGACTGGCTCCAGGCAAGGGCGAGCGGGCCCCCATCCAGGTGGTGCAGGCATTGAGTGTGGTGGGCACTGCCCTGCTGGCCCCCCTGTGGCAGCAGGTGGCCCCAGTGGCCGGGCAGGATCACTCCGTGGCCTTCCTGACGCTGGCCTTGGTGCTGGCGCTGGCCTGCTGTGCCTCTAATGTCACTTTCCTGCCCTTCCTGAGCCACCTGCCGCCTCCCTTTCTGCGGTCCTTCTTCCTGGGTCAGGGCCTGAGTGCCCTGCTGCCCTGCGTGCTGGCCCTCGCGCAGGGGGTGGGCCGCCTCCAGTGCCCACCAGCCCCCACCAACGGCACCCCTGGGCCTCCCCACTACTTCCCGGAGCGTTTTTCCGCCAGCACCTTCTTCTGGACACTGGCTGCCCTTCTGGTCACTTCGGCTGCCGCCTTCCAGGGTCTTCTGCTGCTGTTGCCGTTACCACCGTCGGTGCCCACGGGAGGCCTGGGGCCTGGCCATCAGGCGGGAGCCCCGGGAGTGGAGGAGGAGGCCGAGGGAGAGGCCTCACCACTGCAGGAGCCACCTTTCCAGATGGCAGGCACCACGCCCGGCCGAGACCCTGAGGCCCATCGGCTGCTCTCTGCCCGCAGTGCCTGCCTGCTGGGCCTGCTGGCCGTCACCAATGCACTGACCAATGGCGTGTTGCCAGCTGTGCAGAGCTTCTCCTGCTTGCCCTATGGGCGCCTGGCCTACCACCTGGCCGCGGTGCTGGGCAGTGCCGCCAACCCCCTCGCCTGCTTCCTGGCCATGGGCGTGCTGTGCAGGTGCACGGGGGCCTTAAGCCACTGGGGTTGGGACTTAGGGGTGGGGACCTCAGCCAGGAGCAGGCAGCCCTGACTTTCTGCTTAACCCCTGGCAGGTCTCTGGCAGGGCTGGGCGGTTTCTCTCTGCTGGGCCTGCTCTTCGGGGCCTACCTGATGGTGCTGGCCATCCTGAGCCCTTGCCCCCCCCTCGTGGGCACTACTGCAGGGATGGTCCTTGTGGTGAGCACACTGGGGACACTGGAGCAAAGAGGGTGGCGGGGGGAGGTTTGCCCCGGAGCCAGAGGCATCTTATGCTCAGCCTGCTGCTGTGTCTCACCCAGGTGCTGTCCTGGGTGCTGTGTCTGGGGCTGTTCTCGTATGTGAAGGTGGCTGCCGGCTCCCTGCTGCACGGGGGCGGCCGGCCGGCATTGCTGGCAGTTGGTGTGGCCATCCAGGTGGGCTCCCTGCTTGGTGCTGTCGCCATGTTCCCTCCCACCAGCGTGTACCACGTGTTCCGCAGCGGGAAGGACTGTGTGGACCTGTGTGGACCCTGAAGCTGGGCAGGGGGCTCCCACTCCGTGCCACCTGTGCTCAGGCGGGGCTGCCACTGTGCCTGATGCCCACTGGCCAGGGAGGTCCTCCCCACGCCAGGCACGAACATGGACACCTGCACACTCCACAGGAGAGCCTGGCACCTCAGGCCAGGCTGGGGACTGTAGAGCAGGCCCAAGTTAGGTCCCAACTGGCGCTGTGGATGGGGCTTGGGCCTGGGCCCTGTGTGGGGTTTGCACAGTAAAGCATTTTTTTTCCGTGAGTCAGACTCATTAACCCCAGGAGCACCTTTTCCTGTGCAGACAGACTTCCCCGGCCAGTCATGGTCTGGCTGTTCCTAAGCGCCTGCCACCCCCATGCTGTTCTCGTGTTCCTGGGGTTATGGCCTCTGAGCCAGGACTCCCCCCACCCCCTGAGAACTGCCCAGAGGGAGGCAAAGGCCAGCTCCCAGGGCCTGGAACCTAGGCCAAGGGCCCACACAGGCAGCGTGGTGTCCACCAGTGTCAGCCTGCCCGGGACCGAAGCAGCATGGTGGGCCTCTTCCCAGCTGGGCTGCTGCTCCATGAGCACCCACAGGCCCGTGGTGGCCGAGCCCGCCAGCACAACGGACAGGATGGGCTGTGCCTGCTTTGTGGCCCGGGCGCGGCCCGCTCCCCGCTGCTCTGGAGGACTTGACGCCAGGGCTGTGTTGCAAGGTCCAGGCACAGGAAGGGCTCAGTGCGTAGCACTTAGAAGAGGTCTTGGTTTAAGGTTCCAGCCAGTCGGGACCTTTCTGCTCCAGAGCATTGACCCTCCCCCAAGCCACCAGCTTCCAGTTTCTGCTCCTGTGATCAAAGGCCTTTAGTGTCCCGGCAGACCGGCAGCACCTCCTTCCTGAGCAGCGCACTGCCTGGAACCGGAACCAGCACCTGCAGGGAGTGGGAGCTCTGTACCAGCCTCAGTCTGTCCAGGACTAGGCGGTTCTCCCACAAGGCTGGAGTGGGCGCCTGAGCCAGGACGGTGTGCGTGTGTGCGAGCCCTTCCAGCTCCTTCCCTGCTGCCCAGCTCCTTGACTCAGCCTGTGTGGGGGCCTCTGAGGGCCTCATCTGCCTCCTCCCTCATCCCCTTCACCCACCACCCGCCTTGGCAGGACCAGCTGAGCATGAGGCCATTCCCTGTGGGAGGGAGGGGCCCCATGCCTGGACTGTGGAGCCTCTGGTCTACAGTTCCATCTGGCACCGGCACCGGGCTGGACAAGTGGCTCAGACACAGCCCAGCCCTAAGGGGAGGAGGCCAGGCCCTGGCCGGCCGTGGAGCAGGGGCACTCACCTTAGCTGCTGGCCTTTGGGAGGCGGGGGCTTTGGTGGTGGTGAGTGAAGATAGAGGGAGGAGGACGTGGGCGGGTGGATGGGTGGCATGGCCTCGCACCACCACACCCTCGCCTGCTTCTCTGGAGCTGGAAGTGTGGGTGAGGAAGCCTCTGCCCTTTGAAGTCTGCAGGGCCTTCCGGTCAGTGGTCAGTGCCAATAGGAAACAGGACGGGCCAAAATACCAAGGGGAGGAAGATACTGTAGAGCCAAGTCCTGAGAACCATCGACCTGCCCGTCCCTCTCGTGGCTGCCCAGAGCCTAGGCCTGTGGTCAGGGAGGCAGGGCAGCCCCCATGCCAGGACCTTCAGAGCTGGGCCCTGCCCCAGTGCCTGCCCCAGTGTGCTTACCACAAACGCAAACCTCCAGCTGGACAGCAGGTGTCAGCTGCTCTGAAGCTCCCCGCTCTGCCCAAAAGCCTCTCAGGCCTGGGGCTGGGACAGTAGAAGGAGACCCTGAGGGCAGCCCCCTGGGTGACAGCGGAGCCCGAGCCACCAGGGCCACTGCTGTCTTTCCCACCACCAGGAGCAGGCCCTTCTGTTCCTCAGAAGCAGACCAAGCAGCCAGGGCCTGGACGGGCACCTCCTTTCCCAGCATGGTCACCGCAGCTGGGACTGCTGAGTCCCGGGACCGGGTGACTGACTTCCTCACCCCCACTTCCAGCTCCAGGGCCTTCAGCACAGGAATCGCACAGGCGCGCTGCCAACGCTGTATCCACTGAGCAACGCTGACCAGGGCAAAAACGCTTCCGTGGAAAAAAGAATATGTATATAGAGAATATATATACATTGATTATATATATAGTTGATTGTTGATTTCCGAGAGGAAGGGGGAGAGAGACAGAAACATCAGTGATGAGAGAGAATCATTGATGGGGGACAGACCCAGATCCAACTGGGGATCGAGCCTGCAACCTGGGCATGTGCCCTGACGGGGAATCAGACGTGACTTCCTGGTTCGTACGGTTGACTTGCCACCACTGAGCCAGGCCCGCCGGGCGCCCTTCCTCTTACACACGCGCAAATAAATTTGGTCCAGGGGAGAGTCAAATGTGCTTTGTTTTCCCTGTGGAAAGGACAAGTCGCCACCTTCTTAAAGTTCATTTCCGCCTTCCTTCACTCCGTAGAAATCGGTGGTTCTGAACTTCTCTCTCGAACTTGTAGCCACATTCCTGGTCCTCTCGTTGCGTAGTGACTTCAATAAGCCTTGGGCACGCTGTATTAGTTTTTAACGAAATGTTGAGTTGGTCGGGATGACATTGGTCAACAGGAACATATAGGTTTCAGGTGTGGGTTTCTATGTTTACAAGAGCTGTCTATTGCACTGCGTGCCCGCCACCCAAAGTCAAATCTGTCGCCTTATATTAGGAACTGTTAGTTTTTGAGTTGCTGCTGGAACAAATCACCAGGGACTCGGTGGCTTACGATGACCACGGTTCATTTTGCCGCGGAGCCAGAGGCTGGAGTCAGGAATTAAGGGGAGGCAAGGCTAGCTCCTCCTGAGGCTCGCGGGGAGCAGGTCCAGGCCCATTCCCGGCTCCTGTGGCTGCCAGCAATTATTGACATTTCTTGGCTGTTGGCCACATCACTGCCATCACTTTTTTTTTTAATTATTGATTTTAAAGAGAAAGAAAGGAGAGAGAGAAACATCAATGATGAGAAAGAATCAGATCAGCTGCCTCCTGCACGCCCCACACTGGGGACTGAACCCCTAACCCAGCCATGTGCCCTGATGGGAATCGAACCCGGGACCCTTCAGTCCGCAGCTGACGCTCTGCCCACTGAGCCCCACCAGCCAGGGCCCTGTCTTTACAGGGGCTTTTCCTCTGTGTCTCGGGCCTCCTCCTCCGCCTCAGAACACCAGTCATGGGGTTCAGGGCCCACCCGCTCCAGGCTGGTCTCATGGAGGACCTTAATTACATCGGAAATGACCCTATTGCCGAGTAAAGTCACAGGACAGATTCTGGAGCTTAGAACGCAGACACATCACCGTTTTACATCTGGGTGTGAGTCATGCTTAGTACACACTTCCTTTTCTTTCTTTCTCTTTATTTATTTTGGAGCAATTTAAAAAATTCTTTATTGTTTAAAGTATCACATATGTCTCCTTTTCCCCCCATTGACCTCTCCGCAGCCACCCCACCCCCCAGCACATGCCCTCGCCCCCCTAGTGTCGGTGTCCATTGGTTCTGCTTATATGCATGCATGCAAGTCCTTTGGTTGATCTCTTACTCCCCCTCTCCCCCCGCCTTCCCCCTGAAGTTTGACAGTCTGTTCGATGCTTCTATGTCTCTGGTTCTGTTCTTGTTCATCAGTTTATGTTCATTATATTCCACATGTGAGATCATGTGATACTTATCTTTCTCTGACTGGCTTCTTTCGCTCAGCGTAATGCTCTCCAGGTCCATCCATGCTGTTGCGAATGGTAAGAGGTCTTTCTTTTTTACAGCAGCGTAGTATTCCGTTGTGTAGATGTGCCACAGTTTCTAATCCACTCATCTGCTGATGGGCACGTAGGCTGTTCCCAAATCTTAGCTATGGTGAATGGTGCTGCTATGTGTTTCAATCCTCATCTGAGGATATTCTTCTCCATTGATTTTTAGAGAGTGGGAGGGAGGAGGAGGGGGAGAGAGACATCAGTGTGAGACACACGGACTGGTTGCCTCCCCCACACGCCCTGCCCTGGGGCAGCGAGCGAACCCACAACCAAGGTACATGCCTGTGACTGGAAATCAAACCCGGGACCCTGCAGTCCTTGGCCTACGCTTTAACCACTGGACCACACAGGCCAGGTCCCTGTTTTTTTCTTTAACAGCAGTTTTGGGAGACTCAAGAGCCTGGGAAGGGGGGTGCTGGGAGATTCAGAAGATGGGCTTGGGACTGGGGGACCAACCCAGAAGTCTGGGGCTTGAGTGGAATGGGCTGCCCCTAGGCTCAGCAGTCCAATTTTGGGAAACTGAGTCCACACAGCACCACCAGGGGGGCGTGCCCCATTCAGTGGAGGGGCCTGTGCCCTGCCATGCAGAGGGCGGCCACAGCCTGGGCCAGCAGTCCAGTACGAGGGTCCTTTGATATAGAAACAGGACAGAGGTCATGCCTTTGTCTGGCTGGAGTGGGAAACTGCTGTCCTTGTTTCCCAAGACGGGCGGGGAAGGCCTCCTGCTGCCCCCAATTCCCAGCCCAGGAAGGGGGGGCCCAGGCTTCCAGGCGCGTGTGTGTGTGTGTGTGTGTGTGTGTGTGTGTGTCTCTCTCTCTCTCTCTCTCTCTCACCTGGGCAGCGCACAGCCATGCTCACGCCTGCCTTGCTGGTGTCAGTTCTCAGAGGCCCAGCGGGTACTTCTGAGGCCTCCTGCCCCGCCCACCTACACTATTTTCTGGCCTGTTTCACAAGCATTATGGGCTTAGGAGGGGAGGCGGAACAGTGCACCTGGGAACATTCCAGAAGCCTCGTGGGAGGGGCTTGGGGTCCACCCCGTCAGGACTGGGCCTGGACACCAGGGCTCAGGGTGAAGGGAGATGCCAAGTTCCCGTCCTGGCGAGGTGGGCAGAGCCACTGAGGGTGCGTCTGCACGGCCAGTGTTGGTGCTCCGGAGGGCACGGGACCAGGCGATTCCGGGCGGAGGCGCAGGAGAGGCCTGGGTGAGTGCAGGGACTCGGCCGCCCTGGCCCAGGGAAGCCGCTGACCCCGTGGAGGGAGGCGCCGTGCGGGAGGGACAGGCTGATGGCAGAGCTGAAGCCCTGAGGGGGCCTCCGCCCCATCTGTCAGCTGCTTGGCGGACACCGTCCCGATAGCACTTCCCGTGTCCCGAGGCAGCGCGCTCAGAGACGAGTTTTCCGCGTCTTCCTGCGTCGTGAAGTGCTGCTCCGGAAGGGCGTTGCCGTCGATCCGAACAAGCGGTCACCGGAAGGAGCAACGCCACAAAATAGCACACATGTCACATCGCATGTACATCAGCATACGTGTGACTCCGTCTGCAGAAAGCCCGCATTATTAACCGGTGCACCCAGTAAGCCGTGGGCGTGGAGTGGGAGACACGAGGGGGGCTGGGGACAAGGCAGGTGCCAGGCGACAGGAGGGTTCCAGACCAGGTTCACCAACCGGAAGTCGGGGCTGCAGGGCCGCTTGACGTCAGAGCTGGCAGTGGAGGGCGTGTGGGGGTGACCTGCCTGGCTGGGTCAGCGGGAGGCAGTGGGCGGGGGCGGGGGTGGGGGCCCTGGCGGGGCTGGGAGCACCTTCCTGAGGGAGGAGCACGCATTCTCCTCGGGCCGGGCCCCCCTGCTCACCTTTCACGGGCAGTCCCGGCACCGCTGGTGTGAGAATCACCGGCCTCCATTGACCAAATGGACGTTGGCGTTGCACGGAGCACGGAGCCCCATTAGTTCGGGGGCTACGGCCTCGTTCCGCGGCGAGGAAACCGAGTTCTGGCCGAGACCCGCCCCACCCCCCGGCCCCAAAGCGTTGAGCCCGCAGGTCCCAAGTCCCGTCCCCTTCGGGAGGGCTGGACGGGATGCGAGGAGACCCAGGGCGCCGGGAGGACGGCGCGTGCCTGCGGGAGCGGCCCCGATGCACCCGGGCCGCGCGTCGTAGCCTGAGCCCTGACGCTGGGCCTCGGGGGCCGGCAGGGGGCGCTGCGCCACCGCAGACGCGGGCACGTCGGGGCGTGGCTCCAGGCCCCGCCCACCTCCACCGGGCGCGCGTGCGCAATGCGCCTCCCCCGCAGAGGCTGCTGGGCGGGGCGACGCGAGCCAGCGCCGAGCGGGAGCGGGAGCCGGAGCTGAGCGGCGGCCGGAACATGTGGAGACCGGTGAGTCCTCGCCGGCGTGGCTCGGCGCCCCTTCCCCCGTCGCCGCCAGGCACCGGTGCGGGCCCCCAGGGCCCCGAGACCCGAGTCCCTGCGCACCCCACAGCCGGGCGTCCGGGCCTGGCAGGGAGCCTTCCCCCGGGCCGCCGCCCCGACCTCAGCGCTCCTCAGGGTCCCTCACAGCCTCGGGTGCCCTGCCCCGGGCTCCCCTCTAGGCCCCAGGCCCTTTGGGAGGTGCCGTGGCCCTCAGGAGCCCCGGCAGAGCGTGCCCCGCACACCCGGGAGCCCTCTTCCTCACGGGCTCGGAGGCCTCGCTCTCACCTCACGGACACCTCCCCGGACAGACGCCCTTTCCCGCGGCGCCGCTGGCGGCCGCCCCGGCCTCGGGCTGTGGACACCCGGCCCGCCCGTGTGTGCCCCTTAGACCCTCGCTGCTCCGGCCCTGCCAGGACCCAGGCGGCGAGCCCTCGCCGTCCCCCTCCCTCCGGTCCCCGACCCACCGGGCCACGCTGAGCTGGCCCCTGCCCCGGCTCCCCACTCGAGCCTCCCGCCTCGGTCCTTGCTGGACCGTCTGGCCCTGGGCGGCCTGCCCACTCCTCGCGCTGACCCTGACCCGGCAGCTGGTGCCCGGTGGCGGCCTCCCGTCCGCGGCTTCTCCGCAGTTGGCGCCCCGGTCCCCCCCCCACCCCCACCCCCCCGGGTCTGGCCTGTCCCCTCCGAAAGGGCGGCTCTCTGCGGAGCTTGCCTTTTTCTTGCAAACCTCGCCGGGCAGGTGGAGACATCACTCCAGTGCGCCGCTCAGCAGATGGAGTCGGCCTCTCACTCGTCCGTGGAGCGCCCAGGCCAGGCCCGGGGCCAGGCTTAGCCCTAATCAGGAGCCGCTCACAGCCACGGGGGGCTGAGGTGGTCCTCCCGGCCCCTCCCCTGGGCCCAGGGTCCCAGGCTCACCCGGAGGAGGACACGTCTGCGTGGTCGCCCCTCCTGGGGGTTCGTGCTGTTGACCCGTTCTCAGACGTCAGGGGTCCTTCCAGGTCTGAGCAGGTTTCTAATCAATTCTTGTTGATTGCAGAGAGGAAGGGAGAGGGAGAGAAACGTCAGTGAGGAGAGAGAATCACGGATCGGCTGCCTCCTGCAGGCCCCACACTGGGGACCGAGCCCACAACCCGGGCCTGTGCCCTGACTGGAATCGAACCCGGGACCCTTCATTCCGCAGGCCGACGCTCCATCCACGGAGCCACGCCGGCCGGGGCCGTGCCGGTCTCTGATCAGCATCGCCACGGGGCTCTGGTGGCTTCTTACTGCCCCGGGCAGCCTGTCTGCCCTGACATCTCGCCTTCCGGCTGCTTGGCGGTCTCCACACGGTGCTAGGAAAGCAAGCAGCTCGGCTGGTGCTGCGTGCGTGACCACACACGTTCTTTGTCCTGCGTCAAAGTGCACACACTTATCCATTATCCATTTGCGTGTTGCTGCTCAGAGATCTTTCTTGCTGCTTTGTACGTTGTTAGCTAAGTTCTGATGAGCCCTGGATTTCTGCAGACACACTGTGCGCCGTTTGAGGGAAGCAGGACAGGCCGGGGACGGGAAGCCCATCTCCTCTTGTCCACACTGGAGACTTAGGAGGTGGGAGGGGTGCAGGGACAGGTGTGCGTTTGTCTTGGCAAGAAGGTGCTGGCATGTGGGAGGATTTCCGGGGACCCATGGCCCGCTCTGCACCTGTGTCCAGGTACCTCTGGTGCTCAGGCCCTGGGTGTGGCTCAGGTTATGTGTGGTGTGCTGGAAGCTAGCCTGGACTGGACCCTGGAAGGTGGAGCTGCCGGCTCTGCCCCACATTTATAGCCACATGACCCCTTTGGGCTTCGGGGTCTCTTGTGTGATGGGGATAGTTTGGGGAGCACTGGGCACCCCCTCCTCCCCAGACAGGCACCTGTGGGTGCTGTGGAGTTGTCTCATCTTGGAGTCCTGTCTGGGGCTAGGCTGCTGCAGGGCTGCTCGTCTCTTGCCAGCCTGTCCTTCCACCTGCTGCTCAGCCAGTGTCCTCGACGGGGCCACGTGGGTTCTGGCTCATTCTGTGCTTATCACTGCTGATCTCAGTTCAATGCACCGCACCGTGGAGTTCCTGCTTTATCTAGCTAGGAAACCTGAGTGGCCACGGCCAGGGTGGGGGCTGCCTACCCTTCTTTGGGGATGAGCCCTCCCCCTGGTGGGTGGGCTTCTCCAGGGCTAGGACTTGAAGGCGAGCCCTCTGGGGGAGCCTCCTCCCCTGGGCTCCTGCCAGCTGAGTCCGAGGTGCCCAGAGCACCTGCAGCCACAGGCTCAGCCTTCACAGGGGCACGGGGGGGAGGGGGTGATGCTGGGTTTGGGCGTGGCCTTGGGGCTCCTGTGCGGAGGCTTGGGGTGCTGCACACACAGCTCTGAGCCAGGCCCTTGGCTCTGCTTCTCGGAGTGTTGGCCCGTTGCTGGGGTAACCTTTGCTCTGAACACTGACTTCTCAGAATGAGTGCAGTTGGTCAGCTTTGTCAAGTTTCCTCCTTAGTCTGCGTGGCGAACCCCGGGGGCTCACAGCAGACCCCACCTGCCGCCCTTCCACGCTGGTTCTTCCACTCTCCACCCTGCAGCTAACCCTCGCTAGCTCTCGTGCACTGGGAAGTCTCTCTCCCCTTCTTGGCCGAATAAGCCTCTTTTCCTTGGGGAGAAGCTGTGCTAACATAGATAGGTCACTTCAGCCCAGCTTTGTGCCCCGCTTTGTGTCAGCGGGCGCATAGGGTTGTTGAGAGGAGGGGAGGGCCTGGGGAGGACGCCATGCAGTGCGAGGAAGCCTGGGGGAGTGCAGCGACTCACTGACGCCAGGGACCTCAGCATGCACCTCTGCCTGCCTGTGCCCCGAGCGTTGCAGGCCTCCGCTCACTTCATCTGTACTTTGCCAGTGTGGCGGTCCCGCTTCATAGAGAGGGAAACTGAGGCACAGGGAGGGAAGCATGGCTGGTAAGTGCCGGTGCCTGGATTCCAGGTCTAGCCCCCTATGTCTAGATCCGGAGCCTACCCCCCCCCCCCCTGCCCGCTGCTGCTCAGCCTGGGCGCTGTCCTGGCCCCATCTCCACCTGCCCGATGCCGGAGCCCCCTCCCCCCCACTGTGACAACTGAGTGTCTGCAGACAGTGCCCGATGTCCTAGCACAGAATGGTCCAGGCGAGGACCCCTTGCCTGGCTCTGAAACGCCACCTTCCCGGCTGAGACGTCCAGTAGGACAGCAGATGCTGGAGCCTTCCGTCATGAAATCACAGACAGGCAGGTACCCGCTGACAGCCCACCACCTCGGCCTGCCCACTGCTAACGTCCTGCCCTGTTGTCTGTTCCCTTCGGAAACGTATGTTTTGTTGTCGTTGGACCGTTCGATAGTAAGACACGGGCATTCTGACTCATACCCGCTAGCCAGGCGTTGCCAACGGGTGGGCCGTGGGCCACCGGGTCTGGGAGGTCCGAAAGGTTGGCAGCTGCTGCTCGGGCCAGTGGTTCCCAACGGCGTAATTTGGGTTTTGAAGGGGCCATCGAGAAGGAATGTTTTGCGTTTCTTGTGCTTCTAGGGGCCTCGTATACAGCATATGAATATGTGTTGTGACATATTGATGCATTTCAGTTCTCTAGTACTTGTTTTGAAACTTTACTTGCTATTTTTTCACATCACTTACTGTTTTCTTACCGGTTTCTCAGTGATTTCTTCCTCAGGACTTCAGCTGTCCTTTCGTTCTTCTCTTTTCTTCTTTCATGGATGCCATGTTCTTGGGAAGCTTGTTGAGTTAAACGTTGGCCTTTCGGGCGTCCTCCATGTGAACAGGAGTTTACTTTTTGAATAAAAGAATTAGGCACCCCAGGGAGGGCCTCAGGGTGTTCCAGCTGCCAAGGGGGCGTGGCCACAACAAGGCTGGGCACCGCTGCTCTCCCCTTCACTGTGCACTCCCTGAACAAGGACACGTGCTCCCGTCACCATGGAAACGATCATGCCCCACATGCTAAGGCTCAGGCAGACCTTGGAGACCCTGCAGTAATGCCAGTGTCCCATAAGGCGAGTCTTGTGGATTTTCTGTTTCGTGGTGCATATAGCCCAGTGAGTGTGCGGGAATGTTGTGGCTACAAAAGAACGTACATACTTAATTGAAGCTTATTATTGCTGAGAAATGCTGGCCATCACATGAGCCTGTTGGAAAACGGGGCCGGCAGACTTGGTGCAGACCTTTAATTTGTGAAAACTGCCCCATCGAGGTGGGCTTGCCAGTCCGCGCCCTCTCAGGTCGTCTGGAGTGGGGTTCTCCCAGGCCAGTGGTCGGCAAACTCATCAGCCCACAGAGCCAAACACCAACAGCACAACGATGGACATTTCTTCTGAGAGCCACATTTTTTAAACTCAAACTTCTTCTAACGCCACTTCTTCCAAATAGACTCGCCCAGGCCGTGGTATTTTGTGGAAGAGCCACACTCAAGGGGCCAAAGAGCCGCCTGTGGCTCGCGAGCTGCAGTTTGCCGACCACGGTCCCAGGTCGAGGCCAGGGTGCCTGCTTTGCACCTGGTGTTCCGTTTCTCTAGCCTCCTGACCTGCAGCGTTCCTCCACACTTCCCAGTCACCTTTCATTTAGCGTCTTGTTACAAAGAACCGGAAATGTTTACAGAAGAAGAGAGGCTTGATAAGTGACTGCCCAGCACCCAACGCTTGGGCCCTGGTGACTCTCTGCAGAGGCCAGCAGCTGCTGAGAGAAGGTCCCCCTCACGGCTGCTTGTCGGGGTTTCTCAGGGTCACTGGTGCGAGTGTGAGCCTGGCGGGTGGCTGCCGTGGGCCGTGGGCTGTGGGCCGTGGCTGCCGTGGGCCGTGGCTGCCGTGGGCCGTGGCTGCCGTGGGCTGTGGGCTGCACTCCGGGCTCCTCCCAGCAGCCCCTCCCCGGCCACTGCTCTGATGTGAGCTTCAGCCCTTCTGAGTGGACACCTGTCCCTGCCTTCCCCAAGGCTGATGTCCCCAGCACAGCGCCCCTCCCTGGGGACAACCTTGGCGAGGGTCTTGGGACGTCCGCCTGTCTCCGGCTCTTTGCCCCCACCCTTCCTCCCTCTTTGGGCAGCCCCCTCCCCACCTCTGGGCACGTGCGTTTTCCACCCACACAAGCCGGTCCCCTCGGAAACACCCTGCCCTCTCCTGGCTTCGGGCCTTTGCTGACGCCGTGTCCTCTGCCTGGAAAACCCACAGCGTCCACGGGGATATCTCCTCGCTGCCAGGCTACAGGGTCCCTCCCTCTCTGGCACCCGGTGCTGTCCCCACGGCCCTGGTCACACGCAGGGCCCACTGTCAGGCTGGTCTTCCTGGCAGAGTTGGGTGGGGGGTGGATGTGAGTTATAGAGGATGCCAGCCAGGTGGGGACGCAGGAGGGCCTGGGCGGGCCTGGGCAGAGTTGCATTAGGGACAGGCGTGGCATGGCAGGTGGGGCTGACCCTCCCGGCAAGTGTGCTTGTCACAAACCCCCATTGGATGCCCAGTGGGAGGTGGTTGGGACCCCATCCTGGGCCCCGCCATTCTCCAGGCGTTGGCTGATGCTCTGAGAACTGGCCACCGTGTGCGCACGGATACGTTCTCTGGGCCTGCTCTTCAGTGCGGCGTGGCCGTGTGCCGTCCTGTGCCGGGTCAGGTGTGCAGGCCAGAGCGGCAGCAGGTGCAGAACGCCCGTCCGCTCTGGCCTCACTGGGTGGCCTTGCTGGACAGAGGGCTGACAGCACCGTCCTCTCTCGGGACAGTAGGTCATGGACATTCCCTTTGACTTTTGCTTTGTTTTCTGTCCTTGAAGTTGTATTCAGGGCTGCATGCTTTGGCCAGAAAGTGATTGGAAAGTCAGTTCCTTGTATGGCCCAGAGTTCACAGTGATATCTTTTTAAAAATATATATTTTTATTGATTTCAGAGAGGAAGGGAGAGATAGAAACATCAACGATGAGAATCACTGATCAGCTGCCTCCTTCACAGCCCACACTGGGGATCAAGCCCCCAACCCGGGCACGTGCCCTGACCGGGAACCGAACCAGGACCTCCTGGTTCATAGGTCGACGCTCAGCCACTGAGCCACGCCGGCCCGGCACACAGTGATAATCTTAACATCTGTGCTGTGGGCTGTGACTTATTATACACAGCGTTTCCCCTAGAAACGGAGAGTTTGCAGTTGGAACGTTTGTAGTTGAGGAGCTGGTAAGACTCGTAATTCAAGTCAGATTGGGGGCCGAGGTTGGCAGTCCGCAGAGAGCGTCCTGGGAACCTAGCTTCTCTGCCCTTCCTGCTGGCGCCTGCACGCTGCCCAACAGGAGTTCCTGGTGCCTCCGTCTGCTTTCACAACAGTGACCTAAGCGGGCCCGTTTCCCCGTGTCCAGGCTTTCTGATTGTGTGGTTAAGTGTAGCTGGCACTTCCTGCGGACGCCTCCCTCGGTGTGGGCCAGTGGTCTCAGCAGCAGGAAAGACTAAGTGCGCGGTCCCAGGGCCCATAGTGCTGGGCAGCGCAGGGCAGGGCCTGTGGCCGCCTCCCCTGACCCTGTGCTCTTGTTCACTTTGCAGTCACCACGTTGCCGCTTGCACTGCACTGCGGTGCCGGGAAGGCTGCAGCGCTGGCCCGGCCCCACCGCCTTCCTCAGGAGAAGCCTCAGGGTCCCGCCTGTTCAGTGGTGAGTTCTCAGCAGCCTCTCCAGGCAGGACGGGCGGCCTCTTGTGGGCCTGTGGCTGCATCTTCCTTGTGCGCCCTCCACACACACCACACCACGGGCGGGGTTTGCTCCTGCTGTGGTGGGCGGACCCGGGACTGGGGCTCCAGGGGCAGGACCCCTTCACAGCGTGATGGGCAGAGGCAGCCAGAGCTGAGGCTCCGACAGGAAGTGGGAGGGGCTGCTGTGGTGGGGCCAGAACAAGACGGCACGAGGGTCGAGACTGGAGCCGGGGAAGACGAAGCGCTAGGTCCCGGGGCCCATGGTGCTGGGCCGGGCGTGTGGCGCCTCTGCAGGAGGGCAGAGGGAGTTGGGTGGGGTGCAGGCGAGACTCGGAATGGGTGCTGTCCCACCGTGGTCCTTGCCTGGACCTCTCCCCATGTTCAGTGTGCACTGCCTGCTCGCCTTGCCATCTGGGCGCTTGTAGTCCAGTGGGCCATGGGCGAGTGCATGGTGGGGTGACGGTAGGGTAAGCGGTCCTGGTCCCGTGAGTGGCTTTCCATGTAGTCAGCGACCCGCTTTCTCCCTCCATGGCCCCTTGGAGCCTAGCATCTGGGGTGCTGCGGGCTCAGATGAGGTGACTCGGACACCGTGGTCAGAGAGCATCTGAGACCAGTGTCACCCGCACAACCCATGCCAAGCAGGGATGGGGTGCAGACGGGAAGCAGCCAGCTGTGCCTTTTTGTCCCTCCAGGCCCCTGGGATCCCAGCCCCTGTGGAAGAAGGTGCTCACCTCCACGGCCGTGGGGCTGCCGCTGCTCCTGGGCATCCGCTACCTCACCGCAGAGCCGCAGGAGAGGAGGAGGATGCGGCTCATGGTGGACGGTGTCACGCGCTTTGGCAGGTAGGGCTGGGTGGCGTGGCCCTTCCTTCTCCCTGCACAGCCCCACCCTCATGGGCCAAGTGCAGTCACACTGGACACGCCTCCACAGACCCTCCAGATCAGCCCTGACTGGTGGGGGGTAGGGAGGGGAATGGTGCCTTCCGCCCTCCTCTTCACCTGCCTTCTCGCCCCACCTTCCCCGCCTAGAGTTGGCACCCAGACAGAGGTCTCCCCCACCCCAGGGCACTGGAGTGGGCATGGTGCTCCTCAGGCTCTTTGACCCTCGGGGGCAGGGCTGACCTCCCAGGGGAGCCCCTCGGGTCAGCACTCCTGCTCCTGGTCCGACTCAGGAAGTCCTCAGCCTCAAAGGCCTAAGAACCAGCTCTTGGCACTGAGTAAAACCTTCATTTGCCCGAGCGCACCGTGTTCAGGATTGCCTGTGGAAAGGGCTCACGTGCGACCCTAGTTAAGGGTGCTGCTGGGGCGGGTGTCCGATCTGCTGGCTGCGAGCACCTGCTGCCTCCCGGCCTGGGCCGATGCCCCGGAAGGAAGGGGAGGCCACGGAGGCCTTCGGGCACCGAGCCAGAGGCTTCGCTGAGATTTGCTCGAGGCCAGAGATGCCAGATGGCTGACCGCCCGCTCACTCCACCTCCAGGTGGAAGCAAGCCCGTTACTTCTCCCTGGTGGGCCGTGGACAGGCTTGCCCGGAACTCCCAGTTGCCCTCCTGGGCTGGTCCTGGCGGGGACCTCTGTTGTGCAGGCCTCGAGGCTGATGACCGAGCGTGGAGTTGGACCTGCCTTTTCTTCTGTCCCTGTGCAGCTTGGTGCCGGAATGCCCCGTGGCTGGCCTGGGCTTGTCTTGCCTGCCTCGTGTGGCTGCTCTGCGTGTCGGACACCCCTCTGCGTGTCGGACACCCATCCCATCGCCCACTGTCAGAGCTGAGCTGGGATTGGAGGGAGGGAGCCAGACGATTACCCCGTCTGCGCCAAGCCTTACAGGTGCCAGGACAGGCAGGCTTGAGGGGGCGTCGTGGCGGGTGCTGGGTGACCACAGGACCTCTGCAGACAGAGGCCATACAGCAGGTCCTGGGTAGCGGTCAGCATGGGTGCAGGAGCCCCGGGAAGGACACAGGTCGCGGGGAGGGGCTGAGTCTGACCATGACTCACCGATGCTTGTTCTGCAGCCGGAGGTGCCACAGAGTCACAGGTGCCCCCACAAAGGCTGGGGGGTGGGAGGTTCACTTTAGGACCTTTTCAGTCTCTGCCTCCCCCCCTTTCGGTCACAATTTCAAATGTCCAGAGAAGTTGCAAGAGCAACACGAACTCTGCTGGAAACTGCAAGCAAGTTGTCGGCGCCTCACGGTCCCTGAAAGCTTGAGCGTTCCCTAATGTAGGACTTTCTCCCTCATACGCACAAGCAGGAAGCTGCTCCCTTATGACCTTTGACCTTCCGTCACCACATGCCCCAGGAGCAGCCCTTTCAGCACCAGGGTCGGTCTAGAGTCCGTGTTCTGGGTCTTCCCTTCTGGAATAGTCCCCAGTGTCTCCTGGGCTCACATGGCTAAACTGGGGGTCAGGGCACAGTCCTCCGAACCCGCTCCCCCCCATCTGTCCACAACTCTGACACCAGCTGCTACTTCTGGGGCCCCCACTCGGGGGGACCACAGCCTTCTCAGTTTTAACAGTCCCCAGGGCGACTCCCAGAACTCAGGACATGCTGTGCTGAGGATCGGGGTGCTGTTACAGAAAGGGTACAGAGCAGGACCAGCTAAGGGAGGAATGCACGGGGCGGGCCTGGGAAGTCTCAGATCTCAACTCTGGATCCTCGGACCCGTTCCCACCTGGCACTGCTGTGCATCCACGGGAGTGCCCTGGGCACTGGTGTCCAGAGTCCCAGCTGGGGTCAGTGCCCGGGCACCGCTGAGCATGTCAGGAGCCTCACGACTGAATTCAAGACCCCAGCCCCTCCCCGCTGGCCTACCACTTGGCTCAGAGCCCCAAAACTCTAATATAGGGTGGGTCTTTCTAGTCGTCAGGCCCTTCGTTGTAAACCATAGGGCCACCGTGAGTCAGAGATGCTGCTGTCACTCAAGAAAGTCCCTGGGTGTTGAGTTGGGGCTGCGGCCAGACCCCTTCAGTAGTCAGTTCTTCAGACACGGCCCTGGACAGACCTGGAGGCGCCAGAAGGGGCCTGGGCCTGGGGTTGCACTGGGCTGTCGCCCTGGCAGGAGAGCAGTGGGATCCTCATCTGGGGATCGACCCCCTGGGGGCTCCTGTCCACGGGCCCTGCCTGGGAGTGGGGAGGAGGCAGGACCAGGAGTGTGAGGACCTGGGGCAAGGGTGTGTGCACACGGGAGCTGGCCAGCCGGCCATTGCAAGTGTGCCCAGTCCTGGGCGGGTTTCCTAACAGAACAGACCCCACCCAGCCGTCACTCCCATGGGTCCTGGGCCCCAGGCGGCACTGCTCAGGGGCTGAAGGGTGGAGTGGGTGCAGGTGGCCGGTCCTGCAGACCAGGAGCTGAGGTGGACATTGAGAGCACAGAGGCTGAGTGGGGCGAGCCTCCTCTGGCCCTGGGCCCTGAGGGGCGGGTGGAGGGGGCCCCGAGACTGCGCCTGCTGTGGCTGAGGGAGCCTGTGCCGGCAGGTCCTTGAAGGTCGGCCTGCAGATCTCCGCAGACTACTGGTGGTGCACGAACATCGTCCTGCGAGGGGTGGAAGAGGTCTGTCCATGCATCCTCGGTGACAGCTGGGCCCGTCTGTGCTGTGGGGTGGGATTCTGGAGGAGCTGGGTGTTGGGAGGACTGAAGAGGTGCCTGCCTGCCCCCATCCCCCCTCCATTGCCTGTGGTCAGAACAGCCCGGGGTACTTGGAGGTGATGTCTGCGTGCCATCAGCGGGCGGCTGACGCCCTGGTGTCTGGGGCCATCTACAACGGGGGCCTCTACGTGAAGCTGGGCCAGGGGCTGTGCTCCTTCAACCACCTGCTGCCCCCCGAGTACATCCGGACCCTGCGTGTGCTGGAGGACAGGGCCCTCACGCGTGGCTTCCGGGAGGTGAGCCCCGCCCTGGAGCAGAGGCTGGGCGGGCCCAGTGGGGCCTCCGCACTGCCCTGAGAACCCTCTCCACCAGGTGGACGAGTTGTTCCTTGAGGACTTCCACGCCCTACCCCACAAGCTCTTCCAGGAGTTTGACTACCAGCCCATCGCCGCTGCCAGCCTGGCCCAGGTGCACCGTGCCCGGCTGCATGATGGCACCGTAGTGGCTGTGAAGGTACAGGGCCCCCTGCTGGCGGCGGCTGGGGAGGCGGCGGCAGGCGGGTGGCGGCAGGTGCAGTGCCTTGCCCGTGCAGGTGCAGTACATTGACCTGCGGGACCGCTTCGACGGGGACATCCACACCCTGGAGCTCCTGCTCAGGCTGGTGGAGTTCATGCACCCCAGCTTTGGCTTCAGCTGGGTCCTCCAGGTAACCACCCAGGGGCAGGAGCGGCACCCTCTGCTGGGCTGCGCTGCGCCTGGCCCTGACCCGCCTGCCCATGTGGCCCCCAGGACCTGAAGGGGATCCTGGCCCAGGAGCTGGACTTTGAGAATGAGGCCCGGAATGCTGAGCGCTGTGCACAGGACCTGAAGCACTTCCACTACGTCGTGGTCCCCCGAGTGTTCTGGGACATGTCCAGCAAGGTGGGCGGGGTGCCCTCGGGTGGGGGGCGGGCAGGGATGCACGGCCTGCTGAGCTCAGCCTCTCGCCCTCTCCCAGCGCGTGCTGACAGCCGAGTTCTGTGAGGGCTGCAAGGTCAATGACGTGGAGGCCATCAAGTCCATGGGGCTGGCCGTGCAGGATGTGAGTGCGTGTGCTGGGTGTGGAGCGGGGGAGGGGTGCCTGTCATGGGCAGTGGAGAGACAGGTGTGCTGTGCGCGCAGGGAGTCTACATGAGGGAGGGGGTGCCTCATGTGCTGTGACAGTGTGGCCCTGTCCCTGCCCCAGATAGCAGAGAAGCTCATCAAGGCTTTCGCTGAGCAGATCTTCTACACGGGCTTCATCCACTCGGACCCCCACCCTGGCAACGGTAGGAAGCACTGCAGTGGGCGGGGCGGGGGCGGGGGGGGGAGGGGCAGGCAAGCACGACCGACCCGTGTGCCGTCCTTAGTGCTGGTGCGGAAAGGCCCGGACGGGAAGGCAGAGCTGGTGCTGCTGGACCACGGGCTCTACCAGTTCCTGGATGAGAAGTAAGTGTGTGTGTTCGGAGGGGGGGGGGGGGGGGGGGCGGGCAGGACTGAGCCTGGCCTGTCTGTCCTGCTGGGCTGGGCTCACTCTGGGCCCCGCAGGGACCGGTCGGCCCTGTGCCAGCTGTGGCGGGCTATCATCCTGAGAGACGACAACTCGATGAAGGCACACGCGGCGGCACTTGGGGTGCAAGGTGAGGCAGGGGTGTGTGCGCACGGGCGCAGGGACACGCGGGCACCAGCTTGACTCAGCCCGCCCCAGACTACTTCCTGTTCTCGGAGGTGCTCATGCAGCGGCCCGTGCGCCTGGGGCAGCTGTGGCGCTCACACCTGCTGAGCCGCGAGGAGGCGGCCTACATGCAGGCCATGGCGCGGGAGCACTTCGAGGACATCATGGCCGTGCTCAAGGCCCTGCCACGGCCCATGCTGCTCGTGCTGCGAAACATCAATACTGTCCGCGCCATCAACACTGCCCTTGGCGCCCCTGTCGATCGCTACTTCCTCATGGCCAAGAGGTAGGTGCTGGCAGGGAGCCCGGTGGGGGTGGGGGTGGGGGTGGAGGTGGGGGCAGGGGAGAGCTGGGCTGGGCTGACCATGTCTCTGGCAGCGCCGTCAAGGGCTGGAGCCGTCTGGCAGGCTCCGCGCACACGAGTGTCTATGGCACCAGCCTCCTACGCCACATCAGGGTCATCTGGGAGACATTCAAGTTTGAAGTGGCCCTGAGGTGAGTGGACAGTTGGGGCCCAGCAGGCACATGGGAGGCCAGGGCCTGCTCCCCACTGACTTGCGACCCCTCCTCTCCTCTGCCCCCCAGGCTGGAGACACTGTCCATGCGGTTCACAGTCCTCCTGATTCGAGTGCTGGTGCACCTGGACCTCATGCCCAGGAACGAGGGGCTATATGAGTACCTTGCAACCTAAGGCCCTAGAGCAGGAGGCCAGGACTGGAAATGTGGACGCCCCCTGGCCCGGACACTAGAGCAACTGTCGGCTTGAGTGGGGGATCCCGGGGGCTCTGACCACTGGTAGGGCCAGGAGGCCCTGCAATGACCACACGTACTTCTCAAACCAGACCAATCTTTCTCCTGTGTTTTGTACAAAAAGGGGTGGTGGCAGTGGCTGTGTCCAGGGGTCTAGAAGTGGGCAGTGACCCGGTCCGTCTCTAACAGGTCATCCAGGATCTGTGGGGAGAGGGCAGGTGAGGGGCGGGGAGGGCGGGCGGGGGGGTGGGGTGGGGAGGTGGACGGGTCACTCACAATGTCAGGTGTGGTGCCGATCTTCTTGGCCAGCTCGCTGCGCTCCATGGTGCTCAGGTACAGGTAGCGGTTGAGCAGCTCTCCGTCCAGGATGTTCCGCACGGCATTCTGCAGGGTGCGCCGGTCCACGTGCAGCATCCTGGGGAGGTGTTAGGCACGGGGAGGTGGGGGGTGGGGTGGGGGACAGACCTGGGGAGGTGTGGGGGGTGGGAAGCGGAGGCATGCTCACCGGAAGGCGCGGGGGTTGAGGCCGGCGTGGTGGGGCAGCATGGTGGTCAGAGCGTTCTGCAGCATCAGTAGCCGCCGGTAGGTCTTCTCTTGCATGGGCAGTAGGAGCCCAATGCCGCCGTCGAGGGTGGCTATGGGGACAGTGTGAGCCCGGTGATCCCAGCACCCCCTGCCCACCCGTGCCACTGCCCCTTGTCCCCACCCATAAGGCCCTCACCGAACCACGTTATGTGCTTGTTCTCCCACACGACCGACTTCTTGCTGGGCCCCTCAGCAGCACCTCGGCACGGGGTCCTCCAGAAGGTGTTCACGTGGGCACCCACGTGGAAGTCCGCCCGACGCAGCAGGCGCATGCCACCGAAGCTCTCCTTGGCTGGGCCAGGGGGACCTCAGGTCATAGCCCGCCCAGCCCCCACCCAGCCCCCAACCCATCAGGGAGTACTCACCCTCCGGCAGGTACATGTACACCATGAGGTTGCGGTCACGGTCAGACACTGGAAACAGAGCCCCGAGTCAGCCCGGTCACCAGTCTCAGACGGACCCGGCCCCAGTCCTGCACTCACCCAGGAAGCCCAGTTGGGTGCTGTCCACCATGAAGTCTACGCTGTACACTTCCAGGGGCTTGGCGTCCTGGGGACCGAGGGATGGGTTTCACATCAGGGCCACCGGGGCCAGGGCCCACCTTGCACAGGGCCGTCCCCACTGCCCAGGGTACCCGGGAGACGAGGCTGAGCGTCTTGCTGTCCTCCTGGTAGCGCAGCAGTGAGATGCTCTTCATGACGTCAGCGGCCAGGATGAAGTTCTTGATGCTGATCATCTGGTGTATGTACAGCTGGGTGTCGATGAAGGCCATGCCCGTCAGCTCGCTGGCACGCAGGCTCCACAGGAAGATCTGTGGTGGGAGAGGTGGCAGCCAGTGGCTCGCAGGCAGGCGGGGCCGTGGGGTGGCACAGGCCACGGGCAGGGACCCACCTTCTGGCCGATGGCCGACACCAGGTGGCCATTGCAGTGGCACAAGGCGGTCACAGGCCCCTTCTGCTCCTTCTCGTACAGGACCTTGAACTTGTTCTTGGTCAGGGGCTGGCCAGGCTCGGGCACCACCTCGATCACGTCCATGATCAGAATCTGCGTGCAGAGGTGGTGACATGAGGGAACGCACAGGGGCTGCTGGCACATGGGTCTTTGCTCGCTGGCTGCTTACCCGCCCACGGCAGGTGACCTCCTCCCCCTGCATGAGGCAGGTCCCAGCAGCCACATAGCCTTTGAGGCCTGACACGGTCTCCTCACTGCGCAGCGACACCGTCTTCATGCAGGTCACGTGCTCCCACTCCTCCAGCTCGATCCTGCAGGAGTCGGGGTCAGGATGCAGCCCTGCCTCCCTCCCACCCCACCTGACCCAGCCTCACCTGGCGTTGGGGATGGCCTCCCAGCTGACTGGGGAGATGAGCTGGATGGAGAAGGCCTCCTGCTGGGGGTGGATGTAGCGGTCATCTGCAGAGACAGGGCTCCGGTCAGGGAGGGGCGGCCCCAAGAGCAGGCCCAGCTTGAGTGTCTCCTACCTCTCTCGATGGTCTCAAACTCCTTCTCCTCGCCCGTCATGCGTGGAATCCGGGTGCATGCAGTGTTGGTGCTGGTGGCCACAGCGTACACCTGGAGGAGTGGAGGTGTCACAGACCAGAGACCAGGCCCAGAAGGTCCCTGGCCTTCAGGGGGACTCAGACCTTGGACTCCACGTGGTAGGCCACATAGTGGGCTGTGCAGCGCAGCGGGATCTTCCTGACGGGCCATGGGGCATCATAAGACAAGTAGGCAGGCAGGACGCTGATCCTCAGCTCGCCCTGGATGTTGAGGGGGTCAGTGAGGCCAGGCACCCACTGAAAGCAATAGGTGTGACCCAGCCCCACAGGGCTCCCTGGGATCGGCCTCCGCTCTGAGCAGCATGGTATGCAGGCAGCTGGGGTCGTCCAGGGCAAGGAAGGACCAGGACCTGGAGCACTGGAGGCTGGAGGCCAAGGCTGGCCCACACTGGCCATGCCAGGGTCTGCACAGATAGGCGAGGGGCCCTCACAGGGCCCAGCCCCTCCTTCACCCAGTCCTGGGTGCATCAGCACCATCGTCACTTGAGTTCTCAGGTGAGTTCTCAGGTGACAGACGAGGAAAGTGAGGCTCAGAGGGTGAGCGCCTCAGGCGGCCACAGCGCCTAGGGGCAGAGCTGGGGCCTTGGCCGACAGCAGTGACAAGCGCCTGAACTCCAGCCGCCCAGGCAGGTGCCCTCAACCTGGCTCAGCAGAAAGCCCAGGTCTCACCTCCTTAGCCTTGCCCCCCCTCCGCCCCCACCCTCTGCAGCTCCAGCTCGTCACCAGGGCCTTGTTCCCGGCCCAGCACCGGCCCCGCCTGCCGGCCCACCGGGCAGCTACCTGTCTGTTGAAGTACAGGAAGCCGCGGGGGCAGTTGACATTGTGGAACGGGGCGAAGGAGTCGATGGGGCCGTCGATGCCCATGGGGTGCAGCCGCAGGGCCCCCCGGCTGGTCACCAGAAGCCAGTGAGGGGAAGGCCCACAGATGAAGACCTGGGGGCGGCACCATGAGGGTCTGCGGGGGCGAGGCCCCACCGCGCGGCCTCCCCAGTCCCCGGCCTACCCCTGAGTAGCCGTAAATGTCCTCGAAGTAGCGGAAGCGCGCGACTCGCCCACGGGCCGCGGCCCCCTCCTCAGCACCGCCACCCTCCGCCTTCTTCTTGGACAGCTTCGGCTTCTTCTCCCGGAAGTTGATGTTATGGGGGACCTGGTGGAGGGGAGTCCTGTGAGCACCCGCCCCTGCCCCCGCCCTGCCCTGCCCAGCGCCCCTCGGCCACCCCCGCACCTTCTTGAAGCGAACTTTGAGGTTTCCCTGGCCGAGCTGCGAGTCGTGGGCAAAAGCCTCGTAGATGAGTAGCTCTTGGTCCACATGCACCTGGGGGTGGTGTCCGGTCGTCAGGGGCCTGGACAGCGCAGGCCCAGGGTGGGGGCGGGGCCCTGCCTGTGCTCACCAGCAGGTAGGGCCGGCTCTGGCGACTCCCGAGCGCCACCAACAGCACCTCCTTGACGAGGGGCAGCTCCCCCTGGCGCGTAGCCTCCTCCTTCCGGGCCTCGCCCTGCGTGGTGGGCTGGCCAAACGAGCTGTCCACCAGTACCCGCTGCCCCACCGGGAAGTTCTTCACCAGGAACACCAGCCGCCAGTCAGGGAGCTGGTAGATCTGAGAGGACGGCGGTTAGTGGAGGCAGGAGTGGGGCGGGGCGGCTGCGTGGGCACAGGGCGCCACCCACCTCCATGGCTCCGTTCTCCCGCACCAGGAGGCACCAGTGCGTGGGCTCCGCCCGGAAGGGGGTGGGGTCCCGGTCGGAGGGGGGCTGGCTGCTTCTGCGCGCCTCCTCCTTGCTGGGGCTGAAGAGGGAGCCCGAGTCCCCGTACAGCATCTCCTCCTCGTCGTCCACTGTGGGGCTGGGAGCACAGGCGTAGATCAGGGGTGGTGCGCCCTGGGGACCCCAGCCCCGGGGACCCCGGCCCTCACACACCTGGTCTCTGAGCCTGGGCCCTCTGCCTCGGAGCCACTGCGCCCGCCCAGCTCATCGCGGGTCCCGCCCAGGCGGCTCTCGGTGGTGAACATGCCACTCACGTCGCGGTACACACACATGGCGATCACCTTGGACTGCTGTGGGGGGAGGGGGCTCAGTGGTCCAGGAGGGGGAGGGGCAGTGGTTGGGGACCAGGGGCCCGGGGGGCGAGGGGCTTACGTGGTGCAGCGGCGGCTTGTGCAGAGCCAGGCGGTGGTGGCGGCCCCCGTAGGAGTCGCTCTTGAGCAGGAACATGGTGACGTGGCCCTCGGAGCTCATGATGACCACGTAGGGGTCAGCCACGGCGCACTGCACGATGGGGGAGCCCAGGTCCACGGGGATGAAGTGCAGTTGGTTCACTGCAAACACAGGCCGGTCAGTACACCCTGCCCCTGCCCGCCCGCCCGCGCGCCTGCGCACCCGCCCACCGGGCCCACCTCCTTCCAGCAGGCGGATGCCCAGCGGTGACACTTGCACGATGTAGCGATTGTCCCCGATGTTGCCGGCAAAGACTGTGGGGCCCTGTGTGGCAAAGCCACTGGTGTCCAGCTCCATGATCTCCTGCCCGGTCTGCAGGATCTGTGGGCAACGGTGGTCAGGCACACGCCCTGCAGGTCCCCCCCCCCCGCGCAACCCCTTCGCCAGGCCCCTCACCATGGTGGAGTCCTCCCGGCTCAGAATCAGAAACCCGTGTCTCCGCCCATCGTCCTCTGTGTCAGGGGTGCTGGGCTCCTGCTCCGCGCCCTCGCCCTGAGGGGTCTCCTCCTGGGATGGGAGGGCGGAAAGAGCACACTCACCACCCAGCCCGGTGCCTAGAGGGGTGGCCCCCAGCCGAGCCAGAGCAAGTTCTGACGCATCCGCTGGGACCCGCACAGCACGGCTGCCCCAGCCCCTGCCCCTCGGCCTCACAGACACAGCACCTGTCGCCCCTCGGGGTCTTGCAGCCTGGGGCGCACGCACCTGCTCCTTGCGCACAGGGGCAACCACTGTCCACATGTCGTAACAGCCAGGGAGCTCAAAGGTCGTCACCACCTGGGGCCGGATGCTCTTCTGGAAGGACAATGGGGTGCATCTGTCCACCCGGGTCCCCAGGAGGCCCCACCCTGGCCTGCCCCCCACACACCTGCAGCACAGACAGGGCCCCGTTCTTGCCGTAGCCAGAACACATCACGATCTCCAGGTCCGGCTCGGGGCTGTTCTGAAACTGTAAGGGCTGAGGTGAGGACGGGGCCCCCAGGCAAGCCACCCGCCAACCTGCACACCGCCCCCGCCCCCGCCCCCGCCCGCCTTCCCAACCCGGGCACCTCTTCCGACAGGAAGGCGGGCTCGCCCATGGCCGCGTTGGCACAGGGTCCGATGTTGAGGATGCTGTCACACACCTGAGGGCATAGCAGTGGTCAGGCGGGTGGGCCCGCCAGGGTGGAGCCCCTTCTGAGCACTACCTCACCTCAAAGGAGTACGTGGCCAGTTGTGTGCCCGACTGGGCCTCGCTGCCGTACACCTCGATCTCATCCACCTCGTCCTGCGGCCCGGACTGGCCACCTGTGGTACACGGAGCGCTGAGCTGCCCTGTTCTCTGGCCCCAGCACCGCCCCTGCCCCTGCCCCCTGCCCTCTCACCCCTCACCTGACCAGCCCACTGTGGAGTCCACTCGCTTCTTCTTTGACAAAGGCTCTTCCTGTGAAGCAGGAGGGCGGTGAGCAGCCCTGGGGACACCCTGCACGGGGCAGAGTCCCCACAGACACCCCCGGCACCCACCTTGTCAGCGGCCTCCCGGACAGCACTGGCCGGAGCCTCCTGCAGCTTCTCCGTGTACTTGAGGAGGAGGGAGTTGCCCAGGCGAGAGCCAAGGAACAGGTACCCAGGCTCCATGGTGACCATCTGAGAGGGGAGGGTGAAGCGGTGGTGAGGGGGGCTGGACCCGGACCCGGACCCAGACCGAAGCCTGCCCGCAGCCCCCACTCACGCTGCTGGTGAGCACGCTGGCGGCGGCCTTGTCGAAGTGGAAGGCACGGACGCTACGCATCCCATCGGTGATGAGGGTCAGCACGTAGCTGTGGGGGAGGGACGCTGAGCCTGGCAAGGCCCCTGGGACGGGAGGACAACACTGGGGGTACAGGGCTCCCTGAAGGGGGACTCACATCTCTCCGCCCTTGAGGGAGATGACCATCTTGTCGTAGGAGATGAAGGCCGCCTGGGCACAGTCAAGAGTGATCCGCACGCCCTCCTGGGTGCCTGGTGAGGCAGGGGAGGGGCGTCAGGGACCCAGCAGCACCCCCCGCCCCGCGCCCCAAACCACCCCCAGTCCTGCCCAACCCACACTCACGCAGAGGGAAGGCGGTGGTGCCTGAGGTGAGGCTGTTGAGGGCCACGCCGTACGGGGGGACGCTCTGGTTCAGGTACAGGAGCGAGTTGACGGCAAAGACCACGACCCCACCTGGAGGAGGACAGGCTGGTGGGCTGGGCCCGGGCGCTCCACACTCCCTCCCCCAACCCGCCAGGCTCTCACCGATGGGCTTGGGCACCGCCAGGGCCTGGGTGCAGTCGAAGGGCAGGCTGGTGAGGGACCAGATGACAGGGTGGACCTTCTGGGTGATGTTCAGTGAAATGGCCACGATGGAGCACGTGTCCTGCCGCACGGCCACCCGCCTAGGACCAGCAGGGGGGTCGGCCAGGGGTCCCGCCCCCGGGGGTCCCGCCCGCCCCCACCCCCTCGACCCACCGCTGAGGGCCTCACCCGGGCCACCCGCCCCCGCCCCCGGGGCCACCGCAGAGGGCCTCACCCGGGCCACGTCTGGTTGGGCTCGAACAGGATGAGCAGGGTGGGCTCGTAGTAGCCATGCAGGAACTGCAGGTCGACGATGTTGAGCAGCTTCTCGTCCAGCGCCCGCACGTCGATGATGTAGCTGGGCAGGAAGCTGGACCTCTGTCTGGGGGGTGAGGGCTTCAGCGGGTGGAGGGCGGAGGGCAGGTGGGGCTCGGCCCCCCACGTGCCCCGGCACTCACCCCTCGCCCACGAGCCCCTCGTGCTCCTCGGCCAGGCTCTCTCTGCGGAAGGGCAGCACCACCAGCCGCGTGCCGTAGATGAGCATGGCCGCGCAGCGCCCGTCGGGGTCCACACGCACCCGTGGTGTGTGCACGTTCTGCACGAACCCGTCCTGGGGGTGGAGAGCCATCAGGCAGGCCGTGGGGCCAGGGGCCAGTGGGCGACCTCAAGGGAAGCAGGGCGTGGGCAAGGGCTGGGCGGTGGGGGGAGGAAGGGGGCAGGCGGGGTGGGCAAGGGCTGGGCAGTGGGAGCGGACGGGGCGGGGCACAGCCTGCCTACCCGCAGCTCCGGCTCCTCAAAGTAGTGCAGGGACAGCGTCTTCAGGTCGTGGGTGCCCGGGTCGTACTCCACCACGGACAGCTGGGGACAGCAGGCCAGAGCGTCAACCCGCCACCGAGCCCTGCCAGCCTGCCACCCACCGCCCACCGCTGTGCCCAGGACCCGCCGAGCCCACCACCCACCTTGGCGTCTTTGAAGCTCAGCAGCAGGGCATCCCGCTTGGCGCCTGCCAGCTGCACGCTGGCCATGGACATGACGTTGCCGAAGAAGGAGAAGGAAGCCACCAGCTCCAGCTTCTCCCGGTGCTCCCTGTGGGCCTTGCCCTCTGGGGAGAGGCGGTGGGTAGGGTTTGGTTTCCTCGCCGCAGCCGCCCGCCCTCAGGCATGTGGCCAGCCCAGCCGCCCGGTGCTCACCTGTGTTCCTGTCGTTCTTGGCCGGGGCCTGGAGGAAGGAGGGGAGGCAGTGAGGCGCCGGCGGCCCCACCTCGTGGAAGGACGAGGAGCAACGACCACCCAGGGCGGCCCCGCCTGGACCCTCTGTGGAGCGGGAACAGGAGGCCCAGGGGAGCCACGCACACCCAGCCCAGGCTCCCACGTGGGTCCCCAACCGGGACACAGGCTCCTCCTGAGCCCACCCCGAGCAGGGTCAGAGCTTGGGCAGATGCTCTACAAACCCCTCATCTGCCTGGCTCTGCCCCCCAGAGTGAGACACGGGGCGCAGAACAAGGGGGTGTGAACGGCTAGAGCGTTACACGTGTTCTGTGTCACTTGGGGCAAAAGTGCTCATTTGGGCCAAAACGTCATAGTCAAGGCGGCCTGCCGTATCGCCAGTGTGACCGACGAGGAAATGACACAAAACGTGCAAAACACACACACACACACACACACACACTGACGCAAAGCGAAGCCGAGAAGGAGACTGAGAAATGAAGGGACAAACAGGAAGACAGCCCTTCAGCCCCAAACACGGACCCACGTCCGTGTGGACAAACCTCCAACGAGAAGACGCGTTCGCTGGACAGAGCGGGTCTTACGGTGGAAAGTATTCGAGTTAAAGAGAGACACTTGGCGACGAAAAGGTCAGCTCACAAGTAAGAACCTCCGAGGTGTAGCGCCCCTAAGTCCGTCTTCCGAAGCAGCTTTAAAACACACACATTCTGCACGCACGCCTACAATCACCTCGGATATTCTTAATTTTCGTCTCTTTCGCGTAAACGTGGGAGGTCACTAAGTCTAGTGAGAAACTCATTGCAGCTTATTGACGGATGCACCGGACCCGTGCTTCGTGCCGCTGCGGCCGCCCGCGGGCTGTGGCCGGGCACAGCGCTGCCCCGGGACTCTGGGGCCAGGGCCGCTGGGGCATCGCTTCCTGCCGCACGTTACCCTCCGGTGTGAGGGCCGGCGAAGGGCCAGAGGCCGGGCGGGCGGGCTCTCCTGGCCCTTCCCTTCCCGCCAACATGCTGCGACTCGCCCGTCTTCGCAACGAGCCTCCCTGTCCTGCCCGTTACTCCTGCCTCCTCCACCTCCCGGCCCAGCTCGCCGGCCGGCCTGCGCGGAGGGCGTCCCCGCAGCCCGCGCACCCTCCTCCACGCGCCGCCCGTGACCCTGAGCCTCCCGGCCCGCCTTCCCGGCGCAGCGCTCTCCCGCCGGCAGCCCGAGCGGCCCTCGGCTTCCTCTCCGGCTGAGCCCCCTGCGCTCCCCCCCGACCACCTCCCGCTCGGCAGCCGGAAACACGCGGCCTCCTCCGTCCGCTGGCTGCAGCCTACGTGTGCTCACAGGTGCGTCTCCTTTGAGGGCGAGTTCCCCGACCCCGTTCTTCTTGGGTTTTGTTCACCTACTACCGACCCCACAGCAGGCGTTCCCCTCCCGACTCGGTCGGAGACACGAAAGAGCACGAGGGAGGGCGCGCGCCCAGGCAGGAGGGGCTGGGGCGGCGGGTCACGACCCGCGGGCTTCTCCCTGCACCCGGGCCGCCGCCTCGGCGAGCGCTGGGCGGTGGAGGGCGGGAGCCGGCGGCGCGGGCCTACCTCGGCGTCGCGGTTCAGGCGGTACACGTAGAGCTGCGAGGTGCCGGCCACCACGAGGTTGCGCTCGCTGTTGTTGAAGAAGTTGCAGTACATGGAGAACTCGAGGCCGGTGGGCGGGTGCGCCTGCTTGTACACGGCGTACATGGTGCCGGTCCCGGGCTCCGCGGGGCCGAGAGCGAGAGTGAGCGGGCCGCCCGCGACCACCCCTCACCTGGCGGTTGGAGCCGGCTCGCGGGGGACCGGGACGGCGGTGAACACAGTCCGGCCGGGCCCGGAAGCTGAGCGCGGAGGTTCCGGGTCCTACGCCTGCGCAATGCCCCGCGGCGGAGCGGCTGCAGGGGCGACAGCGGCCCCTGGTGGCCGCGGGGAGGTTTAGCGGTTCCGCGTCTAGAGCTCCGACACCCGAGTTCCCGGGTCCCGCGGGAGGCGAGGGTGCGACGGCTCAGGGCCGGCTGGGCCCCTGCCTGGCCCAGGATGGGGTCCGCGTGCTGGCTGTCCCTGCAGGAAGAGGCGAGTCTCCAAGCCTCCGTGCGAGGCGCTGTGCCCGGAGCTGGCGCCTGAGTGAGCGAGGCGAGCCTCACAGTGTTGACCAGGAGCGAAGGGGCGCCCGCTGGTGCGGAGAAAGCCCGACCAGTCCAGGGCTAAGCTGTGGAGGGGTTACAGGGGTCACCCCACCCTCCACCCCCCACCCCCGCAGAGCAGCCTCCGCACCGTGACCACCAAACCCGGGCGCCTGGGGCCACGTGTTTGCCAGTTTCCCCGCCCCCCTCACTTCCCTGCTCTCCTCCCAGCACAGCGATTTTCTCCTGCTCTTGCTCCCTTCCCAGGCCTGGCACAGTTGTCCACTTTGAGGACCCTGGAGCCAGGACCTCTCACCGCTAAGCAGCCCTCTCCTCCCTTGGTAGGGAGTCACCCCAGATACTCTGGGATAGGCTTGGGCCTTAGAAACAGAATCATAAGAAATAAAATACAGTCACACCCGAGGAAATGGGATATAAATGCGTGTTGCATGCAAGTTGGCCCACTTGCTCACATCAGCAACCAGGCTCCTAGTCTGGACCGTGGAGCTGTGCAGGAGGGGCCACTGGATGCCCAGGCAGCTGTGTGACCCCTGAGCCACACCAGACCCCTTCGAGAGTCCTAAGTCCTGAAGCCGGGACTGAGGGGTGTGCTGAGGAGGCAGAACACCAGCTCCCAGCATCCTCATCACATGGACCAGTGATAACCGAGTAAGTCGGGGCCCACAGGCCGGGCAGACTGGCCTGGCCAAGTGCCCTAACAAGGGAACAAGAACGGGTCTGTGGGAGAGAGGTGGTCAGTGCTCAGAGAGACAGACACTGAAGGAGCAGCCGTGGGGAGGGCAGTGGTGGTAGGGTGCAGCTCCCACCAGGCAGAGGCTGGAGGTCTCGGGCTGGCAGTCGCAGGAAGGCCCGGCCTGGCGGGTCCTCTTCTTCCATGAGTGGAGTTGCCTGGAAGGGAGGGGATGGGCTGGAGGCTCGGGTGCTGGCCGGCTGCCTAGAAACCCCTGTGCACAGCGACGCTGGCTGCTCACCAGAGCCCCTGGCACTGCCCCCCTCATAGGCCTTTCTTGTTGGGGGCCCTTCCCTCCCCAGAAGGAAGAGCAGATTGGGCAACAAGGGCAGGAATGCCTTTTTTAAAAAATATTTTATTGATTTTTTACAGAGAGGAAGGAAGAGGGATAGAGAGTTAGAAACATCGATGAGAGAGAGACATCCATCAGCTGCCTCCTGCACGCCCCCCACTGGGGATGTGCCCGCAACCCAGGTCCATGCCCTTGACCGGAATCGAACCCGGGACCCTTCAGTCCGCAGGCCGACGCTCTATCCACTGAGCCACACCGGTTTCGGCGCCTTTTTTAAAAAATATATTTTTATTGATTTCAGAGAGGAAGGGAGAGGGAGGCAGAAACATCAGTGAGGAGAGAGAATCCTGGATCGGCTGCCTCCTGCCCGGGATGGAGCCCACAACCCAGGCCTGTGCACTGACCGGGAATTGAACCGTGACCTCCTGGTTCATAGGTCCATGACCAATCACCGAGCCTCGCCGGTCATTATCAAAACCAGGTTGCTGGGGCATGGGGAAGGGGGCTCCTCAAAGGCCTGGGTGCTCCAGGTACCCAGCTGTAGGTCCAAGGGGCTGAGACAGCGCGGGGCCAGGAGCCAGTCTCAAGGCTGGAGAGCGGGGAGGAGGCCTCAGAGGGCGATGTGGTCCTCATACAGCGACAGCAGCAGCAGGATGGCCCAGCCGCCCAGCAGGCCCACGTTGTGCAGCAGGAAGAGCAGCCAGGGCCTCTGGTCCCGAGTGCTCAGCATGGCCGGGAGCTGAGGAGGTGGGCATCGGGTCAGCCGGCGTCCCCGCTCAGCTCCCCGCCTGGCAGCCCCCTCCACGCCTCCAGCCCTGACCATGTCGCAGAGCGCCACGTAGAGGAAGAGACCGATGGCGACCGCCAAGATCCAGGACTCGCTCTCCTCGCCGACGCCCACCGCGAGCGCAACGTAGAGGCCCACGAAGGCCGTGAGCGCAGAGACCAAGTTCAGCAGCAGCGCCCGGGGCGCCGACAGCCCGGCGTGGAGCAGGGCCGCGAAGTCCCCTGGGGCCGGCAGGCTGGGGTCAGAGCCTGAGCCCACGCTCCGACAGGCCCCGCCCCGCCACTGGCCCCGCCCACTCGGCAGCTCCCGCCGGCCCCGCCCACTCATTAGTTCTCGCCAGGCCACGCCCCCTCTAGTCCCGCCCCTCGTTGCTCACCCAGCTCGTGAGGCACCTCGTGGCAGAACACCGCCAGCGAGGTGGCCAGCCCCGTCTTCCAGGAGGACGAGAAGGCCGCGCCCAAGGCCAGCCCGTCGGCAAAGTTGTGCAGGCCGTCGCCCAGCGTGATCATGTAGGGCAGCAGCCTCAGCTCTGCGGGTGCGGCGGGCGTAGGTCGGCATAAGCCCGGCTGCGGCTATTCCTCTGGCCCCCCAACCCTCCTGGGGCCTCCCCAGGACTCACCTGGACTCAGTTTCTGGGACCGGGGGCTCAGTTCAGGGCTCTCCTCCACCACCTGAGGCGGGGGCATACGGATGAGCCCCGGAAAGGTGGGGGCTGGGGCCAGGTCACCCTCCAGGGAGCACTGGGAGCCTGGGGTGCAGGCACTGGAAAGGGGGAGGCTCACCAGGTCCGCACAGGAGCTCTCGTGGGGCTGCTTGGGCTGGTGGAGCTCCCTGGGCGCCAGCTGCAGAGACGTGCCGTGGCTGTGGCCGTGGCTGCTGTGGCGGCCAGCGTGGCTGCAGGGCTCCTCCTTCAGGTCCTGTGGGGACAACAGCTTAGGGCCTGCTTACCCCTCCCCACCTGCCTCCCCACCCAGTCCCACAAGCCTGACCTCCGGGTCCCGGGGCAGCAGGAGGTCACAGAGTTTCTCAAACAAGAAGAAGGTGTACAGGCCCCCGAGTGCAACCAGGAGGCGCCAGATGGGCTGCGTGCCATGGTCTTCGTGGTGGTCGTCCCCTCCGAGCTCACTGTGCCCGCCATGCTGGTGCAGCCCCAGAACCTAGGGGCGGGGGCACAGGGCTGGCTGCCTCAGGGTCTCCCTCCCACAGATGGAGAGGAGAGGTTAGGGTTCGGGGAAGGGCCTGAGGAGAGCGGGCCTGGAAGGAGGACCAATGCGGGGGAGTCCCGGGGGCGGGGAGGGAGGGTCCTGGCCAGCTGGGCTGACCTTGGGGGTCAAGTGCAGGACGGCGTCTCCAGTGAGCGCACCCACGGCCAGGCCCAGGAAGGTCTGGATGACATAGTGGGTGGCCCTGCTGCAGGTGGTGCAGATGAGAAGCAGGAGGCCGAAAACCGAGGAGAGGCAGATGAGCAGGGTGGCCAGGGAGCCGTACAAGTACTCTGAGGGGGGCGGGGCAATGAGGACCCAGGGAGGCCTTCCCTCAGCCTTCCCAGGGGAGTGAGCAGGAACTCACCAGGGCCGCAGGTGGTCAGGGCCGGCCAGGCCTCTGCTCGCGCTACCCTCTCTCCTCCCTAAAGCTCCACCCCCCTCCCTTCCAGGCCTCCCACACTTTCCTGTGACCCCTCCACTCCCCTGTCTTCTCCCACCAGCCCAGCACCCACTCCCTCCTCCCCGGGCAGCCCCTCTGCCATGTGGCCAGCCCCCCTGGACACAGCCGGGTGGGCTGACTCGGGGGACTGGCGCTCACTCTCTGCCTGGCTGAGCTGGTCCGGGGCGGGGTGGCTGGGCTGTGGGACGCAGGCCCCACTCAGCTGCTGCTGGAGCAGCGCGGGGCTCAGCAGGGCCCAAGCCTCTGGGGACACCCCAGTCTGCTCAGGCAGCCCGTACACGGCCATCACGTCCCTGGCATTCAGGCAAACCTGGGAGGTGGCAGGACTGGAGGTCAGGACTGGATCAGCCCGGGAGACCCCCTCCCCTCCCCACGACTACGGCCCCGCGGGCTGCTCACTGTGTCCCACACACTGCTGCTGCTGCTGTTGGGGGGGGCGAGGTGGGCCCTCTTTCTCAGATGATGGTGGTGATGGTCGTCGCTGTGGTCCCCATGGCTTGCAGCCGTGCCACCCACCCCCAGGTGCTGCATCAGGGCCGCCAGCTCTGGCAGAGGGGACAGAAGCAGTCTGTGTGGGCTCCGGCCCTGCCCTCCCAGGGGGCACGTCCCACTCGGGGGCCCGCCCAGGCCTCACCGTGCAGTGTGATGTTGGGAGTGTCCGCCTGGTGCTGCCGGAACACGAAGTCCACAAAGTACTGGGGGTTCGGCAGGGCGTGGATGCAGGACCCGTTTTGGACTTGGTCCAGCAGAGCGGCCAACACGGGCCCGGGGCTGCCTGGAGCCCCTGCCCCCTCCGCCTGGTCCAGCAGCCAAGGCAGGTCCACGCAGGCCTGGGGAGGGGCAGGGCCTCAGCTGCACCTCCTCGTGGCTCTCCTGGCCCCCAGCATCACCACCGCCCCCAGTGACCCCCGGATGCCAGTGCCCCCAGAGTCCCCTCCCCAGGGCACCCCGCCTCCTGCTCACCCGAGACCTGGGCTGAGCTCCCCTCCTGGGGCCCCAGGACCCCGTTCCCTGTCCCCTGGCCAGGGCCCCTCCAGGGGCTCCGAAGCGCCTGCCCCACTCAGTGGTGAACACCCAAAATGACCCCCAGCCAAGCCCACCCTCCGGAGTGGGTCCCTTCCCTTCGGTCCCCCTTGGCCCTCCCCCCCACGCCCCGGCCGGCCTGCCTGGCCCTCAGCCTTCACCCCTCACCTCCTCTGCGGAGGGCAGGCCGGTGGTCCGGACCTGAATCCTCCGAAGCAGCCTGCTCAGGCCTGGGATCAGGGCCTCGGGGCCCTCGAGCAGGGCCAGAAGGCGGTCAGCTTGGGAGGCCCAGCGGCCGGCCCGGATGTCCTCGCACGTGCCCTCAGGGTCGCTGAGATAGAGGGCAGCAGCCGCACTGAGGCGGGGGATGTGCTCGGGCTCCAGGACCGACACTGGGGTTGGCCCCAGCCCCTCAGGCTGGCCCAGGGCCAGGAGGTCTTCCACAGACAGGCACTGTGGGCAGAGACAGGTGAGCAGGGGCCGGGCACCCGGGGGTCCCGGGGAGCTGCTGCTTCCCCACACCCCCATCCATTGCTCCCACACACTCCCCTCAATGATGGGTGCACACACAGAGGTCCCAGGCAGTGGTCTCCCCTTCCAGGTGGTTTCTCCCTGGAATCACTGCCTGGGGGCCGACGAGAGAGGTGGCCCTAGGTCCCCAGAACTTCATGTCCCCATCACGGCCCGGCTCCCGGGGAGAAGGCTGGGCTTGGAGCCCCAGGCAGGGCCCTGGCACTGGGCACCTGGCCTCTGCCCGCCTCCTGGAGTTTGTCCCTGGGGAGGAGCAGGCAGGGCCGGGCCGGAGGGGGACCTGTCGGGTGGGGGTGGGGCGCTCACCTTTCCACACGGCCCCGAGGAGCAGTGCACACGGGCCGCAAGTGTATTTAACAGGCCGCCCAGAGCCACGCGGTCCAGAGTGCCCTGGGCCGAGGACCTCGAAGTCAGCAGGTGAGCAGGCTGGGCTGCCGCCAGGGTCACCGCCAGCGCCGTCAGCAGCAGCCCCAGCCTCTGCGGGGTCCAGACCGCCATGCCGAAGCCACTGCCGCGGAGGCGGGCTCGCTGGGGCAGCTGGGGGCGGAGAGGGCGGCCTGGGGCCAGACTGGGGCTAGGCACAGGCTCTCTCCCAGGTATTCCCTGCAGGGCTCTGTGATTGGCTGTCAGCGGAGTCGCAGATTAACCATTCTAGGGGCAGGTCCTTCCCAAAACGAGGAGCCACTGCCTGGGGGGTGTGCGGCCTGGGCCAGGGCCTGGGGTGGTGGTGGGGCCGGGAGAAGCTCTCCTGGAATTTCCTGCTGCGCTCGTCTGACACAGGCTGAGCATCCAGGACAGACCCTGCCCCAGCCCAGGAGCTGCTGCCTGCAGGGACGAGGGCCCCTCCCTGGACTCACGGCCTGGGGGTCCACTGCCTGCCTGCTGCTCCCCTGAGGGCCTCAGGCATCGCCTCCTGCAGTTGTGTCTCGGGGTGCCCCCAAGGGAGGATGCCCCCCGACTTTCCACCTGAGCGCCCCTCCCACCCCTTCCCAGGGTCCTCCCTGGCTCCCGGAGCTGAAGCGCCCCAGAGCCTGGAGAACGAGGGGCCTTTCCTCCTGGGCCCTGGGCTGCGGTCTCCCGGTGGGAGGCGGGCTGAGTCATGTTCCCCTCCCCCCAGGCTCCTGGGGAATTCCTCAGGAAATGGCCAAGCCAGCAGGAGCCTGCTTGTCTCCTTTGGCACCTGGGGGCAGGGGGCCTCTTGGGTGTGGCGTCTGGCCTGGCCTCTCCCTGAGGCTCCCTCTCAGCCTTTGACCCGGCTGCTGAGCTGGCATCTGGGGGAAGGGCCAACCTTGCCTCCTGACCCTGGGCCCTGCCTGAGTGAGGGGGGTGGGGGAGGGGAGCTCCCGGCAGCAGGGAACCCAGGTCCCAGGACAGTGCCACAGGGTGCTGTCTGGGGGGGAGGGTATGACGGGGGGAGGCGAGGGAAGGGGCAGGAGCCCGGTGGGGTTCAGATGATTCTGGACGCTGGTTCAGTGAGGAGAGGAGCTGGATTTCAGGCTCCCCTCACACCGTTCTGACGGCTGAGCCCATCTTCCCTGCACCAGGACCCGGCTGCCTGGGGCCTGTCAGCTTCTGGGAAAGGTCTCCGCCATGCCTGACCCCTAGAAGGCCTGGCACCTGCTGGCAGGCCTCAGGGGACCTCTGTGCTGGTCCGCTTTCCTCTGCTTCTGCCTGACCCCCCTCTTCCCACTGATGCCCCCCGCCTAGCTCAGCCGGGGCAGATGGAGTCCCCAGCAGCCTCTGTGCTGGTGTAGGCCAGTCCGGTGGGTGCCAGGCCCTCTCCTTCGTCCCCAGGCCCCTCTGGCATCATCCCATCATCTAATAAACTCATTGTAATCACAACATCCACACACCCGGGTCCACAGCAACAGAATGTGGGAAGCAGGTGTCTGCCCAGATGGATACGTGTGTTCACATAAAAACACTCAAACCGGTAAAGAATTTTTGCGAGTTTATTTGAACCAAACTGTCCACAATTGCCAGGAAGCAGAACCTCAATGGATTATCAAGAGAATGGCGGGCTACCTCTGCATTTATACATGGCCATCAAAGGAAGGGACGTGGGTGGGTGACATGAAATCCACTGGTGATGGACTAGAGAGGCGGGAGAAGGCAAAGCAGGGAAACCCCTGGGTTGGATAAAAGTAAAATGATGGACACGTACTTAGGTGGGTGCAGGGACAATGAACATCAATGAAGGGATTTGTGGTCTCCATCCGGGCTCCCAGCACATTCGGTTGTGCCCCAAGGGGTCCAGAAAAAGGGAAGTTGCAAGTTACCCAGACATTTCAAAGACATGTTATTATAGATCCTCCCTTCCCCCAACTGATGGACAAGGAATGACGTAAACTCCGTTCCTGAACACCTGACCAGGCACCTTATATGGACTAAACATTGAACCACCAATCAGCACCTGCCAAATACCCTAACCCCCGATTTCTAAGTCCCTGATTATGTGCCTTTTATGAAACCACCAATCAGCGTGTGCCAGTACCCTAAGCCCCATCCCTTCCCTTTCCTCCCCTCAAAAGGCGCCTTCACCCCGGCACGTGGGCTCTTTTCCACCTGGAAGGCAGCCCGGCGGGGTCTTCTCCTCTAACAAAGCCTGTGTCCTGGTCTCTGGCCCTCTGTCTCATCTATCAGTTATCACAGATGCAAAAAGACAGGCTCAGTTAAGGCTGTGGTTGGTAAACTGCGGCTCTGTTGACTAATGAATTTGCCGACCACTGAGTTAAGGTAAAGGTTGACCTTGTCAGTGAAGATACCAGCCTAGGACGTGACTGCCCACCTGGATCTATCATTCCAGGCTTTTGTAACTGCTTTTACTTAAAGTTTAATTTCAGACCATCCTTTGTGGTGACTTTAGGTCTCTGAGTTTGCAAGATGGCCATGCAGGCCTCCCCTGAACCCGTCAGGTTAGCATGTGGCCCCTTTCGTCCACACGTGAAATACACTGTCCTCTTCAGCCTAACAGCAAAGGGGGTCCTGGCAGATGCTGCCGAGTGAGGAAACCTGCCCTGGTCCCTGCCTACGGGCAGTCTCTTGAGACCTTTGACCCCTGGCCTTATCTTCGTCCCGCTGGCACCTGGGTGAAGGGGCTGGTCCCAGGGAGCCAGCCCTGCCTCTGGGCAGCCCCTCCACACCTGACTCTGAGCTCCAGGGGGGCAGGGGCCCATGTCCCGTGGTCCCAGGGCAGGGCGGCAGGCTAAGGGCAGTGTCCTCGGTCTGGGGTCGACTGTTGTCCAGCCAGCATAGCTCAGTGGTTGAGCACCAACCTATGAACCAGGAGGTCACAGTTGGATTCGCCAATCGCCAATGGGGGGCTGGTGGGGAGGGGAGGCCGTAGGCAGCCTATTTTTTTTAATTATTTTTTTTAAGTATTACATATGTTCCCCTTTTCCCCCATTAATCACCTTCAGCCCGCCCCTGCCCCAGGTCCTCCCCACCCCATTGTCTGTCCATGGGCCACGCATGTATGCCTACAAGGTCCTTGGTTGGTTACCTCCCCCACCTTCCCTCCGAGATTTTGCTCTCTGTTCCTGAAAGATCAGTCTGAGGCCGGAAACCAGGTGACACAGGCTTTATTAGAGGAAAGACCTGCCGGGAGAGCAGCGGCCCATGCAGAGGTGAGCACTCCTTTTGAGGGGAGGCATGGGAAGGAATGGGGCTTAGGGTACTCGGCAGGTGCTGATTGGTGGCTTAATGTATGGTCTGTATAAGGTACGTAGTTAGGCACTCAGTACTTAGGAACAAGGGCTTAGGGTATTTGGCAGGTGCTGATTGGTGGTTCAATGTATGGTCCATATAAGGTACATGGTTAGGCACTCAGGTATTTCCGGGCTGCAGGTTACGTCATGTTTACTGTTACTCCGCTCATCAGTTGGGGGAAGGGAGGATCTATCAGTTCCATGCTCAAGAGGCAGACCAGTGATGATTCTCTCATCATTGATGTTTCTCTCTCCCCCCCTCTCTGTTCCTTTCTGAAATATATTAAAAAAATATATATATATATATTTTAAAAAAGGAAGAAAAGAGTTGCATGCTACATGGATGCACCTGGAGTACGCGATGCTAAGTGAGCTGCGTGGGTCACAAGGACGGCTACTGCAGGGCTCCACCACAGAGGCACGCAGTCAGAGCCCGGGACGGACAGCAGGATGGTGGGTGCTGGTGGCTGGGAGAAGGACAGGGAGTTTAATGGGGCGAGTTCCAGTTTGTGGAGGGGAAGAGGGTTCTTGAGACAGATGGTGGCAAAGGTCGCACACTAACCGTACTCAGTGCACTGAAGTTAGATTATATATTTTATGGCAATAATAAAAAGAGCCCAGCCACATGGCTCGGGGGTTGAGCATCGACCTATGATGAACCAGGAGGTCACGGTTGGACTCCCAGTCAGGGCACAGGCCCAGGTTGTGGGCTCGGTCCCCAGTGGGGGGCATGCGGGAGGCAGCCGATCACTGATTCTCTTTCATCATTGATGTTTCTCTTTCCCTCTCCCTTCCTCTCTGAAATCAATTAAAAAATACTTTTTTTAAAAGTTTAAAATAAAACCCACCTGGATTTGTGCTGTGAAACTTTTCCTGCACCGAGTTAAGAACCCACAGACGACAGGCCCGCCTGGGCAGACCTGCTCAGGGCCAGGCCTTCCTCACGGTAACAGGTGCCCCGGTCAGCATAGCCCACACCCCACCTGAGGTCCCCATCAACCCTCCCGCCAGCCCTGGCTCTGACCCCCAACGCCAGTCCCTGTTTCTGCCCTTTCCCTTGTAAAACGCTGTGAGATGCCGGCTTTCATGGCCTGTAGTGGCCACAGGTGGCAGGAGGCAGTTCGGAGAGAAAATGCTACCGTTGGACTCTGGCTCGTCCCGTACCCAGTTGCTAAAAGCTGAAACGGTGCACCCTGGGGTCCAGAGCCTTGGTCTCCTGGCGTGTTGCTGTCTGCCTGGGCTGCCGCCACCCCTGGCCCACGTGGAGGCTCGACCACCCCCTTGCTTGCCCAGGCCGTGCCCAGCAGGGAGGCTGCTGCCCTGAAGGGCACCCTGACCTTCCCCTGATGAACTGTGTGCTCCAGGATGGCAGGGTCCCACGCGCGGCCCAGAGGGCAGACAAACGTGCCAGGCAGGCCCAGGTGGGTGCCCACAGCAGCAGGAAGGTCAGAAAACATCTTTATTGTGGGGAGGGGGTTCCAGGTAGACACATGTAGACAGACAGACAGACAGGGCTGCCACACAAAGCGCAGGGAGCCCGAAAGCAGACACCGTCCTGGGAGGCTGGGTTCCGGGAGGCCGGGCTGAGAACCCCCGCTCCATCCACTCCTGTCTGCTCCGCATGGGCAGGGAGGCCAGGACTCGGCGGGCAGGGAGGCCAGGACTCAGGCAGGGAGGCCAGGACTCCGGGCGGGCAGGGAGGCCAGGACTCGGCGGGCAGGGAGGCCAGGACTCCGGGCGGACAGGGAGGCCAGGACTCAGGCATGCAGGAAACGGTTGAAGGCGTTGTAGGCGGACTCCAGGTCGAAGAGCATCTGGCGCACTTGGTTGTCGTCCAGCTCGTCGGACGCGGACATGCCGCTCAGGGTCTGCAGCCTGGGGGGGGGGGGGGGGCACAGCGCTGGAGAGGGCTCGGAGGGAGGGACCCCCAGGGCTACCTGGAAGGGCCAGACACTCACCACTGGCTGACGGTCTGGCGGCCCTCGAAGTCGGGAGGCAGGTGGCTCATGCGGTGCATTGTCTCCATCAGCTCCCGCAGGTCAGGCTGGATCTGCACACACGTGGCCCTGTGAGCCGTGCTCCCCTGGCACTCAGCCCCCCCTGCCCCCCCTGCCCCTCGCGCCCCCCGCCCCCCGGAGCTGCACCTCATCCATGGCGCGGATCTCCAGGCGCAGCTTGTCCATCACCGTGATGAAGAGCTGGGGGCAAGTGTGTGCCTGAGGCAACACCCCCACCAGGGGCCAAGGGGGGCGGCCCCACGCAGGACCCGGCCCAGGCCACCCCCAGCCCCTCTTCCTTAGGAGCCCACCCTCTCCCTCCATGCCTGCGGGAGCCCTGGCAGCCTTGACCCAGGGCCGCCCCACGTGGGTCTCAGGCATGGGGGGGACTCGGAGGCCTCCCGGACGTGGCCCAGAGGAGCGGCCTGCGCCCCTCGCTCTAAGCCACAGGCCCTGCCAGTGAGGAGCCAGGGCCGTGCAGCCGCGGAGGCTGGACCCTGCGCAGGCACAGGGGCTCACCGAGACCACGTCTGCGATGCAGCGGTTGAGGTTGCCCTTGTCGTCCTTGATGGTGATGGGCCTGTCCTCCTTGATCCTCTCCATGGCCAGGGGGCAGTCCAACTGGGGGGGCATGTGGGAGTTGGCCGGCCCTCCCACAGCACCCACATCGCGCCCACCTCTCACCCCCCTGGCGGACTCACGCGGAACTTGCGGCAGAATTCATCGATGGAGCTGACCTCCGAGCCCTGGACCTGCCGGAAGGCGGCTTTGTACTGCACCAGGAGGCGGGAGCAGGCCGCGGTGTACCTGGGGAGAGGACCGGCTCAGGGCCAGCCGGCCGCCTTGCCTGCCCCCGCCCAGGGCCGCTCTGGGGAGGAGGGGGGCGGGGTGCCGAGTCAGAGCTGGGCCACTGCGGGAGAGACCTTCCATGGGGTCTACATGAGAAGGTTTTGGGGGCGGGGGCGGGGACCAGGCCTGGACCGCAGATCGGCCAGAGCCCAGCGCTGGCAGAGGCTCTCCCCCTGCCTGCTCTCCGGGACTGTGCTGGTCATGCCTCCACACCCACAGCTCGTGGCCTCTGGGTGGGCCTTTCCCGCTGAATAAAGGCTCCATGAACTTCCCAGGTGCCAGGCTCAGCAGCGCCTTAGATGTCCCTCCCGACTCCCTTGCTCGCCTTCCGAAGTCTGCACCAACGAGGACCTCTGCACCCGGGGGAGCAGGCTGGGACGAACCCTGAGAGCAGGGCGTTGGGCACCTCTCCATGGGGATGCTGCCGAAGGTGCCCGGGCTGCCAGCACCCAGGGGCACCCTCCAGCCCGGCGGGGGAGGCAGATGCCCACATGCAGACCCCTCTCCCCTCTCACTCCTAAGAACCCTCGCCCTGGACGGCAGACACGGCTTCCAGGGCCAGGCACCCATCTGTGGGTGGCAGCGGGCCCTCGGGGCCTCACTCATTGGGGGTGACGCAGTCCTTGATGTACGCCTTCTCCAGGGCCTGCATGGTCTTCACCACGGCAAATAGCTCCGCCATGTTGTCGTACCTGAGGAGGGCGTGTCCGTCAGGCCAAGGCCACGAGGCCCCCAGGGCCAGGCACCAACCCACGTCTGGGTGCGTGCCGCTGGGGCAGGGCTCCGACCATGTCCTCCGGACCCTGGGTGTGCAGGCCGCTCAGGGCAGGAGCGTGGGCCTGAGGGGGTGTGCTGGGGGGACCTGGGCGCTGGACTCACTTCTCCCGCTCGCGGGCATTCTTGTACAGCTTTACTTCCTGTTGGCGAGACGGGCAGCAGGTTGGCACCAGGGTGGTGCTCACATGGGCATTCGCTGTGGGTCAGTGCCCACCAGGAAGGGGTGCCTGCCACTCACCTCATACAACTCCGGCTTGTTTCCAGGGGCTGTAACGGAGCAGGCAGAGAGCTGGCAGTCTGTCCACCCACCCAGACCCTCCAGAGACCACCCCCAGGTTACGTCCCCGTATGGGGGGGCACTCATAGATGCTCCCATAACCCCCGCCCTGGCTCAGGTTGGTCTCTGCTGCAGTGGCTAAAAGCCTGGGCCCTTCCGGGCCCAGACCCGGCTCACCTCCCACGCCTGGCGTGGCTGGGATCCCGTGGAACATCCTCAGGCTCAGGTGGCCGCAGCAGAGACCTGAGGAGCAGAACCAGCACCAACTTGGAGGCGCCCCTGACGCCTTGCAAAGAGCTTCCCGCTCTCGGCAAAGACAGAGGAGAAAGCAATGAACCCAGGGCAGTGGTGCTGTGTGGGACCCCCGCCCCACCCCCGCGGGGAAGCATCTCAGGAGAGCAGTCATGGCCCTGCCCAAGTCACCATACACGCAGGTTGGGGGTGTGACCCCCGGCCAGGGCACACACGAGAAAGAACCCACCGATAAATGCATAAACGCGTGGAACAAGTCAATGTTTCTCTTTCCCTCTCTCTCTCTAAAGTTAGTAAGAAAAAAATTTTTAAAGGCGAGCAGCCACGGAACGGGGAAGGGGAGGCTGCTCTGAGCCTAGTGACGGGGAAGAGGCGGCGGCATGGGGATGGACGGCCAGGAGGAGCGCTTGGGCAGAGGAAACAGCACAGGTTACAGGTGGTCTTCTTTTGAGAGAGAGAGGTGGGGGGAGGGGAGGACGGGGGGGGCAGGGAGAAAGAACAGCACCCATGTTGGAGAAACAGCCATGGGCTGCCGCCTGCACCCCCCTCCCCACCTGGGGATCAAGCCTGCCAGCCCCGCCCCGCCCTGCCCGGGAGGAACCAGAGACCTGCATGGGAGGGTGCTCAAGGGCTGAGCTCACTGTCAGGACCCGGGGTCTCTGTGTGAGGTCTGATTTGGGAGAAGAGCCGCGCCGGGGTCTTTCTGAGTAAGGGGTGTCCCAGGTCAGGAGCTCCTGGAGGATTAGGACAGGCTCTTGGACTCGGGAGGGCAGTGGGCGGGAAGCGGGGGCCCAGGCAGGAGGTGTGCGCGTAGCTGGGTCCGGAGGTGGACCCACCGGGCCGCAGGAGGGCTGGAAATGGGGCATAAGGAGTTAAGAATGAGTCTTGTTGGGTCCCATGATGATAAGGAGCCGAGATGGAGCAGGTTTGCGGGGCAGGCGGGGTGCGCCCTGGTTTGGATGTGTTGGGTTCGAGGCTCCATTAGACCCCGAGACGTGTGCCGAGGCGGCGGGAGGGCAGTGCTGAGGCGGTGCGGACCCACGGGGGCGGGCAGGCAGCTCTGCGGGAAACGAAGCGAGCAGCGCGGGCTGCGGCTCCGGATCACGAGGGCAGGGGCTGGGCAGCGGGGAGGGCGGGCGAGGTCGTCCCAGCCCCGCAGCACACCTCACAGAAGCGGGGGCCCTGAGGTGGGTGCAGGGAGCGCCCAGTCGGCGGATTCCATTCAGCCACGCCAATCGATGCCCCCGGTTACAGGCGAGTACGAGACTAAACCGTACAAACCGGACTCCGAGCCAGAAAAGCGAGTTTCCGGAGAGTGCTCGCGACGTGGCTGTGGGGACACTGGGCGGCCACCAGGCCCAGGGGGCCCCGGGGGGACACGCCTGGGGCGGCTACCCACCCGCCACGCGCCGAACCCCGGCACCAGGAGGAAACCCCAAGACGAGCGGCCCTCGGCGGGGTGGCGATGCCCGCAGGCCGGAGCCCGAGTCGCCCTCCTCGTCGGGTCCGCGGTGCTGGCCCGCCCCCAACCCCGAGTACCTGGGCAGGAACCGCGGCCGGGTCCTGGAGATGGCGCCGGGGCGGGGCTCCGACCCACCGCCCGGCCGCGTCCGCGCATGCGCGCCCGCCCTCTGCCCCACCCCTCGCGCCTGCGCGCACAGGACGCGCCGCCCCCGGCGCGGGTGGGACCGGGACGGCCCGGAAGCGGGCGCTGGGTTCGGCACACCGGCCACCCCGCCGTAGCCGTAGGTCCTCCAAGTGGCGGCAGCTGCCCCCCCCCCAACCCGTGGCTGCTTCCCCGCAGCAGAGCCGACCCCGCCTCCCGCCCACCTCTCAGGAGCAGCCGGGTGAGGCGGCGGCAGTGCTTTATTGCGAGCGCGGGGGGGTTGGGAGGGGACCGGACGGAGCCGGCCCCGACAGTCAGAGTCGCCGGAAGAAGAGCCGGGAGCCTCGGTCCAGGGTGCAGGTGTTGGGGTCCGGCTGTCCGGACAGCAGCTGGCCCAGGGCGGCCCGGTCCTCGGCGAAGAGCCGCCTGCTGCACAGTTGTAGCTCCCGCAGCCGCGCGGCGATCTTGTCCCAGAGGCCGGGGCCGAGGGGACTGCGGATGGCACAGCCTGCAGGGGGAGGCGGGAGCAGGCCTCAGGGAGCTGCTTCCAGCAAAGCCTGGCGGCCCCGGGAGCCCCGCCCCAGGGCGCTCTCCAGCCCGCGTTATCCTTCCTGGTGACCATTGCCCTGGGGAAGGAACACCGCAGGGCCCCAAGAGGTGTGGGCCACTCTAGGAAGGGGTGCTCTCCCAGGCGGCCAGGCAGGAGGGAGGGTGGCGGAAATAAACACTGCGTCCACCTCTGTGCCTCTGAGTGTCCATGACAACGCCTGGGTCTTTCCATGCATAACGTGCACACAGTAGGGGTGCCTGTGAGGCTCAGGCCTGGTACACTCAAGGACCCCCAGGGCTTGGTGAGGGTGGCACCCCAGGAGGCCAGGTGGGAGATCTGCCACTTGGAGGGGTAGGAAGAGCCAGGCTCCTGAGTACCCCAGAGCTGAGCTCTCCTGCTCCAGGCTCCGGCTGCATGTGCCAGGCTGCTGGGTGGTTTCCCCTGGGTACTGCTGGGCATGCCCACCCAGAGAACAAGCCACAGGTTGGGAAGGGAGGGTCAGCGAGCCCCTGCCAAGAACTGGGAAGGTCCCTTAGTGGCAGCCTTTACCCCCCTTCCAGTTACCTGTCCTGTCCTGTGTCAGCTGCAAGGGGCCCGGCCCACCCTCAACTTCTGGCTAGCGGTAGTGACAGCCCCTTCAAGGAGGCACCGGGGCCGCAGGTCCCTGAGGAGGAAGCCGTCCCACCCTGGTGTGACAGATGTGGCCACCATCCCCAGAGCTCACCTGACAGGCCCAGGAAGCTCAGGCCCTGGGGCCGCTCCTGTAGGGCAGACAGCAGCTCCTCCAGGCCAGCACAGGTGATCTCAGGGTTGGCAGACAGGTCCAGCGAGACAAGTGAGGGGCAAAGAGGGAGACATCTGGGGTGAGGGAAGAAGTGAAGGGGTCAGTTTCCAGGGAGGGAGGCCCCCATCACTAGGAAAAGCTGCTCCGGACAAACGCACCGCTCTGTGGGCCACAGGCTAAGCCCAGCAGGTCTTGCCCCCAGCCTGGCACAGGCACTGGGCACAGGCTCAGGTGTTCCTCCACGGCTGTCAGGGCACTGCCAGGGGTGAAGGTAGTAGTGGCCAGGCTTGGGGCACATTCAGGAAGGAGCTGGCACCACCTTTGCTCCCCTTTCCTGCCTGACCTAGTGCCCCCCAAAACCAAGGCTCCTGGGCCTGGAGATCAGAACCCCCTCAGGAAGTGGGCACGGGCAGGGAGGTGTTACCTGCTCAGGTCTCTCACTTCCTGGTCACCCAGGTTGTTTGCAGACAGGTTCAAGTGCGCCAGGGCACAGCCTTCCTAGACACAGAGGCCCAAGGCCACAGTGAGTGGGTGCTTGTCCTCCCTGCCTCCCAGAGGCCTGCACAGCGGAGGCCAGGCACCTTCCCTCTTTCTTAGCGGGGGGAGGGGGCATCAAGAGGGAAGCAGCAGCCCCTCAATTTGTAGGTCAGAGTGACTTGAGAATCATGGGTTTCCCGCCCCGCCCTGCCTGGAAGTACCCCCAGGAGAGAGCACTGGGAGGCCTGACATTCCCTTGGACCTGCTTGGGGGCAAAGGGGCCACCTGGGATCCATAGCCCAGGTCAGGGAGCTCCCCCACGGCTCTTCTTCAGAACCTGCAACACTCTCCCCGCCCCTGCCCCAGGCTTTGGCCGGTGGCCCAGGGTTCCCGTGGCTTGGTGTTTGGCCCAACCATGTACCTTGGTCAGGTATCTGACCACGGGTTCCACCAGGCCCGAGTCACTCTTGCTGGCCACCATGGCACTGACTTCCAAGTGCAGGAGGGTCTGGGCGGGCAGGCTTTGCAGGGCCTGGGCCAGGGCGGTGGTGCCCAGGACGTTGTAGGACAGGGACAGTGTCTTCAGGTGCTTGGCATCTGAACCAGGGCCAGAGCGCTGTCAGCCCTACACAGCACCACCCACCCAGCTGCAGAGTCCTGGACCCTCTGCGGAGCTGTCACCGAGACCTCGTGCACAGGCAACAGGACTCTTGCCTGGGGACGGGGGGCGGGCCAGACTCCGGAGACCAGCTTCTCCCCAATGTCTCTGGCCTCTGCCTGCCCTGACCCACGACAGGACACCCAGGTCGCCTGAGGTAGGCCCGGGCAGGATGTGTGGGTGGGGCGGGGAACACTCCTCTACTGCCCTAACCCGGCTCCCCCACTGCAGCTCACAGCCCCACCACCGCTGGAGAAAGGGGTTCCCTCTGGGAACCACTGACCTAGCCTCACGCTGAGACCTGGCTCTCTGCAGCCCTGCTGGGTGTACGTGGAATGATTCGGGCCCACGGGACTGAGCTGGTGGGAGCAGGGGGGCTGGGACTCTGCCCTGTGGTACGATCTGGCTGGGAAGCACCAGATGACCCTACCATGTCTGTCTACCTACGTGCGTCCAGCAGCCAGGTGATGCCCCAAGGCCCCCCTTGCTCAAGGCTCTCTGAGTCCCTGCACACGCCCTCCTGATGGCAACTGGAACCCTGGGGCCAGGAAGTGGACGTGTGGTCAGCTCACCTAAGAAGGCTCGGCCCAGGGCTGCCTGGTGGCTCAGGAGGAAAGCGGCGCCGAAGCCACAGGCCCGGAGGTGCAGAGTGCTGAGTGCAGGGCAGGCCCGCAGGACGGAGGCCAGGGCCTGGCTACATCCATCCCCGAGGGGGTTCATGCTTAAGTCCAGCTCCTCCAAGTTCTGGGAAGACACAGGCCCCCCGATAGGATCTCATGTCCTTAGCCCCACTTCCCCCCCAGAGCTGGGCACCAGTCAGCACACCCAGGTGTGCCTTCCCACTGTCTCTGGCCTGCTGCTCCCCATGCCTTTACCTGCAGGGTGGCCTGTCCCATGAGGCCGGAGGCAAGCTGGCACAGGCCTTTAGGGCCCAGGTGATTGGAAGAGAGGTCGAGGAGGGTCAGGCCTGGCAACGTTTCCAGGGCAGCCAGCAGTTCAGTGGCACAGCCATCCCCTAACCGGTTCCCGGCTAGGCGCAGTTCCCGGAGTGCCGAGTGCAGCTTGAGGGCCCGAAGCAAGGGGGTGAGCTGGGCCTGGCGCAGGGCCAGGGAGCAGGCGCTAAACAAGGGGCCCACACCCTGGCGCTCCATGGCCTGCAGCACCTGCGGGTGCTCCCCTGCAAGGGGATGTGGTGTCACCAGGGCCAGAGCCGGCCTGTCTGCCCCTTGAAACCTGCACAGCCCCCCTTACTCCCCAGCCCACCTGCTCCAAGCCGGTGGGCCCCAGTGCAGGCTGGTGGTGTGCAGACCTGTATCTGCCCCATGAGGCCCCCCCCCCACCTCTTGGCCTGGCAGCTCCCACAGGTGCCAGACTTCCTGCCGGGCCACACCTGGCCCAGCCTCCCAGCTCTGAGGTCTCTACAAGGTCCCACGCAGCTTCCCCCCGACACTGCTCACACTGGGGCACTGGCAGGGGAGGAAACCCAAGGACAGGTGGATAGCTGGGGACCTGGCAGTGCCAGTACCAGGTGGAGCCCACGTGCCCAGCCCCTCACCCAGGCCACTGTGGGCCTCCTGGGCCTCACCCTGTTCCAGACTCTGGCAGGCCCTGCGGTAACGGTCGCTCAGAGGGGGCAGGTCCCATGAGGTCACTTCAGCCAACACCTGAAAGCACCATAGGTAGGCAGCCCTGGGGAACCCAGCACCAGGGACGGCCACACTCGGGCCTGGTTCCCGCCACTCACCTCCTCGTTGCTCTGCAGCACATCAGGGATGGGATCCTGCGGGGCCAGAAGGGCCCCCTCCTTTCGTAGGGTGAGCCTGGGCAGCAGCCCGCAGGCCTGGTAGTAGCGCTGGGCAGCCTGCTCGGCCAGCCAGGCCACAGAGTGGGCCTCCTTGCTGTGGGACCAGAGGCTGCGCTGAGCCTGGACCTGGCCACGTCCCTGCACAGCTAAGGAAATGCCCCCGGGCTCACCCTCATGCTCTTGGGCGAAAGCTCCCTGGCCCCTGGCTCCTCCCCTCCTCCACATGCCCCCTCCAGCTCCCGGGCCCCTCCCAGGACCTCACTGGCCACTCCAGGGCCCACCTACGCTAGAGAAGAGCCCCCGCCCTTGCCTGCGGCCCCACCCCAGCTACCAGGCCTCACGCCAGCCAGGTGACGGGCTCCACCGATGCACAAGATGCATAAACACCAGAGTTCTCCGCTGCCACGCGGCAGAGCCCATGGGCACAGGGGGCGGGGCCGCCTCACCTGTGTGGCACGGGGATGAGGAACAGGTTATCCTGAACGCGGACTCGAACCCGGATGGTAGAAGGCAGGACCGGCCCCTGGAAGGGGGCAGAAAAGAATAGCAGTCCGAAAAAACAGCCCCTGGCCCCGCCCCGGCCCCGAGCCAGGGGCTGGCTCTGCTCCAGGCCTGAGCACCCACCAAGGAAAGGCCGGCTGCAGGGGTGTCCCCGCTGCCGGGGACGTGAGGGCTCCGCAGGGGCTCCATGGCCGAGCTGCCATCTCCACCTGCTCGGACCGCGGCACTCCAACTCCTGAGATGGGGCAGCTGGCTCTGCCTGGCCTGGGCCCGTGGCCTGACAGGACTCTCGTCACCGCTGGACTCCGAGGCACTGCGCCTGGCCCTGTGCCCACTGCTCTGGGGGTGGGGCGGGCGGCCACCCTGGGTCAGCAGCAAGTCCTCCTCCAGCCAGGCCCCGGCCAGACACTCCTCCTCAGGGATCAGCGCTGCCGTGGGAGTGGGGGCCTCACTCGGGCCCCGAGGCTTGGGCCGGCAGCTCTGGGCACTGCCCACTCCTCGAATGGCTGCCCTGTAGGCTGCCTGGCCAGCCGCTGCCACCTTCCTGTTGCTGACATGGCCAAGCATGCAGGCCCCGGCTCGCTGTGCTGGAGCAGTGCGCCGAGGCCTCTTCTGGGAGGCCCCAGGTGGGCCCACACTGTCCTCACCCTCCGAGCTGCTGCTGCTGGCCAGCTGGTGCCTGGTTCTCCGCGGCCTGGCCACAGTCGGCACTGCCTGTGCCTCCCAGACCCTGGCACCGGCCTGAGAGGCCTCTGGGAGTCCTGGGCAGGGGCTCGAGGAAGGAGAGGTCTCAGGGTCAAACAGATGGTCACTTGGGAGGCTCCGGGGAGCCAGGGGGCTGTGGGGAGCTGTGGGGAGATGGAATCTGTGGTGAGGTGGGCCCTGCACGTCCCTGCCACCCACGTGAAAACGCCCGAGGCCCAGGGAACTCTCCAGGTGGGGGCGCTGTCCCCGGGGCAGGAGGGCCCTGCTTGCCTCGGCCCGAGGCGGCCTCCCTGAGCCTCCTCTCCATGGCACCAGCCTTCTCTCGTGTCTCGCAGTCCAGGTCCCGGTGGTACAGCCTCACCCACTGCTGCAGCGTCTCCAGCGGGCTGTGGCCCTGTGTGGCACCCAGCTGAGCAGGGCTGGCGGGAACAGACCCCCTACCGTGTCCGTGCCCACCTGGCCCCTGTCCCCACTCACCTTCCTGGTTCGGAGAGTGACCGACGCCCCCCGTTCAATGAGCAGCTCAGCCACCTCAAAGTGGCCGCAGTGGAGAGCATCGTGCAGGGGAGTGATGCCCTCGCAGCCCTGGCCGCCCGGGTCGTCCACCGCGGCCCCGTGGTCCAGCAGGAAGCGGACGATGTCTGTGGGACGGGGAACATGAGCCGACTTCCAGCGCCCTGCTCGGACCCTCCCCGGGTGACAGACCCCTGGCCCACGCTCACCCAGATGCCCATAGTTGCAGGCCTCGTGCAAGGGAGTCCAACCACAGTAGTCCCGAGGGTTCAGGGGGTGACCCTGTGACCAAGGATGGGAAGGAGCCTGATCCCCGAGTGCCCCACAGCCTGGCCTTCCCTCAGGGCTGAGGCCTGGGGAGGGCCAGAGCCTGGGTCCCACCAGAGCGGGTCCCACAGTCCATCAGCGCGGTGCTGCCTCCCCTCCCCTTGGGGCAGGTAGTGGACCCCTCTGAGAGCCCCTGCCACTCCCACAGGGTGGAGGGACGGGCGCAGGCCCACCTGCCGCACGAGGTCCTGGACGCGGCGCAGCTGGCCCTCGATGCAGGCGCGGTGCAGCAGGGTCTCCCCGACATCGTTGCGCCGGTTCCACTGTGGCACAGGCACCACAGAACACGTGTGTGTTGGGGGCAGGGGCAGTGGGGACCAGGCACGCTGGTGAGCCCCAGAGGAGACCCTCCCCCACCCCCTCCACCCCCCCAGGCCTCACCTTGTTCACCTGCTGCCGGCCCAGGCAGCCCCGCAGCTCCTCCTCCTCCAGGTCCTGGGACTGGCTCTCACCCTCTGACAGCCGAGTGGGCACCGGTGAGCAAGCGCGCCCCACCCAGCCCTCTCGCCCCACCCAGCCCCCACGCTGTGGTGTGTCCTCCCTCTACCGAGAAATGTCCTCGTTAGGACGAGTCACACACGTTAAAGACACTTGTCCTTAAATCAAACAGCAGCTTGTCCTCAAACCGGGCTCCCTCTCCCTGAGCACTGTGGCCTCCACCGCAGCTCCCTGCACCCCCCTTCACTCTGCTCCTGCCTCTGCCCCGCCTGTGCCGCTGGCCCCTTCTGGAGCCTTTCCTCGTGGTGACCATGTTGAACAGCTCTGTCTAAAGTTGTCACTGTCCTCCTGCTACACCCTGCCCCTGGCTCCCTGCACCTCCGCCCCAGCAACACCCCGCCAGCCCCTCTCAGCCAGGGCCCAAACCTCCCACCTGCCCTGTACGCTCGCCGAGAGCCTCTCACGTCCAACACTGAGCCACTCCCCCTAGGCCCAGCCCTCCCTTCCTGCCCCCACTCCCTGAGATGTGCAGCCCATGCCCACCTCAGACTGTCCCTCATGTCCACCTGCCACAAGGCTGACCACGTCGGCCTCCAGGGGAACCCACACCACTGTGTTTCAGGAAGAGCCGAGCTCCACTCTCACCTGTCGTGTGCTCGAAGGTGCCCTTTCTGGTCAGTCCTGCACTGCCTCCCCGGTGGATACCCACCAGCTCCCATCACCGACGCTCCGGGAAGTCCCAAAGCTGCCCAGGCTCCCTGTGCACCCCTCTGCCCACCTCACAGCACTGGCCACCTCCTTGCATGGAGCTGTCTGCTGTCACGACCTGTGATCAGGCCCCACCCTCACCAACCGCAGCCCCGGGCCCAGCTTGAGCGGACAAAGGGGAGAAACAGCAGGGCCGCCGGCCACGTTCAGTCCTCACCGCTGTCTGAGAGCTCCACCTCGCTGGCCTCTGGGGTGTCACTGTCCTCCTCCCCTTCCCCATCCTCCTCCTCCTCCTCGTCCTGGTCCACACGCAGCACCTGGAGCATGGCTTCAGTGCCAGGGGCCTCCTGGGGCTGTAGCCGCAGCTGCACCGTGTGGAGGTGCTGCAGGACCTGCCTCTACGGAGCAGGTGACACTCAGTCAGGGCCACAGGGACGCCAGTCACTCTGGGGGGGGGAGGGGAGGGGGGAGAGACACAGGGCGGGGACAAGGGCAACAGCTGGGTGGATGGGGCCACACCTGCAACTGGGGCCGCTGAGCCTGCTGGGCACAGCCGAGAGCCTTCTGGAAGCAGGGTGCCAGCTCCTCATAGGTGTCACCGGCCTCCTCGCGGGACAGGGCAATGTTCAGCCAGGTCTTGGCCTCCTGGAGCAAGAGGAAGATAAACAGGTTCCGTGATGGCCGCCCCTGCGAAAGCAATGCCCATCTGCACCGGCACCAGGTGGCAGCCCCGAGGCAGAGCTGCGGGGACAGGTGCAGAGACCCCGGGCATGGTGCGGCTCACCTCCAGGGCGTTGCCCTCACGCAGCCTCAGCTCCTCTTCATAGTGGTGCACAGCCCCACGGTGGTCCTTCATGTCTCCCAGGGTGGTAGCCAGGGACACATGGATGACGGCCAGCTCGGGCCCTGGCCTCTTCAGCAGCTTCGCAAAGTGCAGCTGGGGATGCGACAGGGCGGCTACTGCACACCTTCCAGGCCCAGAGCATTGCAGTCCCTCCCCTCCCCGCCCCTTCCCTCCAGCCGGGTGTGCACCTGCTTCTGGTAGGCCGTCGCCGCCCTGGGGAAGTCACCTGCCTTGGAGAACAGGTCCCCCAGCTGCTCACAGATGCCCACGGCGCTCTGAGGGTCACTGCTCTCGGACTCTTCCAACTGCTGCTGCAGCCGGATCACCGCCAGCACTGCCGGGAAGAGCCTCATGCAAGGGGGCGGTAGACACAGGGCCCAGCCCGGCTCTGCCACCCATTAGCCCTGTGCCCTCAGGGCCACCCACCCTGCCCAGCCTGTCTGCCCGTTGGTAAGAAGGGGTAGTCAGAGAATCAGCCCTGGGGGGTGTTGCAAGGGTTACGAGAATTAATAGATGATGCTGGCTTGCAGCAAAGGCAGACCACTGCCGGCAGCTGCTGACGCCACCCATGGGCGCCCCAGCCCACACACCCTGTCCACTCCAAGTGGGGACAGCCTTTGTCTCGTTTGCCAAGGATGCCAGTTCACGTGGAAATGCCTCGTCTCCTGACCACCCTCATGGCCTCTGCGCGCTGTGTTGTAGACTCGGATAAAATGGGGTTCTCCTCCCTACAGGAACTGGGGCTGCCACCTCCCCAAGGACACATGCCTGGGCCCCTTTGCCAAGGAAGGGGAGCCCTTAGCTCCTGGGGTCCCCTTCCAGGCTCACCATACTTGAGGGTCTGGCACACAGCCACCTTCTGCAAAGGCTTCTGGGAGCCCAGCCTGTAGGCCTTCTTCAACGCTCTCTTGGCAGCCAGAAAATCCCCCAGGTCTTGGAGTACCTGGGGGATGAGGAGGTGAGGCTTGCATTCCCCAGGGCCCCGGCCAGCCCGCAGCTGCGCCCGCAACCCAGTGGGCACCTGTGAGATGAGGACGCAGCACTCGCTCTCCATGAACCCCTTCCGCATGGTGCGTGCACACTCCCGGGCCCCCTCCAGGCAGCGCATGGCCTGCGAGTGCTGCCCCTGGCGCCAGTGGATGGCGCCCAGGTTGTAGCGGGCACGGAACAGGTCCTCGTACAGGTGGTTCTGCCTGCGGGGGACGAGCGCTGAGGGCCCAAGGCACCAGCACGGACACCCGAAGCCCCGAGGTGCGGCTGCTGATGGACGCCACCTGGCCCAGCAGCCCCCCAGCTCCTCCCTGGCACGTGGCCGACACGCCGGGCTGCCCCCTCCCCCAGGGCTGCTTCCTCTAGCCACAGGACCGTTCCCCTCCTGGGCCGGGGGGCAGGCTCACTCGGCAAGGAAGATGCTCTTCTTGAAGTAGTCGTGGCACAGGGCCGCCTGCCGCAGGCTCTCGAAGGTGAGGCCCAGGTTGAGGTAGAGCCGGGCCCTCATCTCACTCAGCTCTCGCTGGGGCAGCATCCCTGGAAGACGACCCCTCTCAGACACTCAGGGCCTTGACCCCATCCCCGCCCCTCCTCCTGCCTCTTACGGGGGGCCCAGGGGTTGTGCTGCAGACAGAGTGTGGAGGAACCAGGAGCAGACAACGGACTGCCAGGCTCGAGGCTGCAGGAGCACGGACGGGGCGCCCCCACCCGAGGGGGCTTCTAAGAAGAGACCCCAGCCTCACCAGGGGAGGCCCAGGCAGCAGCACCCACCCCACAGGCAGGCAGGGGCGGGAATCCTTTCCCTCCACCCACAGCTCTGCAGGCAGAGGGTGGGAGGGCTGGACCCGGGCACTCACTCTGCAGCTTCTCCTCCACAATAGCCAAGCTCTTCTCAAAGGCAGCCTGAGCCTGCAGCAAGGCGTCCTGCGACTGGCCGTGATCATAGACGTCCAGGTGGGTGCGGCCAATGGTGGCCCACGCCCTCTGCTCCTCAATGTGGTTGGACAGGGAACAGGCCAGCTCCAGGTAGTGGTGCTGGTGCTGGGGCACAGAGGGACACTGGCTGTGACCAACCCTTGCCTCAAGCAAACCAAACCCCACATGTCACTCAATTCTGGGGGTCCCTATGCTTACACAGGAGAGCCCCATGCTTCCTGGAACACCCCTCCCCCCGAGCATCTCCTCTATGCCAAGGGCTGCCTGTGGGGACACTGGTTCCACACCCAACAAGCAAATGCCAGGCTCGGGGAGGAACAAGGCCTGAAGGTTAGTTGGGCTCCCTAGGCCCCTGAGCTCCCCGGGCCCCAGCAGCAAGGGCCAGGGCAGTCTCTGTGTAAACAGTGGGTCCTGACCCTCACCCCCCAGTCCACAAACACAGCTTAAGTGATGGGTTCATTAATGGTTGTTCCTGGGGCCAAGCTCCCAGGAGACTGTGGTGCAGGCACCCAAGGACCAGGTGGCCATCCACTGGCACAGGCCTGCCCAGTGGCACTATGTCCCCCTCTAGCCAGAGGCTGGGACAGCAGGCAGTCCCTCTGTCCTCAGAAAGGGACCCCTGCTCAGCCAGCGTGGCTCAGTGGTTGAGCGTGGACCTATGAACCAGGAGGTCACGTTTCATTTCCTGGTTGGGGCACATGCCGGGTTTGTGGGCTCCATCCCCAGTGGGGGGCCAATCACTGATTCTCATCATTGATGTTCTCTCTCTCTCCCTTTTCTTTTCTCTCTCAATCAATAAAAACACAAACAGGAAAGAAAGGGACACCTTCCCACCCCCAAGGGCAGGCCCGGGAGGACTGGGTCTGGCAAGCTTGGGTGCTGGGTGGGCACGCCCACCTGCAAGGCGGCTGAATAGTCCTCCATCTCCGCCAGCCGCTCCCCGATCTTCCTGTGGGCCACGGCGCAGCCCAGGGCGTCCTCGGCGCTCTCCCGCAGCCGCAGCTCCTGCTGATGCTCCCGCAGGGCCTCGGAATAGCGGCCTGGATGCAGGCGGGCGGGATTCAGCAGGCCGGGCGGTCGGCCGAGGGCCGCGCCGGACAAGGCTCCCCGCACCCGTCCCGGGTCCCCAGGCCCCTGAGCTCCCCGAACCCCAGCCGCGGACCTCATCCCGAGCTGCCCGGACCCCACCCGGCCCCGCGCGAGGAACGCACCATGGCTGGCCAGGAGCTCCCCCAGCTGGTGGCAGAGGGCGGCCTCCTCGCGCAGCTGCCCGCTGTTCTGGGCCTTGGCCTTGGCCTTGTTCAGCTCTACAGAGAGAGAACGAGGCCGGGAGGCTGAGCCCCTCCGCCCGGGCCCGCCCCCCCTCGCCCTCGGCCGCTCGGCCGGGGAACTTACGGCGAAGCTCGCGGTCCAGGTTCATAGTCCGGGCACCGCGCAGGGATCCAGCCGCCGGGAAGAATCCGGACTTCCCGCGCTCTCGCGGCCTGGCCCCTGGCCCCTGCGCAAGCCCAGCACCGCCCCGCGCTGCGCAGAGCATCCCGGGAAGTGTAGTCCAGCCGCCCGGAGCATCCCGGGAGCTGTAGTCTTGGCTGTTGCTCGGCGGGAAGGGCCGTGAGAGGGTGGCCGCCTGCCTGGACTCCGGGTCGTTTGGATGCGGAGGTACCCCCGCCGCCGCCACGGCCCCGCAGCCCCCCCGCCCCCCGCCACCGCCACACCAAACCAATCACAGGTGCGAATTTTCCCAAGGGGGCACTGTCCTCATGTAGGAGGTGATCTGTGATCCGCAGGCTGAGAATTTGTGCACATCCACGTGGTCAGACGAGCCCTGAATGTGGCTGCACTACCGACCCTTTTGGAGACTCAAACTCGGTGCTGCCAAGGGAGGGAGGTATTTCTCCGTCAGAGCTGCAGATCCAGGCTGTGCTGAGAGGCGGCAAGAGTGGCACTTGCCCCAACGCGGTGCTGGCTGCTCCTGCGGAGCTCTGCGCACGTCTGGACCCCGTGGGCTGGGTGCACCCAGGCCCAGGCTCTGATTGCCCGCCCTGGCCCCACGCTGGGAGATTCCAGCACCTTTACACCTGGGGCTCAGTCCCTGCCAATGGCATGCCCAGGGCACCGGGTGCCGTGGCTGGCGTCCCAAAGACCCCAGAGGAGGCATGGAAGGAAGGAGTGGGAGATGGACGTGTTTATTTTATTTAAAAAAATAAGTTTGATTTTTAGAGAGATGAAGGGAGAGGGAGAGAGAAACATCAATGTGAGAGGACATTGATCAGCTGCCTCCTACAGGGGATCAAGCCTGCAACCCGCATCCCTAGCATGAGCCCTGACCAGAAATACAAGTGGCAACCTCCTGGTGCACAGGATGACGCCCAACCAACCGAGCCACACAGGCAGGGGTGGGGGTTTCTTCTCTGGAAATCAGAAGACCCCAGTGGGGTAAAGCCTCACCCAGTGGATGGAGGGCTGATGGGTCCTTAGGTCCCAGGCTACTGCCCAGGCCACAGGGGTGGGGGCGAGGCCAAGCCTGAGGAGCTGCCAGAGGTTAGACCTGAGACCCTCCTCCTCTTCTGAAGAGTGCAGTGCTTCGCTGGGAACCCAGGCAGGCCTGGTTATGGGGAAGCAATCCCAGGAAGCGGACTGGATCAGCTGAATGGGCAGAGCTTCTGGAAAGATGGTGACTGGGCTCCCCCTGCAACACCAGCATTCTCAAGGCAGCCCAGGTCCTGGGGGCCCGATTACCCTTCAGAGGACCCAACTGCTCCATGCCTCAGTTTCCCCACTGATCAGACAGGGATATGCATACACAATGTGGTGCTGAGCAGGGGCTGGCGGCCAGCAGGGACGGAGGCTGAGCCCTGGCTGGGAGACTAACAGAGCCCAGGGAAGCCCACCCATGAGGCTGTCTTCTCATAAAGAAACACAGACAAAACATGGTTTGGAATTTTTTTAAAACTATAGTTACATACAGAAAATATCCAAAGAAAACGCAGACCACAAAAGTGACATGTACGTCATTTCCAACAGTGGTAAAAACACCTCTCACTCCACTCTTTAAAAAATTGTTTTTTATTATTTTTGCAATGTCTCACTTTGGGTGAACTGAGAATGGAGTGCTCGCAGGGAGTGGGGTTGAGGAGCAGGCAGCTGGGTCTGCGCTGCCCGGCTGCCCCCACAGCTGCAGAGGTGGCACCTCCACCCGCTCAGGTCAGGATGCCAAGATGGCAGGGGGTCCTGGAGACAGACCACTGGTGTCTCTGTAAATCAGTGGCCCAGAGAGAGGAGGCCATAGGTTTGTGGAAACCCCATGGGAGCTGAAACGCACCAGGGTTCCTGGCTGTCCCAGGCTGCAAGGTGACATCACAGGGCTGGGATGTGTTAGCAGTCCTCTTGGGCAACCCAGACACACCGTACCTCCTACAGGAGGGCCCTGGGCACAGCCTCACGCCCTCACCCACCCTTGGCTGCAGGCAATGTGGGCTGTAAGCCCTCGCGTGTGGCGGACCCTCCTGCCACACACACAAGCCTGTTGGTCCCGGGAAGCCACATACCTTCCTTCACCTGCACACAGAAGCCTGCCCTCTCCCACCCTGCCCCCGCCCCCAGGAGAGCCACCGGTGGCTGCCCTCGTTGACTCAAACTCACACAAGCCACCCAGGCACAACTGGGAGGCCCCATCCCAGCCTGGATGCCCTTACCACCATCACTTGGAAACCCAGAAACTCTAAGAGAGGGTGTTGGTCCCCAAGAGAGGCCGAGATGCAGTGACACGACACAGTCTCACACAGGACCCCTGACATGCATCCACCTGAATGTCTCCTTTCGCCCACCAGGTGGGGGACAGCCCGAGGACAGTGGGACTCACCCCAGGGTGTGTTCAAGTTGAGATCAAAGGGGGTAGAGTGCCTCCTGGTCCCCTCAGTGGCCAGGCGGTCTGCAGATGAGCGACCCCCAAAAACCCATGCCCTGGGCTGGAGCAGGAAGCCAAATAGCTTCCTCAGAGTAGCTTGGGGAGCCAGCCTGGCAGGAGAACCAAGTGGAGGGCCAGGAGAGGAGGAGCCTGAGAGAGAGGCCAAGCTGTGGCTGCACTGCCCACCGAGCCCTGTGGGGTCAGAGCAATGGGACTGCTCTGAGGCCCAGGATGGGCCTGGCCAGGGGCAAAGGAAACAGTTCTTTGGTACTAAAGCAATGAAAAGCTGTGTCTCCTTAGCAAAGGGGGGAGGGGGGCTCTCCAGTAGCTGTGAGGGTCCCAGGTCCTCCAGACAGGGCTGCTTTTACCCTGAGGCCCACACACCGGGCATGCTCACTGGGGATGGGCTGCAGGGTCGTGGGGCCTGGGTGTGTGTGGAGGGGGACAGGCGCACCAAAGTCGAGGCTAGGGAGGGACCACCCTCCAGTGAGAAACTATGCTGCCCAGGCGCTGACCTCCACAGTGGGTCCCAGACACAGGACTGGCAGCTGGCCCTGAGCGCATGGGGGCAGCTGGCTTACCTGACCCTCACCAGCCAGGTCCGCCACCACCAGCGGCTCCCAAAAGCTTTCCTCAGCCTAGGGTGTTGCGCCCTCACGGCTGAATACAGAAAAGGAGATTCTCTCTTGCTGATTTGCATAACTTACAGAGGAGCCTGTGAAGAATTCGATTTATTTCCTGGGAAGAGACAGAATTTCACCCTGCATTCCGAAACGTCCGCGAGCCCAGGTGGCCGAGTCCTGCCTCCCTGCAGTGGCTGGGCGGTACGCTGAGGCTGTTGGAGACCCCTGCCCCGTCCACTCCCCTGCTGGGACCTATGGCGAGGAAGCAGCATCTCCGAGTGTCTCCTAGGGGCACACTGAGGGATGAGCGGCTGGGACCCCCAGGCCACCCAAGTTTCCCCACTGTCCAATCACAGCCACGCCTTACCCTTGAACAAAACAGAAAGTAGGAAACAAGGTGCCTTTTAATTGCAATCAGATATGCTGTCTGACGCCAGCGCCCGAGCCGGCCCAGGAGCTGTGTGCGGCCCAGGGCAGGCAGGGCGCTTCGCCGAGCAGCAGAGGCCGGCAGGGCTGCTGAGCTCGCCTGCGGTGTCCCTGGACCAGCCTCCGTGCCCTGGACAGGGAGGCAGGTGAGGGCCAGGTGGCGAGCGCTCACACCTTCGCACACGCATGCAGACTTTCCCATGTTCACGGCTGTTCCTCCTCTGCTCAGATGGTCAGACAGCACTGCAAAGCCGCGGCCAGGCAGGTGTGGGCAGCGCAGCGGCGCCTACTTCTGGATCTGGAAGAGGAAGAGCCGCAGGTTGATGTTCTTGGCGGCCAGCAGTTTGTTGCACTCCACGGAGTCCACGATGGGCAGCGGCACGTAGTCCGTCTCGTTGCTTTCATTGGTGAAGACGAAGTGGTAGATGACGGGGCTGATCTTGACGTCGTCGTACGGGCCCTTGAGGAGCAGGAAGGAGCACTCCAGGGGTGCCGTGACCTTGCTCTTGAGGAGCAGCTGGAAGGACAGCGTGCGCTTGCATGACAGGTTGGGGTTGCGCTCCGAGTCGTTCACTCGCGCCTTCAGGACCCACGTCTGGTTCAGCACTGTGAACCGTGGCGTCTCGTAGTACAGGCGCGTGATGAAGTCGTCCGTGCGGTACGGCCGGAACTGGACCTCTGTGGAGACAGACAGGCCGGACAGAGCCGGCAGTCAGGGTGGGCCGGGCTGGCAGCGGTGCCTTCCGACCAGCCGAGGACACAGGCTCAGCCAGGGAGGAAGGCAACTTACCAGGAGGACACGGGTGCTCTACTTGTCACAAGGCAAATCAAAGGCAATTATGGCAAATGGAGGCACACACAAGCTTTGGGGAGAGAAGTGACACGCGTTAGCTGCAGGGAGTCCAGAGGCAGTGAGGTGGATGGCCAGCCCACCCCCTGGCCTCCCTCCTGGCCCCCGCCCGCCCCAGGGCCATGGTAAGCAGACACACAGACAGGATGCAGTTCTGAGAACAGTGCACTTTATTGGTTCCATACAGAGCTGCCAGAAAGCCGGCAGGCAGGCCAGTGCGTGGCATCTGGCCAGAGTTGAGCGCTAGCATGCGGCCCACTGCTGTGCTCTGCTGTCCAGTCCTCAGCACAGCACGTGCCCAAGGCCGACTTGTCCCTCCAGAGGCGGCCAGTCCTTCCTGCGTGGATGGGCTCCCTGCCCTGCCACCGCCCACGTCACGACGCCTTGGCCTGCCCAGATACCGAGGTCTGGCCTGGGCTCTTTGTGCCGCGGCGCCCACCGGGGAGACTGAGGCTGCAACTAACCAGGCCCCAGGCCCTCAGCCTCTCGGCCTGTGCAGGCCCACACTGAGCCAGGCCCAGGCCAGGCAGCATGGTGACTGGCTGCCAGCGACTGGCCTTGATGCTTTGAGCCAGCCCTCGGCATGGGCTGGGCCGTAGAGGCTGGAGTCTCCCTGAGCGGCCCCAGCATCAGCAGGTGCTTCTGGCTGTTCTGTGTCTAGACCAGGCTCTGGCCTGGCTCCTGTTCCCAGCATGTCCAAAGGCAGTGACCAGGAGAGCCCAGGAGATCCAGTGGGCCTGAATGCGGTCCAGCCTGCCTGTCCCTGGGAGTCCATTCCAGCTCTGCATTTTGAGCTGGGCACCCTCAGCTTGTTCTGAAGCCCTGGCCCTGAGCATCTTCTTGTGGCCTCGGAAGCTTTGTGGCCACTGCAGCCTCACACCCACGTGCAGGACCCAACATGACGAGAGTTCTTCTGGCCCCTGGCTCTGTGGGGCAGGCCACCAGTTCCTGGGCCCCCAAGACATCCCCACCCATCCCCCACAGTGAGGACCCCACCTTACTGAGGCGGTAGGGCTGGGGTGGGGACGACGGGTGGGAGGGGCCTGTGAGAGCCATGCAGGTGCCCTGAGGTCCTGCCCGGGCCCCTCCCCTGCTCAGCCACTGGTCCATCTTCTCCCCCAAGGTGTCCTCCACTCAACAGGAGCTTGTTCAGAGCTCAGCCGCCTGGCTCGGCCTGTGCCCACTGCCCAGAGCCCAGTGCTCCCAGGCTCCCAGCCGCCAGCCCCAGGCTCTGTGGCCGGCAGGGGTGGCGGACACCTCACCTGTGTAGCCGATCTTCTCGAAGCTCAGCAGGCTAAAGATGCTGTTGTAGAGCTGCATCTCCTTGCGGTGGCTCTGGTCCATCTCATCCAGGATCTCCATCAGCTCATTGCCCGTCTTGGTGGGGTGGGCACAGGCAGCCTCGTGCACAGTCAGCTCATGGAAGGGGCCGTGCCACGGGCAGCCAATTCTCTTGTACTTGCATTGGGTCACCCTGGGGGCGAGGGGGCACCGTGGTCAAGGCCGATGCCTCAGGCCTCCATTCAGCCGCACACAGACAGCTCCCTGAAGCACACACTCAGTGTGTGTCGCCACCCAGGAAGAGGACAGAGTGTGAGATGGAAGAAGCTGTGTGAACACAAGCCACTCACACCCACTGTTGTGGGGTCACCGTCCTGCTTGGAAATAGTGGCTGCCGACTACTCTCCCGGACCCGGTACAGCGTCATCCCAAGTGAGGCTCCTGGCCAGGCCCCAGCTGCTGGGGACTGGGGAGTGGCCAGGACTGGGCTGGGGTGCCTCATACCAAGACCCCAGAGCTCCTGAGCTGGCCACTCTCTCCTGGGCCCAGGATGCCAAGGACAGCCTCTGAGAGGCCACCTCACAGCCAGAGCACCCGAGAGAACGAGGGTGATGTCCAGACAGCCACTGTGTACAGACCCAAGCCCCCACCCTCTGGACCCCGAGCAGCCTCACTGGTCCAGCCCTACAGGGGCAGAGGCAAGGCCCGGGCACCGAGCCCAGCCAGAGCAGGGTGCACGCCGAGGCCTGCCTGCTCCAGGCTGCCTGCAGCCCGGCGGTTACCTGTCTTGGCACTCCTCCTTCTGGTGCCTCTCCAGGAGAGAGCGGGGAAACTGGCGCAGGCAGAAGCCACACTCGGAGGGCAGCTCGCTCACGGCTTTCTCCACAGCCAGGTTGCGGCAGCAGAGGCTCTTACTGATCTCACAACGACAGTTGGGGCACGTGGCCTGCTCCTCCTTCAGCCGGGCATCTGCTAGTAGGTGGATAAAACAGCCAGCGCACATCAAGTGACCGTTAGTACACTGCGAAGAAGGAAAGGGAGATGAGCTCACAGACCTGTGGACTCGCGCGTACACGCATGTACACACACACACGCATGTACACACACGCGTACACACACGCGCACGCGCGCGCACACACACACGCATGTATACACACGCTGCCTGCCAGCTCCGCTGGTGCTCGGCGCCCACAGGGACACTGCTTAGTAGGGTCGGGCCTCTTTCCTGGAGCCCTGCTGAGGCACAGCCAGCCGGCTCCTTGTGAGCTGGTCTCCAGGGTGGCCTGTGGCAGCTTGTAGAGGTTCCAGCTCATCACTGAGGCAGGCCTGCTGGTGGGGAGCCTGGCCTTTCCCATAACAGGAGTTGGGGACTGTCCTGAGGCCCCTGGTTTGGGTGCCTGCAGGAACTCAGACGCTGGGTGGAGCGTGGCAGCCGATGCTGTTCCGTGCCGAGGCAGGCACGCCTCTCCCAGCCTTCAGAAGGGCCACCTCACGCTGGGGCTGGGACCTGGTCCCTTTCCCTCTGCCTCCCTGACGGGCACGGGTGAGCAGGCAGCTGCCACCCAGCCGGTGACGGTGGCTACCTGCAGGTGCCTTCCCAAGACCTGGTGGCAAAAAGCTGATGCAGGTGGGGAGGCCGAGTTGGCCTGGGACAAGGGCACATAGACAGTGCATGCCAGAGGGAGGTGGGAATGGGTAGGGGGACAGGTTGCTGCCATGGGTAAGAGCCAGGCCCCCCTACGTTTCTGAACCTGAAGATCTGAGGCCCAGAGATTGCCTATCAGCAACCTGCCACTCCCACCGAGGCCCTGAGCCCCAGCAGGCTGCTAGCTCAGCTCTGTGGGTCTCTCACTAGCTCCACACACCCGAGCACCCACGTGGTGCTGAGACGAGGCACAGAGGACCATGGGCCGGGCCCCCGCAGGCTCAGTGTGGGGGGAGGAGAGACACACACAGGAGCCAAAGAGGTGCAAGAATAAAGAGCTGAGCTGAGCCTAGCCAGGGAGCTCAGTCGGTCAGAGCGTCGTCCTGATATACCAAGGTTGCAGGTTCGATCTCGGGTCAGGACACATATAAGAACCAACCAATGAATGCATGAATAAGTGGAACAACAAATCGATGCTTCTCTCTCTCTCGCCCTAAAATCAAAAAAAAAAAAAAAAAAAAAAGACTCGTGCTGAGTGTCCTCTTGGTGCAAACAGAATCCATGCCCACACAAACTTCACAGATTACCTGCACGCAAACCTCGATTTCTAAGTCAGTGTAAAATGGCGGGGAGCTGGCTGGCTCTTGGAGGACAGATCTGGCAGGGGCTAGCCCACTCCAGCTCTGGACACACAGCTGGTCCCAGGAGTGGTCAGGAGGAGCAGGGTGGAGAAGCAGTCTGTCAGTGGGGGACACATGCCACAGGCCCCTGCCACCTCTTGGGAGGCGCAGACCAAGGGCCCAGATCACACTCCTCTCGCCAAGGGCCTGAGCCAACAGAGCCTGGTGTTGCCGCAGCCTCGGGAAGAGCAGCGTCCCTGCCGCGGCACGGCCGACTCACCACTTGGTAACGGGAGGAAACTTCAAGCCAAGCTCCGGAGCATCTGGCTCAGTGAGGCCAACAGGACACCAACATGAAGACACCCCTGGGCCTGGGCCCTGGGCCACTCTAGGTCTGGATGCCTCCTGCTGAGCAGCCACAGCTGGGGCACCAAACCCACAAGAGCCACTCAGCCCAGCGGAGGTCCCCTCACCAGGCCCAGCAGGGCCTCGCGCACCACATAACCCACATGCTCCACCCAAAGTGTCCTCCATTCTTTGATCAAGGGACGTGGGAGGGACTGCAGCATCCCAGGCACCCAGCTGCTTCTGTGCAAGCCACACGTCAGTCTGCAGTCCTGGGCCAGTGGCTCCTGACGTCATGCCACCCTGAGAGCCAGGACTCAGGTGGGAACCTGTCAGCCGACTGAGTCAGGCTCATTACTCAGAACTCAGTGCTGCCTGGACCACAAGGTCACACACATGACAACCCACCACACCAACAGCTCTGCATCTAGCCAGTCCAGAACCCTCTCTCTGCCCTGGCTTTGGACACCTAAGCAGATACACTTAAACTCCTCTCTGCTACCTGTCTCACCTAAAAGCATGAGCCAGCCTCAGCCCGGGAGCAGGGAGGACGACCCCAGGCCTTGGAGGCGGACAAACGCACCTGGACTTCCTTGGAGCAATGCCTCCAGCCCAGGCCTGCAGACAGCTGCTACAAAGGTGTGCATGAGGCTCCCCAATGTCTGTGCCACACCCACCAGTGCCTGCATCCCGAGCCCTTTACCAATCCGGTAAAAGGCCCCTTGGGCCAGGGCCTGAGCTCAATTCGGGCAGTGACAGGAGGCCTTAAGGAGAGGAGGCACAGCAGGGACTGTGAGGACGAGCAGGAGGGGCACCAGGTGGAAGGAGCCCAGGAGAAACAGGTTGGAGGAACAGGCCTGGGTCAGAGGGCCAGTTGGAACCACCTCCCAGAAGCGCCTTCCCCCTGATGAGGGTCATAGGGAGCTTTTCTGGCTGAGCACCAGTGAGGAGTGAAAGAGCTATGCGGCCCCTCCCTCCAGACACACTCCATGGCTCAGCTAATGTCAGAACCGGGTGGAGGATGCACTGGGCCTCGTGTGAAGGGCAGAGGGAGAACCTGGGAGGGAATGAAGGATCAGGCGTGGCTCCACACTCCAGGCACCACCGAAGCTGTTTGTCCCAGAGAAGGTGCCCTTGGCAAAGGGGCTGGTCCCAGCCCTTCTGCCCCCACCCAGGGGCCTACCCCAGTGTCCGCCTAGGCCACATACCTTGTCAGGCCAGTCACCAAGGACACATCTAACACCCACACAAAGAACATCAAAGCCAGCACCTGCTGTACCTGCTCTGCACTGACCTGACCTCATGCAGGCCACAATGAGGCCCATTGGCCTTAGTGCTGTTCGTGGCCGAGCCCTGAGCAAGCGCCCGATCCAGGCGTGACACGACGTGCCAGGAGAGCCGCCCTGCAGGGCTGAGGTTCAGACCTGAGAGCAGGTGATCGGCCCATCACCCACCAAGGCGAGCCCACCACCACTAAGGCTTCCCTGGGGAGATGGAGGTGGGGTCTGGTGGCCAGAGAGCAAGCTCTTGCGGGACCAAGCACTCAGCTGACTCCAGGCCCGTGGAGTTGTCCTCACAGCCGGTGCCAGGAGCAGCAGACACCAGCCGACAGCTCCCAAAGGCACGGTGTGGCTGCTGCCCACCCTGAGCTGGGTCTAGATGGGGTCAGGGAAATGCTGCCCAAACCAGCCCAACACTGCTCCCCAAAGAAGGCCCGCAGAAGGGGAGGGCTGAGCCCAGGCCAACAGGTGGTGGCCAGTAATGGCATGACCCGGGACGTGCAGAAGGCTCCGGGCCCCGCGTTTCAAGGCAGCATGTGGAACCCAGATCCTCCCAAGAACACTCAGCTCTGGTGCCAACCAGGTCTGTCTGGGCCCCTGCCCTCGATGGCCCTGTCCAGCGTCACTGTGGGGGTGAAATGGGACACCACACAGCAAGTCACCAAGAAACCTTCCCTCCTTCCCCCAGCTCGTGGGCCCCTCCCACCCGGTTCTGGACTGAGCCCTGCTACGCACCCTTGCCAGGCACCCTGTCCCATGGCAGATCCTCCAGCACCCAAAGCGAGTTCTGACCAGGGTAGGGCTCCAGTCAGCCCTTACAGTGCCAAGGGCTCTCCGGCTGACCCCATGTGTTGGGGCTTTCTCCAGGCCTCAAGGCAAGAAGAAAAGCATCCCAACCAGGCCCGGGTGTCACTGGGAAGAACGGGCTCATATGGGGCTCAGCGTCGCATGGGGCTCAGCGTCGGGGCGCTCCCCGCTGCACAGACATGTTCTCAGGGAAGCCGTGAGTAGAGCCGTAGGCCATGGGGAAGGCCATGGTCAGTGATGCCCCTGCACCTCTTTCTCCATCACAGGTCCTCAGCTCCCAGCACAGCGTGGGCCGGTGTGAACCAGCCAGGCTCACAGGCCTGGTTACCAGCAGCTCTGGCCACAGGCAGAGCTCAGCTCTCTGTGCTCAGTGGACCAGGAGCCAGCATGCCAGGTCCAGCTCCAGCCCATTCACTGGAGGGGGGATGAGGAGACCCTCAAATTTCCCTGGGGCCCCATGCCATTGGTATGGTTTCCTGGGCTGTCACTCAAGGCCCCAGGAAGTTCCGCCACCTGGGAGGCCCAAAGGTCCTGGGCACGGACAAAGGAGCTGAGAGGACGAGTCCTGAGGCGCACCCCGGGCTGCAGGGCTATGAGAAGCACGCCCCCACTGGAACCAGGCCCAAGGCCTGCAGTGTCCCTGGCCAGGGCCTCAGGCCAGGAGCTCCCCAAAACCCAGGAGGGAGGTTGAGAACTCCCACTTCCTCTCCCGCACACCAGGGGCCTCCTAAGCAACCACAGGGCAGGCACAGCAGAAAGGATGTGAGAGACCCCGAGGTTGGGAAATGGTAAACCAGACTAGCCCCAAACTGCTTATTACAGCAAGGGCCGTCTCACCCAGGCCCCCAGTCTGAGGAGAAGCCCAACTCCTGTCGTGCAGACAAGCGACAAGGAACCCGCTTCATCCCTCAAAGGGATGCTGGGGGCTGGGACAGACAGGGGTGTGTGTGTGTGTGGAGGGCTTGAGGTGGAGACAGAAGGCAGGACACTGTACGCTAACTCTGCGGCCAGCGTGTGGTCCCTGCTGCTGCACGGTACCTTCCTAAGACCCACCTGGGCCAGGTACCCTCCAGAACTGCCCTGAACCGGTTAAGAAGTGGGAAGCAGCCACCAGAGGAGGGTGGATAGACCTCCTAGAGCGCGGTAGCCTAGGAAACCAGGTGGGGTGAGGCAGGCAGGGCTGGGAGCCTACCCTGGGGCACAGGCTGTTCCAGTGACACCGGGTCAGACTAGGAAGGGACCCAGACTATGGCGCTAGATGCAGATGCTTCATTCAGAACGGAATGCGGGGAAGAAATGGGGGAGGGAGAAGAGGCATCCCCTCCCTTCTCAGTATTTTTCCAGAAAAAGGGAGGCCGAGGGGGTTCGAGAGGAAGAAGGGGTGCCTGAGGGCACGTTTGGGAGAGGTGGCTGCAGAAAGAACAGAATAGCTCTCCAGTGAAGAGTAAAGTCGGGAGCTCCCCGAGTCCAGGGAGCTCAGCAATGCGGGGAGCAAGCTCGGCAGGGGGGGGGGCTGTCACCCGCTTTCTCTGGGGTCAGCTTGCGAGGGGCTGCGGACGGCAGGGGGAGGGGGGCAGCAGGGGAAGGACACATCGAGGTGGGAGAAATGTCCAGGCCGGGAAACAAGGGGAATCGGAACAAGAAGGGGGTTCGAGCAGGAAATAAAGTCCTGAGAGGAGAAGGAGGAGGAGCTTCCAAACAGGCGCCGGAGTCCCGACCGCTGGGCCTGGCCTCGGAGGAGACGTGGTGCCCCGGGCGCCGGCCTGGCCGGGTCGGGGTCGGGCCAGCGGCCCTACCTGGTACACGGAGGCCTTGGGCAGGTCCAGGCAGACGGTGCAGCACAGAACCGAGTAGAGCCGCTCCTCCAGCTTCCCGCTGCCCGCCGCCGCCTCGGCTGCCTCGGCCGCCCGCAGCCGCTTCTTGGGCGGCGCGTCGGGGTCGCCCGCCGCCTCCTGCAGCTGCCGGGCGCCAGCCAGGCCCGCCTCGTCCGGGAGCCCGGGCCCTGCTGCCTCGCCCAGCGCTGCCGCGGCCGCCTGCCCTGCGGCCGCCCCGGCCCCGACCGGCACGGCGCCGGCGGACCCCGTAGCCGGACCGCCTCCGCCGGCCTCCTCGGCGCCGGACATCGCTGCCGGCCGGCCCGGCGGGCGGGTGAGGGCGCGCTCCCGAGGCTGGAGGTTAGGGGCGCCGCGCGCCGCCGCCGCCCTGTCGCTGCCGCCGCGACCCTGCAGCCTCGCTCCCTGTGCCGCCGCTTCAGTGGATCCGGCCCGTGCGTCGCCCCGCAGCTGCCGCGGCCACCGACCCCGGAGCGGCCGCCATCTTTGTTTTTGCTCCGCGCTCCTTCGCCCACCGCCGCCACCACCCCCTGGGTCTCTCGGTCATGTGACGCGCGCGGACCAATGGATGCTCCGCTTGGGGTTAGCCGGTGCGGCGGGCAGAGCCAATGAGCGCGCGAGGGCCCGCCCCTGCAGAGTGTGCAGGCGAGGGGCGGGGCCGAGGGAGGCCCGCGGAGGGCGCACCTGGGGCCGCCGGGAACCGGCCGCGCTTCTGGTGGGTCCAAGGCCTACGCGCCGCTGGTCACCCGGGATCCTCACATTAGGGTGTGTCCGCGCCTTTGTCCCCCAATACTCGAGCTTACGTGGACTCGATCTTGCTCACTGGATGGATAAATCCCGCGGCCACCCCCCACCCTCCTGTGCGGGACCAAATGTGCGTTCATAGGCAAGCGCGGGGACTGCCGAAGGGAGCACTCCAGACCCGAATCTGACTCCCTGCTCTGCCCAATCTGGTTTCCTAACCCTGGGGTAGGGAGCTGAGGAGGGTCCAGAGAGGAAAGTGAGGACTTGCCTTGCACAGGCTGGAGGACAAACAGGTAGAGGTCCAGGCAGCCCTGGGAGGGAATGTGCGTTTCTGCGAACAGCTGCGGTACAGACGTCCCTTGTCCCCACCCCTGCCAGCAGCCCACATGATCACTGCCCAGAGGCCCACCTGCCAGGCTATGCAAGGGTGTTCAGAACTCCACCATATCCTCGGAGAGCAGGCTCCCAGGATTATGTCTTCTCAGTCAGGTGCCAGCAGGAGCCCAGAGTGGGCGAGGCCCTAGGCGGCTTCCAGTGCATCCTCTTCCTTTGCTCCTGGAATCTGGTTGCTGACCTGGGAGCTTTAGAAAGCTCAGTCCCTCTCAAGAATGGGCAGATTCCATATTCCTGTAGAATCCCTAAGGTTTATTGGAGACCAAGCCTCTCTCTGGATCCACAACCATAGCCTGCTCAGAACCAGACCCCCAAATGTGCTTGGACTCCATCCCCTTTATTCTGGTCTAGGCGGGTCCTCACACTCCACCAGAGGACCAGTGCCCAGATTCTGCCCGAGCCCACTTTGGGAGGAAGGAGATTCTATCTCTAGGGAAGGAGGCCCCAGGAGGTGAGGTGGTAACCAGGGCAGAAGCCCAGCCCAGCAGTCTCCAAACATCACTCCCACTGCAGGCGCTGTGTGTGCAAGGCCCGGTGGTAGGCCCAACTGCCTGCGGCCAGGACCCAGCGACAGATGTCCTCCTTCGGCAGCAGCAGCAGCCTGTCCTCCTCCAGCCGGCCCAGGAGGCCTGCGGCACCCAGCATCAAGCCCCCCCACATGCCGTAAGTGTTGGTTGTGAATACAGCCACAATGAGAATGGTAACTGCCACCACCAGCACCACCGCCTGACCAGCCACAGAACGGCCCTCCGCTCCGAGGTGGTCACCAGCCACTGCCAGCACCATGCCTCCTCCCAGGAGCAGGTTTGCGGAGGAGCGATCCCCATTCACCCAGTGGAAATCGAAGGCCAGGAGGGGCAGGCCAATGACAGTGGCCACCCAGGCTCCAGCAAGACAATCTTCATCTGTGCCTAGCCCTGGAACCAGCATGGTGGCAGCAGCCAAGGCCTGGAGCAGGAAGCCAGCAGCAGCCCCTCGACTTGCCTGTCAACACAGGGAGGGGAGACGTGGGGAAAAGAGGCCAGGACCTCCCTTTAAACAGGGGAGCGTCTAAGGGGGTCTCATGAAAGCCTGGGCTCCAGACTCATCTCTCACCACTCTCTCCCTGACCCAAGGAACTGGCTAGGTCCTTGGGGTTCGGGAATGGGATACTCCCTACCCAGCCCCTGTGTACTCACCTGGGCAGTGCTCAGGGCTGCATGCAGAGACACCACTCCCAACGCCAGGTGGGACAGGGCCATGCTCCACTCACCCCATGGCTTGGGTGCCATGGCACCTCGGGCAGCGGTGAGTTTGAGGAGACACTTTGCAAAGTTAAGAAGGAACGCAGAAGCCGGCGCCCTGGAGCCTAAGGGCAGCTCTCGAGGACTCCCAGTTTCCAGAGCCCCATTTCTAAATGTTGGGAGAAGCTCACCCGAACGTTTCTGCAGCTCCGAGGCCACTGGGCACCGCTGGGGAGGAAAAACCTATTTTGTCCGGGAAAAAGAAAACGGAGGGGGGCCTAGATTGGGCGGGTGTGAGCCCTGGAATCCGAATGGGGGCGCCGGGCCTGGGGGAGAACAGCTCGGAACGAGCGCAGGTCCACGGCCTGGACCCTGCGCTTGGGGAGACGGCGTCTCCGGAACCCAGCCCGGGGGGAGCGACAGCCCCGGCCCTCAGAGCCGGCCCAGGCCCAGCTGCGCGGCCCCGAACGCAGCGGCACACGGGAGGCCGGAACCTGCGCACGGCGCCACCGTTCCTGTGTCGGCCCGGCACGAACCAACGAGAGGAGCGGAGGCTAGAGTGGCGGGGCCGAGGCCGGGGCCGAGGAGCGCGAACAGGGTCGATGGAGGGCGGAGCTGGAAGGTGGGGCTTGGAGAAGGGGCTGCGGGGGTGGAGGGGGAAGAGTCGGAGGAAGGGGCTGTGAGGGGCGTGGCAAGGGAGGGGCGGTGCTTTGATGGGCGGGGCTATGAGGGGAAAGGCCGAGAAGAGCGGGGCTGAAAATGATGGGTGGGGCTGTGAGGGGCGGGGCCTAAATTAATGGGTGGGGCTGTGAGGAGGGGCAGGATCGTAAAAAGGGGCTGGGCGAGGCGGTGAGTGGAGGGGCGGGGTTGTCAGGAGGGCTTCTAGGAGGGCAGGTGGTAGGAGATCTGATGGGCGGGGCTGAAAGAAGGGGCGGCGCTGTAGGGGAGGAGAGGGAGGATGCCCGTGGGCTCTGGCTCTAAGGGGCGAAAGCCGTGGGGTCCCCCGCGGCGGGCTGGGAGGGATTCGGAGAAAAGGAGATGCGGGGCTGTGGGCAAGCTCAGCCTGCGGTCTCCTGGAAGTCGGGATTAGGGGCCCAGGGCAGATGTCCGGGTGTAGGCCCGGGGACGCCAGTCTCCAGCACCTCTTTCCTCGGGCGCGCGCTCTACGCCCGCGGGAGCCGGGCCGTGGGGGCGGCCGCCCCGAGCATGCGCACCGCCTGTGCTGCGGGAGCGGGAGCGGAGTCCGGGCGCGGGGACGCGGGGCGGCGCGAAGCCGGGCCCTCTGCCGCCCCGCGCTCCCATGTACGCCTTCTACTCGCTGCTCATCTACATTTTCTACACCCTTTTTCGCAGGGATGGAGGGGCCGCGGCGTCCGCCGACTCCAGGGACCCCGCCCAGGTGAGCGGGGGCGGACGCAGCACGACCTGCAACCCCCTTCTGAGAGCGGGTTGCGCAGGCCCGCGCAGCGCAGGTCACCAGGGCTCTGACTCTGGGGAGGAGGGCCGTGCAGAGGACCCTGTCTCTGCTCAGGTTGCAGGCAGAGACCCTTGTGGCTCACTTCCCGGAGGGAGGCTGCTCGGCCTCTCCTCAAGCGCTTCCTCTGCTCCCTCTCTAGAATGCCCGCTGCAAGCCCGGGGATCGCCGCCGCCCCGACCAGCCCCCTGCAGAACTGTGGACCAAGCTGACAGGCCTGGTCGGTAGGTGCCGAACGCTGCGTCCCCGGGGCGATGAGGAAACCCCGCCGTCCAAGAGAGGAGAGGTGTCCGTGACCTCATTGGGAGGGGTACCCGACAGGTGCCATCGGGAAGCCTAGCCTCCAGCACGCCTCCCCCTCCCACTACCTGGCCTTGCAGGCTGCTCAGAGTCGGAAGATAGGCCTGGAGAGGGATCCGAAGGCCGCCCCGCTGAGGTCTCTCTCGAAGAGGCTCTCGTGCGTCTTGCCGAGTTCCTTTCAGTCCAGCTGGGGGCGGAAGAGAGCTGCGGGTATCCTGCCGATCTGAGCAAGGTGAGCTGGCCAAGGGTCCTTTCTCCCAGTCCTGGCCTCCACACCCCCGGACCCCCGTAGTCTCTTGCATTCTGAATCTTATCTCCTTCACAGCCTGGTGATGTCCCCCCACTGTTGACGGTGATTGGTCAGCTCTTGGCTCTCCTGGCATGGATTCGGAGCCCCAGGGGGAGGCAGGCCCTGCCCCAGGAAACTCAGCCAGCCTCAAGGGTGCAGCCCCCCACTACTGCTGGTGCGTAAGAAATAGTGATTTGAAAAGGGAGTGTGTGGAGGGAGTGAAGACTACCAGGACCTGAGCAGCCTAGAGCTGGGATCCCAAGTCCTGCTCCCGAGGCACCCCCCCCCCCCCTTCAAGCCAGAAATCTCAATCCGTCCTAACTGGGTGCTCCCCACCTCAGGACCCACATCCCAAGAAAGCCCTTCCCTTTCACCGAGGGCTGAGGCCCAGGGGCAGCAGCCCCCCCAGTTGGGGGAGGACCAGAGGGCTTGGCAGCAGCTGGAGCAGCTCGTTCTTGGACAGGTGAGGCACCCAGGAAGGGGTGGGCACTGGGGGGGGGGGAGGCTGGAAGGAGGTGCTCCACCCTGTCTCCCTCCTTCCCAGCTGGAGGAGCTGAAGCAGCAGCTGGATCTGCAGGAGGAGGGACTGGGCCAACTTCACCTGGGAGTGGTGAGGCTGCTAGGCTGGGCTCAAGTAGGGGCGGAGAGAGGGGCCAGGGCTTGCAGATGAGCCCAGAGATCTTCCTCTCCTCTAGGGGGCAACAGACTCAGAGAAAAGGGTTCAGCATCTAACCCTGGAGAACGAGGCCTTGAAACAGAGCCTGATCCTCACTCAGGACCTGCTGAGGCACTGGGGTGCTGGCCTCCCTGCCAGGGCTCCGCAGGTATTCTGCTCCTTACCTGCTACTATCCCTGCAGCCTGGGGCTCTTGCACACCTGGTCTCCAGCAACATCGCCCTCAGGACCTGGTGCTCTGTGGAACAGAGGCAGCGGGGCACTCTCTGACCTTCCAGGACCAGGATGTGGACAGGCCCAGGGCAACCCATGGAGGAGACTGATGCCCATGAGAGATCCCCCTCCCCCAAACACACACACAGACACAGACACACACACACACACACACACACACACACAGAGACACACACACACAGAGACACACACACATACACAGACACACACACACAGACACACACAGAGACACACACACACACACACAGACACACACAGAGAGACACACACACTCATCATGGGTCCTCTGAGTGACTGACCCCAGGCGAGCAAGGGACTTGGGGGAAAGTCCTGCATGGATTCATGATTGGCTCTGTCTGCCCCTCTTGACCTGATTGCCCCTTGAGTACAATGGGGCCGCTAGAATGCCCCTCCCCGAGGGAGTTTCCTTCTGGCTCCATGGCTCCACCCCTCCCACAGGAGGAGGCAGAGGCACTGGTGGAGCTCCAGGGCCAGCTTCAGGAGGCCCAGCAGGCCACAGATGCCCTTCGAGTCCAGGTGAGTGCTGGGCCCGGGGGGCTGGGGAGACGGAGGCACTGGGAGGGGGATGTCTGAGGCAAGGCCTGGTAAGTGCCTACTCCCTCAGTGACGGGTGGGCTGGGGCAGCTGGGGGTGCAGGAGGTGCAGCTGCAGGGCCTCCAGGGGGCCCTCCGGCAGCTCCAGCAGGAAACAGAGCAGAGCTGCAGAAGGGAGCTGCAGCAGGTGCACGGGCAGCTGGCAGGTGAGACCTGGGGCCGGGGGCTCCTGGGAAGGCCACGGGGTTGAGGCTTCCCCTCACAACTTGCTTCTCCCACCAGGACTCCGGGCACGCATGGCCAGCCTGCGTCAGGGCTGCGGGGACCTCCGAGGTCTGGTCAGCACCTTCACTCAGAGCTGCCAGGGCTCCCTGAGTGAGGCCCGGGGCCAGGTCAGGACCACCCGCTCTCCCTCCAGTGTGTGCGCTCCTCCTCCCCTTAGGGAACCCCTTCCTCCTTCCCAGCCCCAGGGAGCTGCCTGCTCTAATGGAGGCTGTGGGTTCTGGAACCAGGACAGCTCCTGTGACCCAGGTGTTACCTCACTTCGGGGTCTCCTTCTTGTCCTGTGCTAACTGGGGTGGCGGTGAATCCCTCACAGGATTGTCAAGAAGCCCAGAGGGGACAGATGGCATCCTTGCACACAGTCCTGATTGGTGGGCTCCATCCAGGCCCACTGAGTGACACCCCCAGGAACCCCAGCCACGGAATGTTGTGGATCCCCGCAGCTGGTGGCCATAGAGTGGCTCCATATTGCCCTCAGCACCCCTCCCCTCTCCTTGGCTGTCCCTCCCTGCCTTGCTCACATCCCTGTTCCCCCAGGTATCTTGGGCCCTGAGGACACTGTCAGTCAGTGGGGCCGGGGCTCAGCCCCCTGAAGGGCAGCAGGAGCTCCCAACTGGATGCCCAGGGCGGCTACTGGAGCTCAAGGGTATGGCCACTGGGGAGCATGGGGATGGGGTGGGCAGGCCAGAGGAACTGGAGCCTCTCTGTGCCTCAGGGTCTGGGAGGCAGCCCATTGCTATGATCTCAACCCCAGGAAATATCCGTGTGCTGTGTCGGCTGAGGCCAGGGACACCCTCCAGCCTGGTGAGCTCGGAGCCCGGCCCAGGTGGCACGGTCACCACCTGCTACCGAGGGCACCAGCGTCGCTTCCGTCTGGATTGGGTCTTCCCTCCAGACGCCAGCCAGGAAGAGGTGATGCTGCACCCTCACACCTGTGTTGACCCTCCCTCAGAGGCTCTGGTGCCCCCTCCCTGCCCTTCTGCCCTCCCAGGAGCTAAAGTGCCTAGATTCCAGCAGGGAAGGGGCAGGGAGGCTGGAAGGCAGGACCCGAAGCCGAGCTGGGCACATACATTCCTTCCAGGGTTTCCCTTCTGCGTCCCCTCACCAACCTGTGCAGGCCCAGGGGAACAGATCTGGTTCAGACAGGAAGGTTAACATTTAAAAGTAATGTTTTTTTACCAGGAAACTAAAGAAAATGAACCTGTCTGAGGTCACTGCTCACGCACAGCTGGCTGGGGATGGTGCTGTGACCACTCCCCACCCCCACCCCCGGATTCCCAGGCTGCCTGCTCCTTGGCCAGGCCCAGAGTGTCAGCTGTGAGAACAGGCAGCCTTCCTTGCTTTGTGGCCACGGGCACAGACAGGGCACTGGCAAGCGAGCCTCCAGCCTCTGGGCGGGGTCACCCTGTGCAGACCCCGCCCCTTTCCTGCCAGACCGGGCAGAAAAGCTGAGGCTTACCCCAGCCGCCACCACCCTGCTTCTCACACACCATGTGCTGCACACAAATTTTACTGCTGGAGCTTCAGGAAATGGAGGCAGGCCTGGGAGGGGAGCAGGTCAGGGCAGAGCTGGCTGAGCATCAGACTCCTGTTGGCCTCGGGGTGACCAGGTCTCCCTCCCCCACACCCTGGAGTACTACAGCTGTTTCCCACCTACCTCTGTACCTGACACACTAGCCAGGCCTCAGTCCCACCCTACACTGCAGTCCTGCACTGGGGTGGGGGAGGGAGCTTGTCCTGGACAGGGCCCTCCAAGTCAGTGTCTGGGTGAGACTGAAAGGCATCTCTCGGTGCCACGTCTGCGTTGGTGCCAGGCACTCCCAGTGCTTCCTTCCAGACATGGAAGCTTGGGCACCAACTCGCAATGCTAGACTCTGCTCTCCTGGCTGGCAGCCAGCACGTTCAGCAGAAATGACAGCTCATCCACTTACCAGCCTCTGTGCACGAACGCTGGCCATGCCATTGCTCGCAGGCTACTGTTGATGTCCAGTTGCCAACAGGACACAAGTCACAGCCCCATCTCCCCCCGCCCTTTCTGCACCAGCATCCTGGTGGGCCAGCGTTCCCACCCCTACCTCCCAGCCTCTCTGGGCTCACCCTTCCTGTGGAGAGCACCACTGTAGCCTCTGGGCATACGTTCCCCCTTAACCCTCACAGCACTGGTCTCCTGTGCGGGGGCACTGCAATCACGCCCTTGGGTTTGACCCCGGCAGGCAGCGACTACAAATGCCCTGGTCCTCCCACGTAGTCACCAGTATGCCAATATTCTGCACGCCTGTTCCCTCTTCCTGTCACACCCCTCCCTTTGCAGGGGGAAATTCCCGTCCAGGGAGCCTCCTCTGCCTGGCAGGAGACCCCCTTCCAGCACTTTCCCCAGAACCGTCTTCCCAGGGCACTCGCGCTTTATTCCCACCTTGCCCAGGTCCAGGGCTCAGGACCCTCCCCACACCCCTAGGTCTTCAGGGAGCTGGAGCCCGCGGTGCTGTCCTGCCTCCAAGGCTACAGTGTCTGCATTTTCACCTATGGCCAGACGGGGACCGGAAAGACCTACAGCATGGAGGTGGGGAGGGGGTGTGTGTGCTCTGGGTGGCTCCTGGGGCCAGGGACTAGGACGTGAGCCCAATGGGTCACCCACCCCCTCTCCAGGGCCCACCTGAGGACCCCGGCATAGCTCCTAGGGCGCTGCAGTCACTGTTCCGGGAGATGAGGGCCGGAGGGCACCCCCGAGTGACCCTCAGCATGGTGGAGATCTACAACGAGGCTGTCAGGTCAGGGCGGCACTCTGGCTGCCTCCTAGGTCCTCCCCCCCCCCCCCCTTTGCCAAGAACCCCTGAACCAAGGCCTCACCTTTCTCACCAGGGACCTCCTAGCCCCTGGGCCCCCTGAGCGCTTGGCGGTGAGGCAGGGCCCTGCAGGTCAGGGAGGGATCCAAGTAGCCGGCCTCACATACTGGGATGTGCCCAACCTGGAGACTCTGCACCAGGTAAGGCTGCCCAGGGGGGCCCACAGCTGTGCTCACACCTGGGGATGTGGACCCTGCAGTAGGGCACGCCTTGTCGCTGCGCGTTCCAGATGCTGAGCCTGGGGAGGAGCAACCGGGCCACCGCTGCCACCGCCATGAACCAGCACAGCTCTCGCTCTCACGCGCTGGTCACGCTGACACTGCAGGCAGCATCCTCCCCGCGCGGCTCAGGCACCACGGGTACCACGGCTGCTCCCTACCCCGCCCCGCCCCGCCCCGCGGTGGAGGGTCTCTTGGCGCTGGCAGAGCAGGGGCGCACGGGGGACCTTGCTGGGAGTTCCCTCCACTTGGCTCGCTCGCCCCCGCAGGCACGCTGCACCTGGTGGACCTGGCGGGGTCTGAGCGCGCCCGGAAGGCGGGGGCCCTCTGCAGGGCGAGAGGCGACACTCACGACGCCCAGCGTCTCCGGGAGGCCCGGACCATCAACCGCTCGCTGCTGGCGCTGGGAGGGGTGATGACGGCGCTGCGAGCCCGGCGGCCGCACGTGCCCTTCCGCGACTCACAGCTCACGCGCCTGCTGCAGCCCGCGCTAGGCCCGGGCGCCACGGTGGTGCTGCTGCTGCAGGTGGGCGTCCGCGGCGGGCGGAGGCGAAGCCGGGGGGGGGGGGGGGCGATTTGCATGCCAGGCCCCGCCCACAGCGCCGCTTCCCCGCAGATCTCCACGCGGCCCGAGGATCTCGGCGAGACCGTGTGCTCGCTCAAGTTCGCGGAGCGAGTGGGCCGCGTGGAGCTGGGGCCAGCGCGGCGCCGCAGAACCCGGCGCTCGGGGACGCCCTCCTCCGTCAGCACGGACACGCCGCTCACTGGGACCCTCTGCACCCCTACGCCGTCCCCTGGAAGCCCTGCCAGCCCGGGCCCCGACGGCTCGGCTCCCGAGTCCTCGGAGGACCCGCTCTCGTAGTCAGGCCCAGGAGCCTGGGGTTGCGCCCTCTGCCGGCGGAAGCAGCAAAACCCCTACACTCCGACCACCTTTGACCTCTGGGAGCTCACTGGTTCCCAAACTCCCAGAGCTGTCTCACCCCCTCCCGGCGAGGAGTGTTCCGCCCGGAGTACAGATTGCCCGCCCCTCAGCCCAGGCCCAGGCTCCCTCCTTATCACCATTTGCTACTATCGCCTAACGCAGCGGGGGACCCCAGAGCAGCCAGGCCTGGCCTACTGGTTTCTGAGTCACCACAATCACGGCCCCGACACCAAACATCAGCCTTGGCATTAAAATGTGGTCCATTCCTTTACTGTTCTCTCCCCCACGACACCACCCACACTAAGTCGGGTCCCTGTTCCCCTATGCCTTTCCCCAAAAAGGTGCTTCCTTCTGCCCAGACAGCTGAGGAAGGAAAGGGCTCAGGCTGAGCTGCCATCTAAGTTCTCCCTCCCCCAACCCCGCAGCCAGGAGAGGGAGGTGGCAGATGGTGATGGATGGATGGATGGACGGACAGAAGAGGCCAGAGAAGGTGGGGCTAGGAAGGGGACAGGAAAGCCCACTCCAGCATTGCCACTCCTCCCAGCCTTGCCTCTGGGTAGCAGGGGCCTGACTGACCAGCAGGGCCGGTTGACACACGCTTTGTGGGGTGGCCAATAAACATGGTAGACTCTCGCAGTGGCTGGTGCCTGGTGTTTCCAGGCCACTGTGGCCACACTTCTGAGTCCTCTTGGCCTTTGGTCCCCTCAACAAGCCAGTGGCAGCGGGGGGGGGGGGGGCGGGGGGAGAGGGGGGCAGCCCCTGCCCTGGAGCTCACAGGCTGTACCAGGAGAGCAGCCAGCCTGGCGTGGGGGCAGCCAGTTCTCCGGGGTGGCTGACCCACACATCATAGATGCTCTTGTTGGGTGGCACCCCCTGGAAAAGGGCATCCAGATCCCAGAGCAGCCCTGGAGGGCTGTGGGTTTCAGGGGCCACACCCCAGTAGGCTGGACTGGATGAGGGCGGGCACTGGGGGCAGGAGGTGGGTGGTAGTGGTGCCAAGGGCACTACCACGTTGGGGGTATATATGGGCAAGTAGGAGGTGGGGAGCTGCCCCCAAAGTGAAGCCCTGTGACCCCCAGGGTCAGAGGTACCCTGCAGTAAGTGGAGAGGCCAGGCCCTGGGCTCAGGGCAGAGGGGTGGAGGCCTGCTGGCTCTCCCCTGGGAAGTCTCCCCCTCTGGCCTCATGATCCCTGGGAGGGGGCAGAGGGGCCACAGCGGCCGCTCAGAGGGCACGGGCGGTGTGGGCACCACCTCCTCCTTACTTGGAAGGGCACCCGCTCCACCTTGGCTGCTTGGGGGCGTGGCGTCCCCCAGCAGAGACTTGATGCTGAAGCCCTCGCTGGGTGGCAGCTGGGGACTGGGAGGACGGGGCGGCTTGGGCGGTCGGTAGGGCCGGCCATGCAGCACGTAGGGGCCCAGGTCCTTGGCGAAGGTCCCCCGCGCGCCCCTGCCCTGCCAGCGCCGGCACAGGGCCGTGTTCTGCAGCCGCAGCGCCTCGGCGGGGATCAGGCTCACGTCGACCGCCCAGAAGTTGCCCTTGGCCTTGGGCTTCGCAGGATCCTTGGGCACCTGGTGTGTGTGGGGAAGAGGGGGGCGCAAGCTTGGAGGGGCCGCCGACCCGGGATAGTCAGGATTTCCCTTCTCACCCCGCCCCCGGCTCCGGCTCCGGCTCCGACCCTGGCCCTGCCCCACCTTGCGGAAGCAGCGGTTGGAGGAGAGGTTGTGGCGGATGGAGTCCTTCCAGCCCTCGTAGTCGTCCCTGAAGAAGGGGAACACGGCCTGGACCTGACGGATGATCTGAAACCACGGGGCAGGCGCCGTGAGCCTGGGCGCGCAGGGGGCAGCGCCGCCCCTCCCCCACAGCCAGGCTTAGGGGCGCCCCTGCACCACCTCCCAACACCTGCACGCCCGAGGGAGAAGAGGGCACCTCACTAGTGAGGGGTGGGCCTTCTGAGCACCTCGGCTCTCTCCTCTGGTGCCCAGATCGGTACCGGCCCCGTTGGCAAAGCTGGGCAGGGCCAGGTGGGGATGGAAGTAGGTGGGGGTCGGGTCTGGGGAAAGGTCCCAACACGGAGTGCGAGCGAGAGCGGGGACCCTCTCACCTGGGCCAGCTTCAGCCTGCGGGAAGGTGCAGCCTGGATCACCAGGGCGATCATAGCCAAGTAGGTGTAGGGAGGCTTGTCATGCCGAAGGTATCTCTTCTTCCTCCTCTTGGGGGGCTGGGAGGGCGACTCTGCCCCCGCGAGCCCCAGGCCTGGGTTGCTGCAGGGCCCCATAAAGGGGAGGCCAGCAACGTGGGCAAGGGTCTGGAAGGGCTGAGGGCGCAGGGCAATAGGGTAGGATGGGGGGGCAGGGCTAGGGCCTGAGGCTGGGTGGAGGCAGGCGGGCCGGGCCCTTTATCATTCGGATGGAAGGGGGAGGGGAGAGGAGGAAAGGGAGGTGAAATAGGGCGGTGGGGGAGGGGACCAGGCCGAGGGCTGCCACAATTAGCAGGTTTCAGTTAATCTGGGAGGGAGGGGCAGGGAGATTCCAGTGGGGGTTGCCGGAGGCCACCCAGGCCTTGTTTCTCACCCCTGGGCTGCCTTTGGCACCCCCTATGAGCTGGAAGGAAAAGCCCGGAAGGGGCCCGGGACCCATGGTTATTTTATCCATCTGTCCGGGCTGGGGCTTAGGCTCCCATTTAACAGACAGGGAAGGGATTTGCCCTGGCCAGGCTGCCAAGAAGAGTTCACGGCCAAGCAGCTGGAGGGCCTGAGTGGTGGCCTGGAGGGCTTCCTGGAGGAAACCTCGAGTGGGGGGCAGAGGAGACACAGTTGATTCAGAGGGTTTCCCAGGGGCGGCTGCAGGGCCTCAGTGGCTCCCCAGGCCCTGGAGATCTTGGTGCCTGTCCACAGCTGGCTGTTGGAGCTGACGGCCCTCATTTAACTTTGCACCTCACTGGCCCTGGGTGAGCTGGGCCTGCTGGCCATGGAGGACTTCAGGGAGCCAGGTTGGCCTCACCTTTCTTCTCCTGCTCTGGGTCCAGATGCTCTGGGGGTTACCCCTGGGGAGGAGGATGCCTCTCATTCCTTGGGGGCACTTGGGCAGCGCCCTGGGCTGGGGTGCACGGGAGGGACAAGTCTCCTAGCTTAGAGGGGTTTTATTGGCCACTTCTCAGGGAGCACCATGGGTCACCGTCCCTCCCCCGGGAGAGTCTTCAGGGAGCATCTAGCTTCACCCCACGTGGGAGCGTGTGCAGGCTTGTGTGTGGGGGTGCACAGGAAGGGCTTTGAGGCAGCCACAGCACTCTGGCACTTGGTCTAGGACAGGGGTGGGGAATGTCTGGCAGGGTCATGCGGTGTCATTTGGTCTGCCCCCATCAGGGCAACTGCAGGCGGGACTCGAAATTCAATGAATCTAGGAGCTTTTCTCAGAGCAACGTAATTTTTAAGTTGGTAATTTTGTATGGCCCGCGAATGATGTTATAAATATCCAAAGGCCCTTGGCAGAAAAAAGGTTTCCCAGCCCTGGCCTAGAAGAACGGTTTTCAATGTTTTTCACCTCATGGCGCATAAACTAGTCAGTCTGCGGTGTCACACCAAAACAAAATCTTCCCCATCTGACAAAAACAGCAAACGGAATAGGGCCGGCTGGTGTGGCTCAGTGGTTGAGCATCGACCCATGAACCAAGAGGCCCCCGTTTGATTCCTGGTCAGGGCACATGCCTGGGTTGCGGGCTTGATCTGTGCAGGAGGCAGCCAATCGATGTTTCTACCTCTCTATCCCTCTTCCTTTCATCTCCCTCTGAAATCAATAAAAACATATATTTAAAAAATCGGTAGAACTTTGACTCATTTACACCAGCTATGTTGGCTGTTGTCATATTTTTATTTGATAATCTAAAGGGAAAGAGGTCAGTGTCCCTCTCTGAATAGTCACGTGTTGCATATTTTATTTTTGTGTGTGTTTTATTATTTTATTTTTTTCACTGTTGGCCTTTTATTTTTTTTTCCATTTTTTAAATTAAGGTATTATATGTGTACATACTTACCATTGCCCCCCCACCCCACTATTATTTTTTTCTTTATTGATTAAGATATTACATATATGTCCTTATCCCCCCCCTTGCCCTCCCCCCACGCCCCCACTCATGCCCTCACCCCCCTGGTGTCTGTGTCCATTGGTTAGGCTTCTATGCAGGCATACAAGTCCTTTGGTTACCTCCACCCTCCCCTGCCTTCCATGGGTATTGCATATTTAAAAAGTCCTTGCGGGCACACCGGGGTTCCTCTGGGGTCTAGGAGGGAAATGCGCTCCAGGCTGGAGGGGGCTGGCCTGGTGGGGGAGGGGCTCTCCAGGCGAGGTCGTGGAAGCTCAGGCCAGTGAAGCCCGAGGGACCGGCACCCCCTGCGCAGACCTGGCCCCTGTGAGGGCTTTAGCAGGACCAGGGCTGATCCACCCGTGTGGTCCTAGCAAAATGCCTCTGGCAGCTACCCAGACGCAGCAGTCCTCCTCACTCCCGGACCCTCTGTCCCCTCGCCGCGTCCTCCCTGGCCACCTGATCTGAGTCAGTCAAGACCTCAAAACCCAGATGACCTCAACCACACACACCCGGCACGTTGTCCAGATCTTACTGGCAGCGGTGGCCACCGTTGGTCCCGAGGCCCCCGGGCCCAGGGAGGCGATGGGAGCACGGTGGAGCCTGGGCTGAGGTGCGCGTGGGGCGCCACGCCGTTCCCACTGCCCGCCTCTCCCTTCAGACTTCGCCTGGCTTCCTCCGCACTCGCGCCTCTCGGCTCCCTCTATTCCGAGAGCTCCGGAGAGTGTCTCGTGTCTCCCCAGGCGGCCACCACCGATGGCCTCCCGGCCCGCTCGGCCTCCGGTGTCCGCTCTCCTCGCCGGGTCCTCCCTCGCCTCCAGGAGAAAGCAGCTCCCGTTCCAGACCAGCCACCTGACCGCAGCCCGCTGCCCCGAGGCTCCGCACGGGTCCTCCCCGCCACGCCGCCGCTCCCTCTCCGCGAGATGCCTCTGCTTGGTGGGCTGAACGCCGACCCTTCCTTCCAGGCGCAGCCTCAGGGGATGGCCACCCTCCCGGGAGCCTGCCGACGCTCGCCCTTCCCGCCGCACCCGGGCCCACCCACGCCGAGGGCGCCCCTGCTGCAGAGTCACCCGCCGCTCAGGGCAGACCCCGCCCCCGGCTCTCGGGAGCCGGGCTTCCGGCTCTGGGCCGCGCGGCCGGAAGTGTAGCGTTGCCATGGCGAGGGCCCGGCGCGGGACCCGCCCCTGCGGCGCCTGGAGGAGCGAGGGGCTGACTGACCGGTGGACCGGATCCCACCGATTGTGCGCGGCGGAAGGTGAGGCTCGGACTTCCGGGGCCTGCGGTGGGAGGAGGCCGGGCCCCCCGGGAGGGAGGAGGACGGGTCCTTGGGGAGATGGAGGCCAGCTCGGGGGAGACGGGAGGCCAGCCCGGGGAGACGGAGGCCAGCCCGGGGAGACGGGAGGCCAGCCCGGGGAGACGGAGGCCAGCCCGGGGAGACGGGAGGCCAGCCCCGGGGAGACGGGAGGCCAGCCCGGGGAGACGGAGGCCAGCCCGGGGAGACGGAGGCCAGCCCGGGGGAGACGGAGGCCAGCCCGGGGAGACGGAGGCCCGAGGGGAGGAAGAGGAAGATCCGACCAGGTTGGGAGGAAGAGGAGGCCGGGCCCAGATGGGCCGCCTCAGGGAATCCCAGGTCTGGGCTGCATACAGGCCAGGCAGAGGTCTCTCCAGGCCCCACTGGGTGCTGGCGGGTGAGGCCCCGGGCCGGTGCTGAGGGTCAGGAGCCGCTTGGAGAAGAGACGCCCCTGAAGGCCACCCGAGTGGCTTCTCACGTGTTGCCGACTGAGGGGTGGTTTTCGTTCCTGCAGCCTGTGGTCGGCCCAGGCCCTGCGGTCCGCAGGGAAGTGATGCCCCCGGCGTGGTGTGCGCTTGGCCTTGGGCCCGGGGACCCACTGGGGCCTCTCCGGGGCCGGTTCCGTAAACTTGCAGGGGCTGGAGGGACCTCACTTAGAGTGTGGGGATCCCGGGCTCCGGCTCACAAATTGGGGTCACGTCTAATGTGTGGAAAGCGCCTGGCCCCATGCTGTGCAGGGGGTACCCCCCCCCCCCCCCCCCCCCCGCCTGCCAGGAAGTACTGGGGCGGTGGGGACCCTTGCCGCCTGGAGCAAAGGCTGTGGTGATTGTGGGATTCATCTCCGTGGCTGCGGAGCGGGAGGTGTGGGTGGCGTCCTTCCAGGTTTAGGGAAGCCAGAGAAAGGGGGGCCCTCCCCAAATCTCTGGTGTCTACCAGCAGCCTGTTCACTGTGCCGTTTTGGAGTCCGTCTCAGGTGACCAGCATGCCATAGCTGCCCAGGAGTGCCCCACCCAGCCCCAGCACAGTCCCCGCCTCAGCAAAGCAAGGCATCTGAGTGGGAGTCCCAGGCTCTTCCCTCACCTCCTGGCTCTCCCAAAACTTCCTCCTAAAGAGCCCTGATAGGGCACTTACCATCCATTCCTTCATCCGAATAGCTGGGTGCAGCACCTGCCCCCCACCTCCCACCCCCCACCCTGCCCGTGACCTTGGCTCTGTCTCAGCTCTTTGTGCCTTAGCCAGGTGAGTGATCTGATTCTTGTGCTCACCCGAAATCCTCCCTCCTCTGCTCTGGCCCCATCCCACCACCTTCTCACCACGCACAACCTCTGTGTGCAGGTAAGGGAGAGAGCGAGCTTCTCCCGCCCCTTCCAGCTCCGTGGCCCTGGGCAGGCCCTCCCTAGCACCCATGCTGAGAAGGGGCAGAGAGGTGCAGGGAAGTCTGCTTCCACAGGTGCCCAGGGGGAGGGGGCCATGGAGGAGGAGCACATGCTGGGTGGATTTTGAGAGATGTGCCGTCTGGGAAACACGGCCGCCGTCTAGGGGTAGAGCCTGGGCAACCAGTGCATTGCTTTCTCCTGTGGATTCCTGTCTCCCTCGTGGAGCTCCACACGACCAAAATCACACTCAAACCCTTGGTGTCCGACTCCTTCCCCTGCGGGAACGCTGGGTAGGTGCTCCTTGTTCTGCTGAGTGGGGTATTCCCTGGGGCAGGTAACAGCCCTTCCTTTCTTCTTTCTTTCTTTCTAAAGATAAATTGTCCTGTAGGAACATTTATTTATTTTTTATTGATTTTCAGAGAGAGGATCATCAGTTGGCTGCCTCCTGCACACTCCCTGCTGGGGATCGGAGCCCACAACCTGGGCCTGTGCCCTGACAGGGACTTGAACGGTGACCTCCTGGTTCATGGGTTGACACTCAGCCACTGAGCCGCACCGGCCGGGCAGGTGTACACACACCAGGGTTCGGCTGCTGAGAGCACAGCTGCTCTGAGCGTTCATGCTTACAAGTCTGTGTGCACATGGGTTTATTTCTCTTGGTCTGAAATGATAGAACGGGTTGAAGTGCGTGGTTAACGTCATAAGAAAGTGCCGAACTATCTTCTAAAATGGCTTCACGTTCATTTTACACCCCCTCGCTCCATATTCCCTTTAAGTCGGCGCTGTCATCCTTTGAAAAGTTCAGCCCTTTCCTAGGCGTGTAGGGGCTCATGGTGGTTTTCAGCGGCATTTCCTAAGGAGCATCTTCTTCATGTGCTTGCTTGTTGGCCATTCGTATGTCTTCTTTGGTGAGGTGTCTGTCCAAATGCTTTGCCTTTGAAAACGGGCTGTGTGCCCGGGCCGGTGTGGCCCAGCTGGTGGAGTGTCGTCCCACGCACTGAGGGCTCACTGGTTGGCTTCCTGGTCGGGATACACGCCCAGTCCCTGTAGGGGCTTTTGGGAGGCGCCTGATCGATGTTTCTCTCTCCCTCTCCCTCTCTCCCTCTTCCTCTAAAATCATAAAAACTTTTTTTAAAAGTGGGCTGTCTTATCGAGTTTTAAGAGTTCTTTGCATCTTTAGGATGCCAGTCCCATTCTCACAGGCTGGCCGGCCTCGTAATTGTGTGACAGTGTCTTGAACGGTAGCTGCTTTTCATTTCGATCAAGTCCGGTTTGCCCGTGTTTCCTTCATGGCCTGTGCTTGCTTTCATGCTGCGAGTAGAGGCGAAGGGCCTGTTTCCGCGTGGACATCTGGCTGTCCCGACACCCCTCTCCGAAGCCCACCCTCTCTCCGTCACATTGCCTGACACCTCGTTGAAAACCAGGTGGCGTACAGGGTGGGTCTATTTCTGGAGCCTCTGTTTCATGCGTGGACCTTGTGCTGCTCTCCCACACGTTTCATTGTGGTAGCTTCAGAAGTCTGGAGATCCAGAACTGTAAATTCTCCAACTTGGTTTCTGTTTTTCACATCATTTTGGTTCTTTAAGATATTATGCAGTTCCTTATACATTTAGAATTAGCTTGTGATTTCCCACAAAAAAAAAGCTTATTGGGATTTTGACTGGGATTGTATTAATCCTGTAGCTCTATTTGGGGTGAATTGACATTTTAACAATAGAGAACATGGTACATCTCCATTTATTTAGATCTCTGTACTAATTGTCTATTGCCTTTTAACCAATAATCTTAAAATAGAATGGTTTAAGCAGTAAACATTATCTCAGAGTTTCTGTGGGGTAAGGAGTTCAGAACCATCTTAGCTGGGCGGCTCCTGGCTTCATGGGGTTTTAGTTGGGGTTGTCCTCCGGGTCTGCTTGCCTGGTGTGTGTGTGTGTGTGTGTGTGTGTGTGTGTGTGTGTTCCATGCTTTGTGATACGGATTTTGTAAATGATATTTAAAGTTCTGCATTTTCCAAGTACAGAGACATGCAGTTGATTTTGACTTTGTACTTGTGTCCTACAATCTTGCTGTTTATTTGAGTAACCCTTCTATAGATTCCTGAGAATATCCTGCAGCTCTCCCACACGCCTTCTGTCTAAGAGTGTTGCACATTCCTCTCCGTCTGCCCACTTTCTGCTTCTGGCCTCCAGGGGCTCTGGGACCCTCCAGCTGGCCTCTGGCAGGACATTCTGACACTACCAGGCAAGGGTTACATGACAGCTGATCCCTCCTCTTCTGCTGCCGGAGCTATCCTGGTGGTTCCCACTGCCAACGAGGCCAGGCCTGGGAGGCCTCTGGTGCCCTTCGCCTTGGAGTGCACTGCCTGCTGCGTGGCCCAGTGCCGCCGTGAGCCTCAGAGAGTGAGCGTCTCGGGTCTGTGAACGAAAGCCTGTGTCCCCGTTGCCCAGCTGCCCGGGGATGTGCTTGCTAGCCACGGCCCAGAGCAGGTGCGGTGTGGGGACCCGGCACGTTTCTGTTGGGGACAGTGCCGGGAGCAGGATGGCGGTGGGGGAATGCATGTTTCACAGACACCCCCACGTGGTCGGGGACAGTCATGTGCTGGGTCTTCCCTGGTGGTGCTGGCCGCTGTCCGGCGGGCGTGTCCTGGTCTGTGTCAGGTTTCATGTGTGCTTCCGCGATGATAAGGACGTGGGCACCTTTCCGTGTGTTTGCTGGTGCGAAGTGGCTGCTGAGTGAAGTCTTTGGCCCACATTCCTGTTTGGGAGAGTGTTGCCGATATTATTTCCTGCTTGGTGGCTTGCTTTTCCACTCGTTTTATTTCTGAATGTTACTTTGAGGTCAGTTAGATGTACATACATGGTTGTGAGAAATCATTCAGAGAGACCCCCTCACGTCCCGGTCCCCCAAGGCACATGCCTGTGCTGCCGCCCTCGCCCGGGACACAGACCCTTACAGGCTTACCAGCGTTACATGTGTTGCGTGTGAATGTGTGCTTAGCTCTGTGCAGCCTGTCACACGTGTCACACGTGTAGATATGTGTCACCACACAGGACCCTGTGAGCCTGGGGCAGCCTCCCCTTCCTCAGCTCCGCCCTGCACGCTGGCTCTGGCCTCTGGGGAGTGCCTTGGACTGCGTTGGGGCCATGCTGGTGCCCTCTCACCCCCTGAGCTGTGCACACCTGGTCTGGCTGGGTTCCGTGAAGGGACACCTGTTTCCAGCGTGGGGCTGTCATGAATCAAGTCGCTGTGAAATCCACGCACAGGTTTTGTGGGAACTTAAATGTTCATTTCTCCAGGACAAGTGCCCAAAAGCACAGCAGCTCGGTCGTGCGGTAAGCACACGCTTAGCTTTTTTTACGAAACTGCCCAACTTTTCCCCAGTGGCTGCACCCCAGCAGTGGGAGACCCTGCTCCCGCCGTGCCGTTCCCGGCTGTGGTTGGGCTCCCTGTGGCCACCGTGTGCGTCTCCTTGAGGGTGAAGCCGGCAGGGCCTCCCGTCCTGCGTCCTGGTCAGTGGCGTGTCTGGTCCCACTTTCCAGTGGGAATGTTGGATTTTTCCTGCTGAGCTTTGGGAGTTCCTTGGCTCTCGGACACAAGTCCTGGTTGGGCCTGTGGTTGCAGCTGTGTCCTCCAGCCTCTTCACAGGGTCTTTGGCAGCGCAGATGCTTCAATTGTGTTGAGTCCGCTTGGCCGTGCGCTAGCTCTGAGGCTGCCTCTGTCCTTGCAGGCTTCCCCTCGGCACAGCCCCTGCCCCCTGAGCGGCCTGGACCCGCCGTGCGGGGTCAGAGCCGCTGTCTGCACACGCCACCCCAGGCCAGTGCCTTAGCGTCTTGCTGACCTTTACGATGAACCTCGAAATCTACATGGATAAGCACTTGAAACTTGTTCCTCTTAGGGTTGTCCGCACTCTTCTTGACCTTGTGCATCCCACATAAAATGGAGACTTAGTTCGGAGAGAGACTTGTGTTGGAAAATTAGCGTTTGCAGCACAAGCACGGGGGTTCGACTGATTCCATGGAGTCCGAGGTGAGCTCGGGGAAACCTCTCTCCCGTTCTGAGTCTTTGACCCGTCAGCGGGGCTCCTCCCTGTGTGGTTTTCCCCAGAGGCTCCGGTGCCTTTTGTTGCTGTTCCTCCTCCGAGACAGACGAGGGGAGCACGTGAGCGAAGAAACGGGCTCAGGAGGCCCTGGGCGCTCCGGAGAGGGCGAGAGGAAGGTAGAGGGGATGGGCTGGCGGCAGGGAGGGAGGGAGGAGAAGGGTGTGCGCCCCGGCGAGCTCGGCGGGTTTGGTGGTGTTTGCACAGGGCAGGCATTTGGGAAAGGGAGTGTAATCGGATTAATCCACTTTCTTTTAGGGTTCTGGGTTTTGTGTCAGGTTCAGAAAGGCTATCCCTCTGCTGGTCCCCTCCCATCTGTGGTGTTATTGTTCCTCCCATTGGGTCTGATGTGACCGTGAGAAAAGGGGGACCCTGTCTGTGTCCTGGGGCTCCCTGCCTCCCGTTCAGCCCTCCCCACGGTCCCTGCAGCAGCCACCTGGTCTTCTCCCCTCTGCCCGGCCCCCTTTTCAGGGCCCTCCTTCCTCCCCCCTGCCCCTTGCTAGCCTTTCCTGGGATCTGACCGCCTCCCCACCGGCCCGGGTTACTTTGGTCCTCTGTCCACTCCCTGCTGGGGTGTGCAGGTGTCAGCGTCTCCGCGAGGCCCTGCCCGGGTCTGACCACATCACTCATTTGTCTGAAGGCCTCTGGCTCCTCAGCCGGTTGGACAGAGGCCAGCTTCTTGGCCAGGACGGAGGGTGGCACGCCCTGCACAGCCCCGCCCTCCCGCCGGTCCGAGCAGGTGTGCACACCTGCCCTCCCCAAGCAGAGCGTGTCAAGTTGTTTTGAAGTTTACCTTCAGGTCTCAAAGTCAAACAACAGAAATGACCTAACGTGCACACCACCCAGCTGCGCGCGCCCCCCCCCCCACCCACCTGTGACCCGTCAGTCATCCGTCGTGTGTCTACATGGACACAAATCTACATTGTTTATTCCTTGTTTACAGAAAGGCAGCCTGTCCCACACAGATTTTACACCTTTTCACTGAGCAGACGCCACGCATGCACGGGCTCCCTCCGAAGCCCCGGGACCTCCTTGGCTCAACCCCTTCGAAGGCTGGCAGGTCGTTTCCAGCGTTTTTGTCCTAAAGGTGCTGCAGCCAGGGGCCTGGTGGGAGTGCTGGGGGGTAGCGTCTAGAAAGTCGCAGGGCAGGCCTCTGGGCAGGTGAGTGTGCCCTGGGGATGCTGCTCTGCACATAGGGTGTCGGTGGGGAGGGTGCCCATGGCAGCACCCGATTTGCTCTTCCACAGTCTCCCCACCATTTTGAGAAGCCACTGCCACACTGCCCTTGCCATTCACACTTCCTCAGCCCACCTGCCAGCCCCCAGCTCCCCACTGCCGCTCCCCAGCCTGCTGCAGGGCCCTTCTTCTCATGGGGATCTAGGTGCAGAGGCCCCTGCATGGCCACCCGTGACCTCTGCCTGCCTGCAGTGGACCTCGCTGAGGGTAGGGCCTGCCCTTGTTCCCGTTTGTCCCCGTCCCCAGCCCCCGAGCATAGCCAGGTGGAGCAGGGCAGTGAGGAGAGCTGTCGGGGGACCGGAGCCCGCACACGGTCGCTTCTTTGTGGCCTCGTGCGGCACTCCTCACGTTTCAGGGTCTCCGGGCACCTGCTCCCCCTCTGGTGGAGTGAGCCACGGGGCACTTGGGCCTGAGGGGCCTGCTGCCCAGCCACCTGGCTCTTTGCCACCAGCTTTCCCACATGACAGAAGGCCCCTCTTCCAGGTGCCGGTACTCACTGAGCCCCCAACAAGCGTGTCCTCTCCTGGAAGAGACAGGCCAGGACCCCAGACAGGGTCTGGGCATCTGCCCTTCGCCTCTGGAAATGGGGTACTTGTGCCTGTGGGGTGGGGCGTTCTGCAGGGACGCAGTCTCCGGGCTGAGCCAAGTCCGGGTGGGGCTGGGGGCCTAATGAACTAAGGGTGTCCCTGAGGCCTTGCTGCGCAGCCCCCTCGCTGCCCAGGAGTCTCGCACAGCAGCCCCTGCCTCTCGCCCCCTCTGCTCCTGCAGGCCAGGGCAGTGTCCGCTCTGCCTCGGAGTCTGGTGAAGGCACAGTCCCGCACCATGACGTTTCGATGACCTCATCTCACCTTGTCTCTGCGTTTCTGCAGAATGACAACATACTTTACTTAGAGTCGGGGCCTCTGTGGAAGTTTCCCTTCTGGCTATTATAAGTAACTAGAGACCCTGTGCACGAACTTCGTACACGGGGGGGCGAGGGGCCCTCAGCCCAGCCTGCACCCTCTCCAATCTGGGACCTCTTGGGGGATGTCTGACTGGGCCTAAACCGGCAGTCAGACATCCCTCTCACAATCCTGGACCACTGACTCCTAATCATTCACTTGCCTGCCTGCCTGCCTGCCTGTCCCTAACTGCCCCCCCCCCCCCACCAACCGCCAGCCTGATTGCCCCTCACTGCATCTGCATGCCGGCCTGATCACCCCTAACTGCCCTCCCTGCTGGCCTGGTCGCCCCCAACTGCCCCCTCTGCTGGCCTGGTCGCCCCCAACTGCTCCCCTCTGCCAGCCTGGTCACCCCACGCAGTCTGCTGTTCAGTTGTTTGGTCGTCCCTCACTAACTCCCCTGCCGGCTTGGTCGTAGGCAGTCATCTTGTGAGGGTATGAGGGTCAATTTGCATATCACCTCTCTGATATATAGGATACCGCAAATAAAACCAGCTCTTTTGATTGGCAGCTATGGGAGCCCACTCCAACAGCCTAAGCAGGGCAGACGTGAAACCCCCAGAACCAGGGAATGTGGCAGGGGCCGGGCCTTGCAGCTGGGGCTGCCCTGCCCCCAGCATTGCTGAGATTCTCCCCGCCCCGGCCCCTCCCAGACCCTGGCTCTTGTTGCCCTGTCCCTCGCTCACAAGGTGCTAGGACGGGGGCACGAGAAGCAGGTGGAGCAGTGGCTCACGGGCACCTGCATTCAGGCAGAGGCTCTGCTTCCCCTGTGGAAGGTGGGGATCAGGACGGACCTGCTGGGGGCAGTGGCAGTGGGTGTGGGGGGCTGCTGGAACACTCCTGGGCTGGGGTCGGGAACCAGGGCCTCCCGTCCAAAAGGCCAGGGGTCCCAGGGTGCTCTTAGCAGTCTTGGGGAGCCCAGGTTTTGGGGCCTCCCGCCTCCGTCCACACTCCTGTGCAGCTCGCCTGGCACAGAGCCGAGAACTGGAAAAAGTGGCCCAGATTATCTCTGTTTGACATTCCAGGGAGGCTTGGGGGAGGATTTGTAGACAGAGGCGGGAGCTGCCCTGCTGAGCCCCCTCAGCCTGGGTGTGGAGTGTGGGCCATTCCGGGGAAGCCCTCCTGAGCTGGTCTCGCCTTCCTAGCTCCACCGAGGGGCTGGCCGCCAGTTCTGGTTCCGGCAGCTGTTCCTGGGCTGTGGCTGAAAGAGGAGGCTGAGCGTAGCTAGGTGAGGGCAGGGTGCAGGGGTCTCAGGTGGGGGGGTCAGGTCCTGGGAGGAGGTGCCCACTGCACCGGGGCCCTGGAGTCACCTTGGGCACCCTCTTTCTCCGAGCATGCCCAGGCCCAGCTGCCCCAAGTCCCCGGGGCCTGCCTTCAGGGGCTTCCGGCAGGAGGTGGCCTGCAGGCGTCCCACAGAGGGAGGACCTGGGTGGGCAGAGGACCTGGGTGGGCGGCCCCAGGTGCTGGGGTGGGCGGGGCCAGGTGTGCAGCGCAGCCAGTGCCCTTTCCTCCCACTGCGGCTGGGGGGGACCTGCTCTGTGGTGGGTTTGCAGAGACGGCCTTCACGTGACAAAACCAAAGACAGCATGCGTTCTGTGGGAAGCTAGCAGCGACTCGAGGTGGTCGTCTGCAGGACGTGGGCATCCGAATCTCTTTCCTCACATGAAATGATGACATTGCTTACATCTCGTGAACCTTCACAAAGTAAGGCAGTGGCTCTCAGGTGGCACCGTCTTGGAGAAGTGAAACTGGTGCAGGAGACCCTGGGCCACTCTGCTGGGAAGCTTGGGCGGGGGACTTCCTTTGGCTGGAGACTGAGGGCCAAGCAGAGGGCGCTGAGCTCTGCCCCGTGTCCCTGGTCTCTTGGGCCAGTTTCCCTGACAGGCCCAGAGACTGATGGAAGAGGTGAAGGTCCCACCTTGCAGGAGGGGCGGGGGGTGGATCCCAGCTCTCAGGCAGAGAGGGGCATGAGGGGAGCTGTAGGGAACCAGCAGAAAGGAGGGAGCGGGGGTCTTGCAGGGGGCGGGAGGGTGGCCCTGCTGTGCCGCAGGTGTGGTCTGGACCTGGCAGCTATCTGCAGGGCCTGCCCCAGCCTGTCTCACTGTGGGAGGCTGTGTGCCCGAGGGCCGAGGCAGGACTGGGGCTGGGACGGGGAGCCTGGACAGCTCTTCCCTGGCCTAGTTAGTCCGCAGTTCCATCCCGAGAAGCCGCAGAGGCCAGAGCAGGTCAGGCCTGGACAGGGAAGCTCCTGGAGGTCCTGAAGCAGGAAGAGCCGGATCTCATTTGATCTGGCCCAGGACAGAAAGAAGGGTGCTCACTAGCGCCCTAAATACAAGTCTGGCCAGAGGAGGGGTCAGTATCTAGAGGGCCACAGGCCTGGCCGAGTGAAAAGGGGACCTTCTGGATGGAATACAGCCAGGGCCGCCTGAGGCATGTCATGTGACCACACCCAGTGACCACACAGGGGTACTGGGCAGGAAGGCCACGGTGGATTCTAGGGGGCTGTGCCCCAGCCAGGCTGCCTGCCTAGCTTCATAGATCCCAACCCTGGGAGGCCACGCCGCCCGTGTCCATGTGATGGGGCTTTTGTTGCAGCCCAGATGGCTGGGGCATGGACTGGACTGGGCTAGGGACCCAGGAGGAAAGGCCTGATGCTGGGCCTGGGGAGCCAGGGTGTTGGCCAGGACAGGCGGGCCTTGTTTGGCCTAAGGCCCAGGAGGTAGGGCCTGCCCTTGGGCAGCTCCCGGAGAGCCCAGAGAAGGCAGGCTTGCCCGGCCCGGCCTGAGAGCAGACAGGTCGGGTGCTGTGGGACCGGGGCCAGGGAGCCTCCTGCTCCCTCCTCAGCCCTGTCTTTAAAAAAAAAAAGTATATATCTCCTATGTCATAGAGCTAATATGCTAATTAGACTGGACTGCTGAACCGCCTTCTGGACTGACCTTCCCCGAACGACGAGTGGGTGGGGCTGCGGGGCCAGGAGGCAGCCAGGGCAGCAAGGGCTGAGCCCTGGCACGGATTTTGTGCATCGGCCCGTATGCACACATCTCAGAGAGGAAGGGAGGGAGAGAGAAACATCAGTGATGAGAGAATTATTGATTGGGTGCCTCCCACACACCCCTACTGGGGATCAAGCCCACAACCCAGGCATGTGCCCTGAACCATGACTTCCTGGTTCATAGTTCGATGCTCAGCCACTGAGCGACACTGGCTGGGCCCTTCTCAGCCTTTTTAAACACTGTGACTTAGAGGGGCAGAGCAAGCTGTGGGCCCCCAACTCCCCGCAGCCAGGACTGCTGTCTAGCAGGGCTCTCTGTGGGCGCGGGGTGGGCCTCATACAGGGCAGGGCCCTGGTCTCACCTGCCAGCTGCTGGGAGCCTCGCCAGTCCCGACCGGAGCCAGCCTCCCTGTGCTTCCTCTTCCTTCCAGGCTGGTGGAGCCGCTGCTGTCTGCGGCTGGATTGCCTGCCTGGGGCTCCTCCACAGGGGCTGCCCTCCTGAAGACGCGGCCAGACTGCTCCACCTCACCCCGGGCACCGTGTCTGGGACCCCAAGGCTCTAAGCACACACCCTGCCCTGGCTGCTCTGGCTGCTGAGCCCGCCCCCGGCCACACCTCCTTATTAGTGCCCATGCACTGACCCTGCAGACAGACAGGAGGAGGCAGGGGACAGAGGAGGCCAGGCCATGGCTGCTCCCAGGCCCTACCCAGGCCCCTGAGACTGGAAGGAAAGGGGCTCCCAGGGGCCTCTGCCCATTGTCCTGCCCGCCCTTCCCCTTCGGCCAGGCGCCAGGAAGCTGCAACTTTGTTACCTGGGCAACTAGACTAAGGCACACAGGTCCTGCTGCTCCCCAGGCTGTGCACCCTGGCTCCAGGAGGGAGAGAGGGAGGCCCTGCCCTTGAACAGCCAAGCTGCCAGGGCTCCTGAGAAGTAGCTGCTGGCGCCTCCCACGCTGCCCCTTCTGCCAGGGGCCTGTGCCCCTCAGGCTGCCTGAGCCTGGTCACAGAGTGGGATCTCCTCACCCAGCCTTGCCAGGGGCAGAGGGCACCGAGCCTTGAGGCGGGGATGCCCCCGAGGGTCCCAGTCCAGCCGGCTGCCCCGCCCCTCAGGCCCAGCCTGGCCCCCTTGTTTCCCTGTCTGGTGCCCCGAGCAACCCCCCTGGCAGGAAGCCCCCGCCATGGCCGAGCACCTGGAGCTGCTGGCAGAGATGCCCGCGGTGGGCAGGATGAGCACGCAGGAGCGGCTGAAGCACGCCCAGAAGCGCCGTGCCCAGCAGGTGAAGATGTGGGCCCAGGCTGAGAAGGAGGCCCAGGGCAGAAAGGGCCCCAGGGAGCGGCTGCGGAAGGAGGCGGCTGGCGGCAGGCTGCAGAAGCGGGTCCTCTTCCCTCCTAGCGTCACCCTTCTCGAGGCCGCTGCCCGAAATGACCTGGAAGAAGGTGAGTGTGGCTGACCCTAGGGCGGTGCCCGGCCTACAGTCAGTCCCTGTCCCCCTGGCATAGTCCTCGTGAGACCTGCCCAGGACACACTGCATCTCACGGGGACCTGGGGTCTGGCCCAGCTGCCTCAGCTGTGGCTGCAGGTGAGGGGGCAGCGTGCAGGCTCCTGCTTCAGATGCGAGGCTTCTAGGAGCCTGGAGAGGTGTCCAGTGTGTGGCTGCAGTGGGCTGGGGTGGTCCAGTCTTCCTGCTAGGGACTGGGCTAGGGACCCGGGAGGAAAGGGCCCGGGGGCCGGACGGTGCTCAGGAGAGTGCTGCGGGGAGCAGGGCTTTCCCTCAGGACCTTCCTGGCTAAGCTTTGGGCCGGCTCCCTGTCCCTCCCCGGGCCTCCTTCCAGGGTTGGGGCCTCTGCTGAGGAAGGCCCGAGGCTGGGGAAGTAGACAGGGTGTGGTGGGTGTGGCGCAGGGCACAGGGCACTGTGGGGAAGAGGGTGCGTCCTTGTGCTGCCTACCGGCACCCCCAGGGAGGTCCAGGCCACAAAGCGGTCCCAGGTGACCTTGGCAAGAGCCTGGGCCCAAGGTGGGGCTCCTGAAGAAGAGTGAGGGCTGGGCCAGTTCTGCTCCTAGGGAGATCCTGGGGAGCAGGCCTGTGCACTCAGCCCACACTTGCAGTGGGGGAGGGAGCCCTCAGTGGGGGGAGAGAGGTGCAGGTACCAGGGATGGGCGTTTGTGGGGCAAGCAGTCTGTGGAGAAGGCTGGGGGGAGACACGGGACATGGGGAGGGGGGTTGGAGGAAGGCGCCAACACCCAGGCCAGAGTGGGGTAGTCTGGAGCCCAGTGCTCACACCGGAGGGGGTACGCCTGGGAGTCAGAGGGGTGGAGTGCCAGGATTTGGGAAGGGTGGGTCCTGCTAGGGACTGGAGGCAGAGACCTCCTGCCACCTGTACCACCATCTTCCTCATCCTCCTCTGCTCCCAGCCACAGCACAGCAGTCAGCCAGGTAACCTCAGGTGCAGGGCCCGCCCTGGACAGCCGGCCTGTGGCAGGGTCTCCATTCCTGCCCCTGAGCCACCCCTCCTTCTTGCAGTCCGCCAGTTCCTTCAGAGCGGGGTCAGCCCGGACCTGGCCAACGAGGACGGTCTGACGGCCCTGCACCAGGTGAGCCCTGCGGGGCTGAGCGGCGAGCTGGCCGGGGGCTGGGTGTGGAGGGGCTGCCTGGTGCTCAGGTGCCTGGTCTGCAGAGCTGCATCGACGACTTCCGGGAAATGGTGCAGCAGCTGCTGGAGGCCGGGGCCACGGTCAACGCCCGTGACAGTGAGAGCTGGACCCCCCTGCACGCCGCGGCCACCTGCGGCCACCTGCACCTGGTGGAGCTGCTCATTGCCCGGTAGGGCCCTGGGGAGCAGGTGTGGCCAGAGCGGGCATCTGGGTCAGGGAGGGGCCACGGCTGGGCAGCGGGCAGTTGGTCCTGAGAGACAGCCGGGCACCTCGCCTGGAGGAAGTGTGCCCTCGCCTCTTGTTCCCGTTGGCCTTTGCTTACTGCCTGTGTCCTGGCGTGGAGAGCCGGGCGTGGGCAGGGGCCACACGCGCTCCGGACAGGGCGTTGTCTGCCCCTGGCTGCCCACCTGGGTGTGTCCTGCCAAGGACTGTCATGAATTCAGGACTCCCGGCCTCCTGCCTCCCAGGCTCTGTGCAGAGAAACGCCATTCTGGTCAGCCATGAGGGTGAAATTGGCAGGAGGGAGGTAGTACCGGGACCCAGGTGAGGCCTTTACCATGAGTAAACGTGCCGATGGTCGACTTCACCAGATCCAGGAGTCCCCCCTCCCCCGCCCACAGCTCCTCAACTCTGACCCCTCTAGTAGGATAGATGGTTAGCTGCTCAGACTGTCTGTGGAGCGGTCCATTCATTGATGGTATGTGCGAGGGAGGGGCAGTACTGAGCCCCTCTCCTCTCCACAGTGGGCACCCCCCCCCCCGTATCCCCCCGACTCCCACGTGAGCTCTGCTCCCTGCAGCTCTGCAGGGCTGTCTTGGTGCCCAGGCTCTGCCCCAGGAGCCTCCAGAGCACCATCACCCACTCCTGGCAGGTGGGCCCAATGTGCGTGTTCATGGGGGCCTCGAACACAGGAGGAGACTGCAGGGCTTGAGGACAGCAGCCAAGGCTGAGGGGCACCAACAGGCCAGGGCAGCCTCTCCCAGCAGCAGCTGGGGCCTGGGCCTCCTCATTGTCGGCCCCACTGCCCTGGAGCAGCCCTAGGCTGAGGCTTTGGCAGAGGAGGACCTCTGAGTGAGGCCTGGGCCTCCCTTGTAGGGAGAAGGTGAGGGGCCCTATGGCCAGCTCCCTGTCCATCTTCCCTGCAGTGGTGCTGACCTCTTGGCAGTCAACACCGATGGAAACATGCCCTACGACCTCTGTGAAGATGAGCAGACGCTGGACTGCCTTGAGACGGCCATGGCCAACCGGGGTGAGTGTGACCCCACCTGCTGCCAGGGCGGGGCCCGCGGTGCTGGCTCTGAGCCTGTTGCCCTGCAGGCATCACCCAGGACGGCATTGAGGGGGCCCGGGCCTTGCCGGAGCTGCACATGCTGGAGGACATCCGGGGCCTACTGCAGACAGGGGCCGACCTGGACGCCCCTGGGGACCACGGGGCCACGCTGGTGAGGACTGGCCAGGGAACGCGGGGGCGGGGGGTGCTGCGGGCGTGGCCAGGACTTAGGAGGGCTGGTTTGCCTTAGCTACACATAGCCGCCGCCAACGGGTTCAGCGAGGCAGCGGCCCTGCTGTTGGAGCACCGGGTCAGCCTGGGCGCCAAGGACCGGGACGGCTGGGAGCCGCTGCATGCCGCGGCATACTGGGGCCAGGTGAGTGGGCTGGAGCAGTGGGCGGCCAGGCACTGATGGTCTCCCAGCTCTGGAACTCAGCAACCTGGTCTGCTGGCCCGCAGGTGCACCTGGTGGAGCTGCTGGTGGCACACGGTGCAGACCTCAATGGAAAGTCCCTGATGGAAGAGACGCCTCTTGGTGAGCTGGGACCACCTCCTCGGTGTGCAGGTCAGCAGAGGGAGGATGCCCCTGACCCTCTGCCCGCTCCTCCGCAGACGTGTGCGGGGACGAGGAGGTGCGGGCCAAGCTGCTGGAGCTGAAGCACAAGCAGGACGCACTCCTGCGGGGCCAAGGTCGCCAGCGCTCTCTGCTGCGCCGCCGCACCTCCAGTGCTGGCAGCCGGGGGTGAGCACCTGCGCCCTGCCTGGCCCCGCCCCCGCCCCCTGGCCATGCCCAGGCCTTTGCCCCCACTGACGGCAGTGGCAGGCCACAGTGCCAGCTGGATCTTGGGGCAGAGTCCACGGGGAGGGAAGTGTCCTCCCCAACCTCACCCTGCACTCCCCCAGGAAGGTGGTGAGGCGGGCGAGTCTGACCCAGCGCACCAGCCTGTACCGCAAGGAGCATGCCCAGGAGGCCATTGTGTGGCAACAGCCACCTCCTACCAGCCCGGAGCCACCAGAGGACGATGAGGATGGCCAGACAGACACTGAGCTCGGGCCACCGCCCCCTGAGGTGAGCCCCTCCCCCTCACTGTGGAGCAGGCCTTGACTCAGGAGCCAGTGGATCAGTGACCCTGCACCATAGACTAGCTGGTGCCCCACCCCCGTGCCTCCCCTTTACCACACAGCAGTGGGCCCAGGACCAGGGGAGGCCAGACAGGGGCCCCCTGAATGGCCTCTGGGGCCCACGTTCCCCTTACAGGAGGAGGACTTCGAAGTGTCTAGGCCACACAACGGCCGAGTTGGGGGCACCCCGGGACGGCACCTGTACTCCAAGCGGCTCGACCGGAGTGTCTCCTACCAGCTGAACCCCCTGGAGAGCGTGGCCCCCGACAGCCTCGGCCACAGCCTGGGCCGCACCAAGGCCCACCACACCCTGGCGGAGCTCAAGCGCCAGCGAGCGGCTGCTAAGCTGCAGCGCGGGCCCGAGGCCCCCGGGTCTGGTCTGCCTGCGGACACAGAGGCTCCCCAGCCAGAGTGTGGCTCCAGGGCTGGTGGGGACCCGCCCCTGCTCAAGCTCACAGCCCCCTCAGAGGAGGCCCCCGTGGAAAAGAGGCCCTGCTGCCTGCTCATGTGAGGGACTGGCGCTCGGGGCGCCAAGGCTCTGCTCCCAGGCCCGGCGGAGGCTGCCTCAGGCCTTTTGCTGGAGATCCCGACATGTGCCCTGTGTGGGCAGGCAGCCGGCCATCTGGGACCCCACCTCCTCAGGCAGGAATGGGCCTTGGCAGAAGCCATACCTGGGGGGCACCTAGCTACAGAGACCTTGTTTGATCCTGTGACTCTCGATAAAGAGCCCTCTGCCACCTGCCTTGTTGTGTCTCAGCTGGGCCACCGTCCCCATGGGAGTTGCTGTGCGCTGCGCCTGGGGGCGCTGTCCCTGTGTGCGCCTGTCGGGCCTGTGGGTGCACGCTAGGGCTCGCTGGTAGTGGCCCAGCCCGTGTGGGAGTGAGGCCCACAGCTGCCAGGCAGGAAGCCTGGCCCTCACTGTGCCCTGCCTTTCCTGGCTCCTGGTGGCTCCTCTGTAACTCTTTGCTGTCCTCAAGGAGCTGTGGAAGGACACTCCCTGGGCACAGGGATGCGTGCCAGGGGAGCAGTGATCCTGGTTTGGGGAGGGAGGGGCAAAGACATACAAGACTAGTGTCAGAAACCTGGGGGGCAGGTCCCCCACTCTTGGCATGCAGCCCGTTCCTGGGGCCTAGCTCCAGATTTTCCCTGGCTGGCACAGGGGGCCAGCAGTTGGCCACTCCAGCTCTGAGCTGGCTGGCTGGGTACGATGTGTCAGGGTGACAGGGGCCCCTTAGGGGCCTCACGTGGGAGGGCTGAGGGCACTGCCAGCTCATCTGTCCATGGAGAGAGGGTCTGCATGGCCATCAGCGCTGGATGGCATGGGCTCAGGTCACCTTCCCCTCCTCGCTGAACACCAACCTGGTCAGCTCACTGAACACAGGCCAGTCCTCCCTGAGCCTTGTGGTGGGAGGGGTCTCACCTGGGGGAGGGGCAGGTGTGAGCTGCTGGTTAAATGTAGTGGGGCTGGTGTGCTGCCCAAGTCCACCTGCCACCAAGCTGCCGGGGTGGGAGGGGCTGGCTCCGCCTGGGGCTGGGCCCATATTAGCCTGCACTCTGGCCTGGGGGCCGGAGGGACAGGCCTGCTCACAGGAAGGCTGAAGAGGCAGCGGAGCAGAAGGTGTGAGGTGAGAGTGAGGCCGGCGCCTGCACCCGGGCCCCTCTGTTCTCTCCAGCCAGCAGGAGCCGAACAGCTGGGCTCCCCTCTGGTCTGACCAGCCGCCCACAGGACAGCACGGATGCAGGCTCCCTGACCCTCAGCTCAGTCCCTGGCTCAGCGTCAGATGCCATAGCTGGGGTGGCCACCCTGGGCAGGGCCTGTGGGGGTGGGGCTCTGAGGGCCTATCACTGCTCACTCTCTGTTCTCCACCAATTAGCAGCCACGGGAAGTAGAGCTGAGGTCACCCTGCCCATGGGGTGGCCCCAAGGGCAGCCCAGCCGGCCTGGTGAAAGGGCACCCCGTGCAGGGCAGCAAGTGTCCAAGGGCCTCCCCACAACACGGGCTCGGGTCTCGCAGTGCTGATGGCACCCAAGGCCTGAGCATGGGCCCCGGCAGCCCCCACCCTTCCATGACTGCCCGCCCAGGAGGGGCCAGATGGAATCCCCAGGGCCTCTCCCCCTCCCCCAACACCCCAGGATTCCTGAGGCTTGGCTCAGTTACCTGGGAGATGGGACTGCTGACCCAAGCAAAGATGGGGGATTCCACTGGGCTGGTCTTCCTCCTAGCCCAGCTAGGGTAAATCTTCATTCTCTCCTCTGGGTGCAGCCCTGCCTAGCTCTGTCCACCCCCTTGGGGCACTCAGCCCAGCTCCCCTCCCCCAGACCCAGTCCCTCAGAGCTTCCTGTACCGTCTGTCCCTACCCCCCATGTGGGTCTCCTGCTCCTGTCATGGGGACACCGCAGGCACTGGGCTGAGCCCCAAGCCCCGCCTGCCTCCTCACCCACTCCCTGTGGCTCCCTGGGGCAGAGCTGTGCCCAGATGGGTGGGGCAGGGCCCTTTGGCCCCAGAGGCCCTAGCTCCGCCTTCAGCCTTTCCTGTCCCTCTCCGTGGGGCCAGCAGGCTGTCGACAAGAAGGCCCTTCTTACCTGGAGCCCCTACCCAGGCTCCCCCTTGCCAGGCCTGGCCCGCTGAGCCGGACTCAGCCTCCCTCATTCCTGCGTCTGGATCCTGCCACCTCCTGAGCCTCCCTCCTGCCCCGTCTTAGTAGGGTCATGGCAGTGAGGGCGGGTGGCCACAACCAGGCTGAGATGAACGGGCCGAAGGAAAAGGTGCTGACGCTGGACACCATGAACGCCTGTGTGAAGAGGATGGAGTATGCCGTCCGAGGCCCCATCGTGCAACGCGCCCTGGAGCTGGAGCAGGAGCTGCGCCAGGTACGGCCTGGGCCCACCACAGCCCTCCAGGCAGCACCCAGCACCCATGGGACAGGAGCCTGGGGGAGTGAGAAGGCCCATTCTCAGTGTCCTGCCTCCACCCTCCCAGGGGGTAAAGAAGCCCTTTACTGAGGTCATCCGCGCCAACATCGGGGACGCACATGCCATGGGGCAGAAGCCCATCACCTTCCTGCGCCAGGTGAGGCTGGTGCTGCGCTGACGACCTCTCCCTGTCAGCCCTGAGCCCTGTGCCAGCCCTGTGTCCTGAGCCCTGAGCCCTGAGCCCTGTGCCCTATGCCCTGAGCCTGGCCTCAGCAATTGCTCCTCCCAGGTCCTGGCCCTCTGCGTCCACCCGGATCTCCTGAACAGCCCGGACTTCCCCGAAGATGCCAAGAGTAGGGCGGAGAGCATCCTACAGGCGTGCGGGGGCCACAGCCTAGGTGAGCCTATATGGAGCCCCAGGGAGGAGGGCTGGAGGAGGCTGTCCCAGGGAGCCAGGGAGGGGCGGACCGGGGCGGACCGGGGCGGACCGGGTCGGGCCCACCCTCTGGAAGGAGAGGATCTTTTCCGGGAGCAGCACGGACCTAAGGGGCCTTCCCCGCCCCCGGTCAGGGGCTTACAGCAACAGCTGGGGCATCCAGCCCATCCGCGAGCACGTGGCGCAGTACATCCAGCGGCGCGACGGGGGCATCCCCGCGGACCCCAACAACGTCTTCCTATCCACGGGCGCCAGCGATGCCATCGTGGTAGGCGGGGGCCGGGCCGGCAGAGGGCGCCGCGGTTCTCTGTGTGTCCGGCGGTCAGGCTCCTCCGGGCACGCAGCGTGGGGTGGGGGAGACGGGCAGCCCCGGCCCCGCCAACTCGGCCGCCTCCCCGCCCGCCCGCAGACGGTGCTGAAGCTGCTGGTGACCGGCGAGGGCCGCTGCCGCACGGGCGTGCTCATCCCCATCCCCCAGTACCCGCTCTACTCGGCGGCGCTGGCCGAGCTCAACGCGGTGCAGGTGGACTACTACCTGGACGAGGACTGCGCCTGGGCGCTGGACGTGGCGGAGCTTCGGCGCGCACTGGTCCAGGCGCGGGGCCACTGCCGCCCCCGCGCGCTCTGCATCATCAACCCCGGCAACCCCACCGGTGCGCGCCCGCCGTCCCCGCCCCCACCCACCCCTGCCCCGCCCCGCCCCGCCCGCCCGCTGTCCCGACCGCGTGTCCTCGCCCCACCGCCCGGCTGAGAGCCTGGCGCGCCTGGCTGACCGCGGACTTGCCATGTCCCTGCGCCCCAGGCCAGGTGCAGACCCGCGAGTGCATCGAGGCTGTGATCCGCTTTGCCTTCGAGGAGCGGCTCTTCCTGATGGCTGACGAGGTGCTGGCCGGGGCGCGCGGGGGCGGGGGGCGGGGCCAGCCCGGGCGCCCGTGACGCCGTCGCCCGCAGGTGTACCAGGACAACGTGTACGCCGAGGGCTCGCAGTTCCACTCGTTCAAGAAGGTGCTCATGGAGATGGGGCCGCCGTACTCGACGCAGCAGGAGCTCGCCTCCTTCCACTCGGTCTCCAAGGGCTACATGGGCGAGTGCGTGCGGGCCAGACCCTGGGCGGGCCTCTCTGACCCCGGCCAGCCGCCCCCTGCGGCCCTGCCTGGACGCTCGCCTCCGCCTTGCAGGTGCGGGCTCCGCGGCGGCTACGTGGAGGTGGTGAACATGGACCCCGCGGTGCAGCAGCAGATGCAGAAGCTGATGAGCGTGCGGCTTTGCCCACCGCTGCCGGGCCAGGTTGTGCTGGACATAGTGGTCAGCCCGCCCGAGCCCTCGGACCCCTCCTTCACGCAGTTCCAGGCGGTGAGCAGAGTGGCCGGCGTGGGGGGCGGCTGGGCGGTGAGCGGCTGGGCTGGGGGCGCTGCGCCCACGCCTGATGGGCTCTCCCTCCGCAGGAGAAACAGGAGGTGCTGGCCGAGCTGGCGGCCAAGGCCAAGCTCACCGAGCAGGTCTTCAACGAGGCTCCTGGCATCCGCTGCAACCCGGTGCAGGGCGCCATGTACTCCTTCCCGCGCATACAGCTGCCCCCGCGCGCGATTCGTCGCGCAAAGGTGCGGGCCCAGCGGGCAGGCCGGTCCCCAGGGAGGGCGCGGCCTGGGACGCCCGCCTGACCGCCCCTCCCCCTTCCCCCCCAGGAGCTGGGTCTGGCTCCCGACATGTTCTTCTGCCTGAGGCTGCTGGAGGAGACGGGCATCTGCGTGGTGCCGGGCAGCGGCTTCGGGCAGCGCGAAGGCACCTACCACTTCCGGTGAGGCCCCACTTCCGGTGGCCGCACAGTCCGGCCGCGGCCCCGCGGCGCCACGCGCTTTGCTCTTCGCTCACCTTCCTCTCCTTTTAGGATGACCATCCTGCCCGCCATGGAGGAACTGCGCCCCCTTTTGGAAAAGCTGAGCCAGTTCCACGCCAAGTTCACCCGCGAGTACTCCTGAGTACTCTGGGGACCAGGCCTGGGTGACAGTGCCTGGGATTGAGGGGCCTCGCCACCTTTGGGCTGGGCACTTGCCTCTCTGCCGGCCCCTAATAAAGCTGTGAGAGCTGACGTTTGGCGGAGGTGTGCATATCTGTGTGCGCCTTCCCTGCCTCCTGTGGCCTGTCTGCGCAGGCCTGGTCTGCCGTGCAGAGGGGCGGTTGAGCGGGGCTCCCAGAAGAGGTGTCCTTCCTGCCATCGCAGCCCCGTCAGGGGTCTGGCTCTGCGCGTGGGGGCGCAGAGAAAGCCTTGGTGCCCTGACTGCCACCCGGGGCTGCTGGGGGAGCCGAGCAACAAATGGGTCTCCCAGCCTGGGTTGTGTTTGAAGCGTGTGGTGAATGTGTGTGTGTGTGGCATCCGCGTGTACATGCAGCCCTCGAGCTGGGAGGCAGTGAGGGGATGCCCTCCCGAGCGGGAGCTTCCGAGGGTGAAGAGAAAGAGCAGGTGCGATGCTGAGGAGACGCCCGGGATAGCTGGGCTGGAGGACCCAGGACGGGGAGGTGGGCAGCCCGGTGTCCCTGCCATGGAACATGCAGATTCCGCCTGCTGTGTGCACGCCAGACACTGCTGTGTGTCGCCGGGATAGGCATGGTAGTCCCTATTTTATTTATTCATTTTAAAATACTTTTTATTGATTTTAGAGAAGGGGAAACCTCCATGAGGACCATTGTTGGCTGCCTCCTGCACACCTTCTGGCAATAGAACCTGCAGCAGGCATTGCCCTGACCGGGAATCTGGCCACCTCGGGCGCACGGGACGACGCTCAGCCAACTGAGCCACATGGCCAGGGCGGCAGTCCCTATTTTATTTTTAAATATATTTTATTGATTTTTTACAGAGAGGAGGGAGAGGGATAGAGAGCTAGAAACATCGATGAGAGAGGAACATCGAGCAGCTGCCTCCTGCACACCCCCTACTGGGGATGTGCCCACAACCCAGGTACATGCCCCTGACCTGAACCGAACCCGGGACCCTTCAGTCCGCAGGCTGACGCTCCATCCACTGAGCCAAACCGGTCTCGGCGGCAGTCCCTATTTGAAAGACGAGGAAACTTGGGACCCCAAAATATGTAGAAATGACAGGAAATCCACTCATGGTGACCCCAGCAGTTGAAGGAGCGCTTTGATTGGAGCCTGCAGATGGGGGCGTGTGTGTGCGCGCGCGCGCAGCTCTGGGCAGGAGAGGCCACAAAAGACCCCACATTGAGCTTCTGCTTGCATGGGCGTGTCTGCAGGGCCAGCCGGAGTGGGCGGGACATGGGAGCGGCTGAAACCGTAAGCACGGCCAGGGCCTTGGGCCCGACAGTGGCACTTGAACTAGCTCCTCCATGGAGGGTGCTGGAGGGACTGCGGCCACTGGGGAGATGCCAGGAAACGCTGCTGCAGAGTTTGGGTCTAGGTCCCGGAGGTCTGGAGGCCGGACCTGATAGCCCTGAGGAGGACCCGAATGGGTCTCATTGCCGCTGTCTACTCTGGACGCAGCACCGACGTGGGCCACCGGGGGCGCCGGCGCACGCGGCCGCTCTGGCCCGCTGGCGCTCTATGGCCAGCGGGGTCCCGGGAGCGGAGGATGGCCTGGGGTTCTGCGGGTCGGCGCCAGCCAGTCTAACCTGACCCCGCCCGGCCCAGTGCAAAGGCCATGCAGCCGTGTGACCCCTGACCAGACCAGACACGGAACCGTTTTGCCCGTCCCGCTCCAGGCCCAGCCTTGAACTCGGCCCCAGCCCGGCCATGCGTGGGAAGCTGCTGCCGCTGGCCGGCCTCTACCTGGTGCAGGGCCTGCCCTACGGACTGCAGTCTGGCCTGCTGCCCGTGCTGCTGCGAGCGGGCGGCCTCTCCCTGACTCGCGTGGGACTGACCAAGGTGCTGTATGCGCCCTGGCTGTTCAAGCTGGTGTGGGCCCCGCTGGTGGGCACGCGGGGCTCTCCCAGGGCCTGGCTGACGCTCAGCACGGCTGCTCTGGGCCTGGTGTGCTGGCTGCTGGCAGCTCTGCCTCCGGCTGAGGGCGGCCAGGCGGAGCTTGTGGTTACCGTGGCGGGGCTGCTGCTGCTGCTGAACCTGGGTGCAGCCGTGCAGGACGTTGCCCTCGACACACTGGCCATGCAGCTCCTGGAACCGGCGGAGCTGGGGCCTGGCAATACCGTGCAGGTGGTTGCGTACAAGCTGGGGTCCGTGCTGGCGGGTGGGGGGCTGCTGGCCCTGGTGCCCACCCTCTCCTGGCCCCAGCTGTTTCTGCTCCTGGCTGCCACCTACTGGCTGGCTGCTGCCCTGGCTTGGGCTACACCAGCCCTGCAAAAACTGCCCTCTCCTCCGCCCTCGAAACTCCCCACACACACCCTGCACCTTCTGCAGGACTTGGTAGCTGTGCCCGGGACCCTGTGGACTGCCGGCTTTATCCTCACTTACAAGCTGGGTGAGTGAGGGCTTGAGTCAGGCAACAGCAGGGGTGGGGACCTCCAGGTGGGTCCCCAAGAACCACTTGCAGGGCCATCCTCTTTCTGGGCATGCCCAGCAGTGGGGCTTCATGTTGTGCCCCTGAGCTCCAGCCACGATCCCTGGGTCCTGCTGACCCTGAGCTGGCCAATCCCTTTCTGCCACCTCAGCAGCACAGCCAGGTAGCAGCCGGCTGGGGAGCACGACCAAGGCCCCAGGTGGAAAAGGGAGGCGGCTGTCCACCTACTCATGTTCTCCCTACAGGTGAGCAGGGTGCCAGCAGCCTGTTCCCACTCCTCTTGCTGGACCGAGGCCTCTCTGCCCCGGAGCTGGGGCTGTGGAACAGCGTGGGCGCCGTGGCCTGCTCCATTGCTGGCTCGTCCCTGGGTGGGGCCCTGCTGTCCGGACGCCGGTGAGCCTTCCTCAGCATGTCCCACTCACCTGCTCACCCCCAATCTCTCCAAACCCCTGACCTGTCCCGTCTTCCCACCCCAGGAAGCTGCTGCCCCTGCTGAGGTCAGTACTTCAGTTCCGTCTTGGGGGCCTTGCCTGCCAGACCACTCTGCTCTTCTGCTTGGACACCCTGTGGGCCAGGCTGGACCCCGGCACAGTCCTGAGAGGTGAGGGGCTGGGCATTGGGCGTGGGGAAGAACACTACATCCTGGGCTCTGCTGACCTTGGTCTTCCCAGGCGCAGTCTTGCTGAGCCTGTGCCTGCAGCACTTCTTGGGAGGCCTGGTCACAACCGCCACCTTCACTCTGATGATGTGCTGCAGCCGGCTGGCACACAGTGCCTTGCAGGTGAGGGGTCATGGCCAGGACACCAAGGGGATGCAGGGCTGAGGTCCAATCAAGTCCTAACCTGTCTCCCCCCGCCCCCTGCCCCCACCAGGCCACACACTACAGCCTCCTGGCCACGCTGGAGCTGCTGGGGAAGCTGCTGATGGGTATACTGGCTGGAGCCCTGGCCGACAGCCTGGGCCTGCACCTCTGTTTCTCACTCTTCCTTGCTCTCTCAGCCATACCCATTCTGTACCTGAGCCTGGCACCCAGAGCCCTGGCCTAAGACTAGTCAGTAAAGCCAGGTGTGACCGGCCGGCTTGTGTCTGTCTGGGATGTGTGGTGCCCAAGGCTGCCCAGAATGTGGCCCCGCCCCACCGGAAAGGAGGGTCCCTGCACCGCAAGCATCTTTTACTTTGTATTTTGGGGGCTCCTTGCGCCCACATTCCGGGCAGCAGGCTCTGTCCAAGGTGGTCAGTCGCTGTCCCAGCCACTGACATGCCCTTGTCTTGGGTCTTGCACCTGCCACTCTCCATGTGCCTGTTCACGCCGTGTCTGATGGGGGACAGGGCCTGCCTGCGGCCAGGTGTCAGCGGCCCCACAACAGGATCTCCTCGGTGGCCAGCTTGATCAGGGCGTGGAAGCTCAGGTGCAGGTACTTCCTCCAGAAGCGTCGGTCCCGTCCATACACCTGGGCTGGAAAGCAGGGGCTTCCTGTGGTGGAATGGGGTACATGGCCCTGAGGACCGTCAACTGGGTCCAGCCCCCCGCCCACCAGGTGGGGCTGAGCTGCCCAGGCCCTCACCGATGCCATGGAAGATGCGGGCCACAGCCCTGCCTGAGAACTGCTGCTCTGGCCACGAGGACAGGAAGTGGCGGACATCCCTGCGGACCTGGTCCTCCCAGTCCTGGAGCTGAGGGTGGGGGCGTCAGCACAACCTGAGCTTCCAGGCCACCAAGCTCCACGGCAGGGGCAGGAGGTGAGCGCACATGCGTTTGGCTGCCGGCCTTGCCCCGGGCCTAGGAGTGACTAGCACTCACCTGGGCCTGTCCCGGCTCGGGGCCCTGCTCTTCCTCCTCAGCCCCTGGCCCCTCTTCCTCCAAGTAGTGGCTGAGCAGGGCCTTGAGCCTGGTGCTGCGGTCATCGTCCGGCTGCTCCAAGCAGGGCCCACAGCTGGGGAAGGCTACACTGGGGCGGGATGAGCTCGTCAGAGCCACCCCCTGGGATGGGCGTTGGGAACCACCGTCTGCCCACCCATCCCTGCACCTGTGAAAGGTCTGGAACATAAGGCGCAGGTGGGCCAGGGCCTCACGTTCTCTGGCCTGCACTCGACCATGAAGGAAGCCACAGATCTGGTCCTTTTCCTGGGCGGTCAGGTCCCCAGGGCTGTGCAGGTAGAAGGCCAGCTCGCTGAACTCCACCAGCACCCCTGTGCCCCGAGGCACACCTGCCAAAGAGCGTGTCAGATGGGCAGGATGGCAGGCAGGTGGCATACAGGGCCAAGGGTGGGGGCGCACCTTTCCTGGGCTCCGGGTCCCACTGTAGTTGGTGGAGGGCTTTCTGCACGGGGGCCAGCTCCCAGCCCATGGAGTCCACCAGCTCAACCATGTCCAACTCCACAGTGCTGCTTCCCCCACCTGTGTTCTCAGGCAGCTGCTGGCTCAAGCCTGCAGCCAGGGGGACACACCTATGCCAGGGGAAGGGGTGAGTGAGTGGTAGCCCAAGTCCTCTCTCCCTGTCACCGTTCTGGGATAGGACGTGTGTTCACCTGCGGGCCAGGGCCTGGAGCTGGGTGGGGCCCCCAGGGCATCGCACGCAGCAGTGAGTGTAGGTGGGTGCCAGCAACTCCAGCCAGCGCTGTGGGTGCAGCTCCAAGTAGCACAGAAGAGTCTCAATGACTGGGGAAGAGCAGGTCTCAGAAGACATGGCCTGTGAGTTGCCCCCCCACACCTGCCCCAGTTCCTCACCCTCCTCAGGCACGTCCAGAGCCTGCACTGTCGGCTGCACTGGGAGTGCCCGCTTGTGGCCTGGGCACCGGGCTGTTTGCTCACAGCTGGGTTGCTCGGAGGAGCACCCCTCCTGTCTCTCGTCTCCCTCCTGCGCAGACAGCCGTTGGGTGCAGGTGCAGGGCGGGAACGCACGCTGCACCAGCTTCTTCACAGCAAGGAAGTCGACGGCGTTGGCATGCACGTGTCTGCGCAGCTCCCGAAGGTCCTCGCCCTGCAGCAGGATGGCCGTGAGCGTGTGGCCACGGCACGGGGGGTGGGAGGGAGTTCAAGCTGGTGGGCACCCACCTGGGGCTGCAGGAAGAGGTGGCAGTGTGCGGGCCGCCCATCACGCCCAGCCCGGCCCACGGCCTGAACGTAGCTCTCAAAACTCGGGGGCAGCCCCAGGTGCAGGACAGCCCGCACATCTGGCCGGTCCAATCCCATCCCAAAGGCCACTGTGGCCACCACCACCCGCAACCGGCCCTCCATGAAGGCCCGCTGCACCCGCCGCCGCTCCCGGCTGCACATGCCGGCATGGTAGGCGTCAGCCACAGCCTCCGCGGCCCGGCCTGCAGGAAAGACACAGATGGTTGGAGGGCTGTACACATGGGGAAGTCTGAGCACAACCCTGCCCAGCCTCACCTCCAGGCCCCGGAGCCCTGGCCTCAGGCAAACAGGTGCGCAGCAGAGCGGAGACACGCTCAGTGTCCTCACGCCTGTTGCAGTAGATGATGACGGAGTCCAGGGTGCGGAAGCGGTCACCCTGCAGCAGTGTCACCAGAGCCTGGCGAGGGACAGTGGTCAGTGTGGGCAGTCGGGAGGCGAAGCCTCTCCCTGTGTGTGTACACTTACCTGGTCGGGGTCCCTGTCCATGGACACAGAGAGGTGCAGGTTGGCAGGGATGGTGACCGGTCCCCTGAGGACAGCCTCCTTGGCTATGCCCAGATGCTTGGCCACATCGAGAGTGGTGCTGCGTGTGGCTGTGGCTGTGAGACCCAGGAAGCAGCGCACGCCCAGGCATTCCCGCAGCACCTGCGCAGAGTGGGGTAGTGAGGATGCCCGCTGCCCCTGACCTACTCACCTGTATTCCGGACAAGGCTCACCTTGCAGACACGTAGATAGCAGGGTCTGAAGTTGTGGGACCACTGAGAGAGGCAGTGGGCTTCGTCTACACAGACAAAGGCCACTGGGGGCAGCTGAGTGAGGCAGGCAGGGCGCCCGGTCCCAGCTCCAACCAACGCCTCGGGCGACAGCATCAGCACGTGGACCTGGCCTGCCCGAGCCTGTGAACAGCGAGGTCAGGACCACTGCCCTGGGCCCTGCCTGTCGCCCCCAAGGGTCTTGCTCTGGGAGGCCCCTCACCCTCTGCAGGGCTGAGTCCCGCTGCTTCCTTGTCATGCCCGAGTGTACACAAGCCGCCTTCAGGCCTCGGGGCAGGCCAGACACCTGCAGACACAGGAGCCGGTCTGTTGAACACCCAAACCCCGGAACTGAGAGTTCAGAGGTGCCGCTGGGCCTGGGCTCAGGCACTGGGAACAGATAGGCCTCCATGGAGACGTCTCCTCTTAGGGGAGGATCTGGCCAGCCATGTCCCTGCTGCCCTTAAGCCACTTCCAGGCTGAGGGCTGTGAACAGAGCTGGTGGACCGAGAACTGTCGGGACCCCCAGAGCTCCAGGATGCTGGTGGGGTAAGCAGCAGCCCAAAGGGACAGCAAAGCCTGGGGTGCCGGTGCTTGCCTTCCACCCACACCTGAGGGTCCAGTGCACACACCTGGTCGTCCATGAGGGACAGGAGAGGAGAGATGACCAGTGTGAGACAGGGGCTTCGCTGGGCGTAGAGCAGCGCGGGGAGTTGGTAGCACAGGGACTTGCCGGCACCGGTGGGCAGCACCAGCAGTGTGGACATGCCTGGACGGGAGCCAAGTCAGCAGAGCTGCTCTGCGGCCTGGCCTCAGCCCCGCCTCACCTCACCCCACCCCCCGGCAGCCATGCTCACCAGACAGGATTCGCATGACTGTGTGCTCCTGCCCGGGACGGAAGGCTCGGTGCCCCAGCTGCTCCAGGGCCTGCAACACCTCAACTGGCGTCGCTGTGGGCACAGGTGTTGGGTCAGCATGGCCGAGTCGCCCCACCTCTGGGCAAAGGTCCCAGGCTGGTTGGCATCTGCTCACCTGCCACCTGCCCCATGGGACCTGGCAGGTAGAGCGGCGGCACAGCTGGGGACGGGCAGGGTGCCCCAGGCACAGGTGCGGACCCGGCAGGATCCGTGCCTTCCTCACCTGCGGAGGGTGCACAGGAGAGGGTGTTGTGGGAACTCCAGGCTGGTCTGGCGTCATGCTAGCAAGAAGGCGATTCCACTCACCAAGGAGCTGGCCACAGGCAGCGTGTGTCCTCTGAGCTACTGCCTCCAACGTGGGCAACATCTGCGTGTCCTCTGCACCACCCTCCTGCGTGTGGGCCCGGGGAGGCTTTGGGCCTGGGGCATGGAGTTAGGAGGCCTTTGGCTTCAGTCAGACCCCAGGGAGCACAACACCCTCTCCAAGCAGTGCTGGCCCCACCCCATCACAGGAACCTCACCGGGTTTGGGGCACTGGGATGCCCAGTGGCCGAGCTGCCCACACCGGAAGCAAGAATCCTTGACTGGGGCGCTGGGCTGCCCACCCCCGAAACATTCCGCCTTCTTCTTCCATTTCTGTTTCCACGCCTGGGGTGGGGCACAGCGGAGGGTCACAAGGCGAGAGGCAGGGGGGTGAGGGAAGTGCCTGCCACCATCTCACCTGCTTTCGGAGGCGTCTGCCACGCAGGGCGGGGCCCCGAACATAGCGTTTCTGCTTCAGGTTGAGCCGAACGTAATTACCCCCGTCCCGGACCGCTGGCCTAGAAGGGACGTACAGGGGTGTCTTGCCCATTGCATCCCCACCTTGGTCCAGCTCAAGGTGACCCTGCTGGGAGGCTGAACTGTTACCTGGGGGCTGAGGGGCTGGGGGGGGGCTGCGCCTGCATGGGCTCCCCCGGGTAATCTTCTGCACGCAGTACAGTCCCAGCTCCCTCTGGCGGGGAGCCTTCCTGGCTGCTGTGCTGCTGGGTCTGTGCAGCGGTCCCCTTCGGCTCCCCACTCTGTCTCCGCTTCTTGCCTTGACGGCTGCCCAGGAGGGGGCTCGCTGCGCTGACCGCAGGTACCTTCAGAGCTGGAGCCTCTGAGCCCAGAAGAGATGCCTCAGGGTCCCCGCTGGGGCCAGCGTCAGGGGGGACACCTGAAGTCAGGGGCCGTGGCTCCTCTGTACCCGGGACAGGATGGCAGGCCTCAGGAGTCCCCAGGAAACCTTGGGTCTCATTGTGACACCTCTGTAGCCAGCCAGGATCTAGGGAGCTCAGCCGCAGGCTCAGGGACGCCTGCAGCTGCTGGAGCCGGCCTGGCCTTAGCTGGGGCCTGGGGAGCTGGGGCAGCACCTCCCTGACTTCTTCAGGAGACACGGGGGAAGCCCCGGCAGCTGGCAGCCCCGGGGAAGGCACCTCGGGTGGGGGTCTTTGCGGAGGCCGGGGTATCCGGCGCAGAGCTGGCCCAGCCTGGAAAGGGGAGGGCAGACAAGCAAGCAGGCGTTCAGGCCCTGGGCTGCCAAAGACCCTGCCACCTGCCAGCGTCCCCACCTAACCCCTCAGCGTGACTGGAATGCAAAGGAAGCCGGGAGCAGACCTCCTTTCAGAAGCGGGGCCTGGTTCGTGCGCGCACCTGTGGAGGGGTGTCTGCTCACCCTGCCCCTGGGCCGAGAGCAGTTCTGGACCAGGGGGGATACTCCTCACCTGCAGAGCATCCTTCAGGTTTGCCTTGAGCCTCTTCCCATAGTCCGGCACAGACCCGCGCCGGCTCGGCCCTGCAGCAGGAGGGAGACTCTGGGTTACAGCCCGATTCAGGTGGGATCCCCAGCAGCTGGGCTCGGGCACCTGCAGGAGGAGACAGTGGGGTCGGCAAGGCTGGTGTAGGGGACAGAGGTGTCTCCAGCCCCAGTCCCTCGGAGACCTGGAGGGGGCCGGGCCCTCCACCCCGTCCAGCCCTTCCCCCAAATTCTGTGCCCCACGGAGCTCCCGAAGGTCCTCGCCACACAGAAAGCTTCGCCGGGAAGCTAGGCTACGGGGCCCGGTACCTCCTCGGCCGCCTCCGGAAGCGCCTGCACGGGAACGCGGGGTCCCGCGCTGCTGGCCGGACGCAAGGTCTCCTTCAGGGCGCGGTACTCCCGGTAGAGCGCTGGGGGCGGGTCAGGGTTAGAGGTCAGGGTTCGGCGGTTCCCGTTCGGCTCCCTCACCCCTCGTGCCTCCACCCGGTGACCCCGCCGCCCGGCGCTCACCGCGGGTCTCCTCGGGCGACGCTTCCACGTCCTCCTGTGAAGGGAGCGCGTCAGCCGGGGCCGCCCCCGCAGCCTCCCGCCCCCGGGCCGCCCGTACCTGCACCGGCCGCCGCCCGCGCTGCTGCCGGAACGCGCGTTCCCACGCCTGCAGCTGCGCCCGCACGTCCCGCAGCCGCTCCATGCGCGCAGGCCCCGCGGCGACCTCGGCTCCGCGCCCCGCGATTCTCCCGCCGCCGGCCGGCAGCCAATGGGGACTCGGCGCGGTCGGGGGCGGGGCGTCGGAGCCAACGCGAAGCTGGGGCAGCCGATCCCCGGATTCCTGGAGCGACGGCCAATGCGGGGGAGACGACGTCATCTCGGCGCGCGGGGCGGGGCGGGGCGGTGCTGACGGCGGCGGAGGCTGCTGCGGGGCCGGTGAGCGCGGGCCGTCGGCTGGGACGGAGCGAGGCCGTGCACTCCCGGCCCGGCCAGGCCGCAGGACACGGGCGCGCCACTCGGGTGGCGGGGCTGTGGGACGGGAAGGGACGCGGGTCCCCACCCGGGCTGCACAGCCGGGAGGAAGAGGGGTCGGGGCGAGCGCCGCCCCGAGGCCGGGAGGCGGTGCGGGGGCGCCTTCGGGAAACGCCGGGCACTGCGGGCGGGCGGAGGGGCGGCCGCCGCCGCACAGAGCTCCTCCCCCGGTGACCACACGGGCTGCTTTCGTTTCCTCTCGTGACAGGTGCTCGTTGGTCTGTCCTTTCTCAGCGAGGTATGCATCGTCCTCGCGAGATTTGTCCACGGGCAGAGCGCGGCCGAGGCTGGCGCAGGGTTCTCAGGAGCCGCTGTCCTAAGGGCTTAGGTTCGGTGGGGTCTGGGGCCCCTCACCCAGGCTGCAGCCCTCGCCGGGGAGGCCTCGTCCTTCGTCCTCGTCTGTTTTGCTTCCTGTGACGGGAGGCGGTTGGGGGGCGAGGTGCTCTGGTTCAGCAGCAGAGCTGACAGGTTCCCGCGGCCCGAGGCCTCTCTTTGTGCCGCTCGTTAGCATGACTGCCCCGGGCAGAGGCCTCCTATTTGAGCCGTTTCCTGGCCTGGGGCCTCCTGAGTCTGTGGGTTTGAAACTTGGTTCTTCAGACAGCTGAGAAGGCCCTCGGTGGGTGAGGGTCGCTCTCCAGGGGTTCCCGTGCCCAGCAACACGTCTGGATAGAGAAGTTAGGACTAGGGGCCTGTGAGGGCTTGGGTTCCGCAGGCCACTGGGCCCCGGTCCTTCATACTCGCCCTGATGTTTATTGAGACCTGTGCTTCCCGCTCCTCTGCTGTCCTCCTGGGGCAGCCTGCAACAGCCTTGGAGGAGGGCACGGGAGAACTGCGATGCAGCTCCCAGCCCCTCTTCCCCAGGACCCCACCTTCTAGTGCTTGTGAAGGGGGAGGGCCAGAACTGTATTTTACTTTTGAGGGAGGATCTCTAATAAGCTGCTTTGTAATTGGCGAGGCCTGAAGTGCGGGGGGGGGGGGGGGGGGAGGGGGGCGGGGGCCTGCAGGCGTCAGCTGTCAAAAGCACACCAGGTGGGCGGGTCCTCTCTGGGGCCATGCTGTTGGGTGCTGCTGATGGCTTTGTTTTCCTGAGCAAGCCCCCGTGCTTCTAGGGAACTAGGGGGTGGCCTTGTCCCCTTCTGCACTCTGCCTCGCCCATTGCTAGGCACCTAGCACTTACTCTTCAGAGCTGGGGTCCCACTGACCAGACTGGCAGGCACTGTGCTGGGTTTTCCTGCTACTAGTGTGTGAAGGAGTCGGTGGCAGGTGGTAGCCTGGGGTCTGTCCTCCCCACTGAAGGTCCCTTCCCTGCAGGTGGCCTCCTGCCTGGCCCGGCGCCATGCACACCCTTGTGTTCTTGAGCACGCGGCAGGTGCTCCAGTGTCAGCCCGCGGCCTGCCGGGCTCTGCCCCTGCTCCCACGCGAGCTCTTCCCCCTGCTGTTCAAGGTGGCCTTCATGGACAAGAAGACTGTGGTGCTACGGGAGCTGGTGCACACGTGGCCCTTCCCCCTGCTCAGTTTCCAGCAGCTGCTGCAGGAGTGCGCCCATTGCAGCCGGGCCCTGCTGCAGGAGCGGCCCAGCACGGAGAGCATGCAGGCTGTGATCCTGGGGCTCACAGCCCGGCTCCACACCCCAGAGGCTGAGGCTGGCACACAGTCCTTTTGCAGGTATGGATGGGCTCACCCGAGGGCCCGCAGGCTTGGGACGTGCAGAAAGGGCCCCCAGAGAGGTTTCAGGCTGGTGTTCAGAGCTCAGTGCAGGAATAGGCATGTTGCTTCTGTCCCAAGGAGGCTGGGATTGGGTGTGGGCTCTCCCTCTTACCGCCTGTCTCAGGCCACCTGTGCTCCCAGGAAGCATGCGCTGCGGGTGCTGGACATGACGGGCCTCCTGGACGACGGTGTGGAGCAGGACCCCGGCACCATGAGCATGTGGGACTGCACGGCAGCTGTGGCCCGCACGTGCATCGCGCAGCAGCAAGGCGGGACTGTGGAGCCTGGGCTCAAGCCTGTTCCTGTGGAAGTGCGTGTGGACCTCCGGGTGAACCGGGCCTCTTACGCGTTCCTGCGGGAGGCCCTTCGTAGCGGCGCAGGCAGCCCGCTGCGGCTCTGCTGCCGGGACCTGCGGGCTGAGGACCTGCCCATGCGAAACACTGTGGCTCTGCTGCAGCTTCTGGACGCAGGCTGCCTGCGCCGCGTGGACCTGCGCTTCAACAACTTGGGCCTGCGTGGCCTGTCGGTCATCATCCCACACGTGGCCCGCTTTCAGCATTTGGCCAGCCTTCGGCTGCACTATGTGCACGGGGACTCACGGCAGCCCTCCGTGGATGGCGAGGACAACTTCCGGTACTTCCTGGCCCAGATGGGCCGCTTCACCTGTCTGCGGGAGCTCAGCGTGGGCTCCTCTCTCCTCTCAGGGCGGCTGGACCAGCTGCTCAGGTGAGTGGGCCCTACCTGTTCTGCCTCTCCCCTCCCCGAGACCCTCCCCTGCCCTGCCTGTTCGTGACCCCTTGCTTTACCTGCAGTACTCTGCAGAGCCCCCTGGAGAGCCTGGAGCTGGCCTTCTGCGCTCTGCTGCCTGAGGACCTGCGCTTCCTGGCACGCAGCCCCCATGCTGTCCAACTCAAGAAGTTGGACCTGAGTGGCAACGACCTGTCTGGCAGCCAGCTGGAGCCTTTCCAGGGTCTGCTGCAGGCGGCGGCAGCCACACTGCTGCACCTCGAGCTGACTGAATGTCAGCTTGCTGACACCCAGCTGCTGGCTACACTCCCTGTGCTGACCCGCTGTGCCAGCCTCCGCTACCTCGGCCTCTATGGCAACCCGCTGTCCATGGCAGGGCTCAAGGAGCTCCTGCGGGACTCGGCAGCCCAGGCTGAGCTGCGCACAGTGGTGCATCCCTTCCCGGTGGACTGCTACGAGGGCCTGCCCTGGCCGCCACCTGCCTCTGTTCTGCTGGAGGCCTCCATCAATGAGGAGAAGTTTGCTCGTGTGGAGGCTGAGTTGCACCAGCTGCTGCTAGCCTCGGGCCGGGCCCATGTGGTCTGGACCACGGACATCTATGGTCGCCTGGCTGCAGACTACTTCAGTTTGTGACCGCTGGGCTTCTGGGTGACAAACAGACTGTCCCTGAGTCCAGGGCTGCTGGAGGACCCTCCCCCTCCTGGGAAGGCACAGCCTTGGCTGGGACCCTGCTAGAGGCCTGGCACAAAGGCACTGGTGCCTGATTTTTGTGCCCCTGGGTGCACCTTGAACCTCCCTGACTGCTCACCCGTCTGTGGGCCTGAGGTCTGGATTCCAGCCCTGCTTGGTTAGTCTGCACTTGGCTACCCTCTGGGTCCTGGTCCTCTTCAGAGTGCTCTGAGCTGAGAGGGTGTTGGCTCTGGGCCCTCCTCCAGAGCAGACGGCCCTGCGTTGAAGTTGGGACTGGCCTGCTTCAAGGAGGTTGGCCTCTGCGCCCATGATTTTCCCCGCCTGGCACCCAGGAGACGGAGGCTGGGCCTTGGGACCAGACCGTGTTATGACGGCACAAACGTGCAGTGTGTTTGGAACTTAAACTTGTGGCTGTTTTTTCTGTCCTAGTTGGTCAGCGAGTTGTCCCTGGCTCTGCTGCCGCACCCAGTGTGGCCCCGGGGAACTGTCTTCCCGTCTGCTCTCCCTCCCCTGGCGTTCCTAGCAGGTCTGGGCATCTTCACAGCACGGGCAACCTCAGTCGGGGTGTCGGGAGCCTCCCTGGCCACGCAACGTTTGCACCCCAGGACTTGTGTCTGCAGAGCTGCGGCGCTCCGGGTGCCTGCATCTCCCCCTCCTCCCCGCCCCGCCCCGCCCCTTCGCCCCGCCCCCAGACCTCACACACAGCTCGGTTCTCTTCGCGCAACTTCCACCCTTTACTGGTCACGCTGGAGCATGCGCGAACGGAGTCCTCCGACTGGCCAATCCGCCGGGTCGCCCGCCCCACCCTCAGCAGTGGATCTCGTAGGCGGCGGGTGGCTGCAGCGGGAACCCCTGCGCGGGCCCGGGCGCCACCCCCTGGGCAGCCTGGGCTGGGTCCTCGGCGAAGAGCGGCTTGGAGCGGTCGATGACGAACATCTCGTGGCCCCGCTCACCGCGGAGCTCCTCCAGCTGCGCCGACGTGCAGGGCCCGTCTGAATAGTCGTTGATGAACAGCGCGCCCTCCCCCGGCGGCCCGGGCGCCTTTTTCCGCCGCCGGCGCCGGCGCCGACAGATGAGGGTCGCCAGCAGCAGCGCTGTCAGCGCCAGGAGCGCGATGGCCGCCGCGATCACCGTCTGCGTGGCCAGGCCCAGGGCGCGGAAGGCCATGCTGCTCGCCTCGGGCAGGGGCGCGGGGCCAACGGCCGCCGGTGGGGGCGCCGGCTGCAGCTGCTGCTGGGACACGTTGACCAGGAGCTGGAAGGGCACCCGAGCGGCGCCACCGGCGTTAGAGGCCTCGCACTCGTACTTGCCGGCGTGGGCCAGGGTGATGTTGGTGAGAAAGAGCATGCCGCTGCCCGTGTCGGAGCCTGCGTGCCCGCCTGGGCCTGGCACCCCGCCTTCTGGCGGGACCTGGGCCTGCGGTTGTCCCTCGCGAGGCTGGGCCACCTTTCTCCAGGTTACCAGGGGCTGCGGGTAGCCGGAAGCCTGGCAAGCAACCCGCAGGTTCTCGCCCAGGTTGGCCGTCACCTCCAGCGGCTCCACGTGCACAGATGGTGGGATGCAGATGAGGCTACTGCCAGAGACATCCAGGAGACTCTGGAGGGCCAGGCGCGGAGGCTCTGCGCACACGATCTTCCTGTCCCTGAAGCTGAGCAACCTCTGCCCCGCCTCCTTGAGCCAAGCTCCCAGCCAGTGCAGCGCGCAGTCACAGCGCCACGGGTTCTCTGTGGACAGAGCAGCGGTGAGCAGGTAGCGCTGGGGCAGCTGCGACCACAGCCTGTGCAGTTGGGGTTCCACTGGTCAGAGCAGGAGCCCCTTCACTACCTCCCAGAGTCAGGGACCCCTGCCACCCCGGCGCTGACCCCAAGCTCCTTAGAGTGTGGGCCGACTCTTCCCTGGCCCCTTCAGTTCAGGATATCTAAGAAGTCTCTTGTCCCTCTGAAGTCTGCAACAAGTCCCACTATTTGGGGGGAATCCTGGTGTCCACATAGACATCTCGCCACCAGTAAAACCTTGCAAATACTGTCAGCCTTGTCTCTCAGGTGTTGTCTCCTAGAAATGCCCCCAATCCTGGTCTCATCTTTCTAGTTTCCACCTACCTGCCCTCTGATGGCCCCAATATGTGCAAGCCCCCCAACTGTGTGCGCCGCTCAACTGTGTCTACTTTGTTTAGCGATCTTTCTGTCTTCCTTACAAAAGTTCTCTGAGCTGTGCCCCAACCAATACCCCCATTCCTGGCAGCATTTGCCCTGGTTGCTGGTAGCGGTGTGGTCCTCCAGAGCTGCCCTGGGGGTGCACAGCTCTTGGCCACTGCCATTGGGTTGCCCTCCATAGCTGGGCCTACTCCCTCCTGCCAGCACTGGCTTGATACCTTAGCATGAGACCCCTTGCTCCAGAAGAGGTACCTGTGAGGCGTAGGACCTGCAGGCTGGCCAGGGGCTTCAGGGTCTCATGGCTGATGGTGCCCAGCTGGTTCCTACTGAGGTCCAGCAGTGCCAGTGAGGAGAGCCCGGCCAGGGCCTGGTCCTCCAGCAGCTTAATGCTGTTTTCCTGCAGGTGCAGCTCCTGCAGTCGCTGAAGCAAGGACAGCAGGTCATCAGGGAGAGGGGTCCTAGCAGACATGTTTCTTACCAGGCTAGGCTGGTTGACTTTTTTTTTTTTGGTGAGGGATTACGAATTTATTCGACCATCCGCACACCAGGTGGCTGGAGCCATCCAAGCTGGTTGCCTTGTCCGCTCAGAGCAGGTGACAGTATAGGCGGGTCCCTGCCCTTCCTCCCGCCCCCGCCGCACCCTCACCGGCAGATGCAGGAAGGTGAAATCCAGCAGCTGCACCAGCTGGTTACCAGCCAGGTAGAGAGTGCGCAGCTGAGCCAGGCCTGCAAAAGCCCCCAGGCGCAGGCCTCGCAGCTGGTTGCCGGTGAGTGCGAGCTCCAGCAGGCGCGACTGTGCGCGAAAGGTGCCTGGCTCCAGGGTGCGAAGGCTGTTGTTGTGCAGGTAGAGACTGTGCAGGGCGGCAAGGGGCGCCAGGATGCCCAGCTCCAGGCACGCGATGCTGTTATCCTGCAGGAACAGCGTCTGCAGGCCAGAGGGAGGGAGGCAGGCAGTGTTTACCCCACTGAGGGAGTGTTCCTCCAAATAAGGTCCCATCTACCCACCAGGATGCTCACACACCCTTCCCTCCTCGCCCGCAGTCCCACACAGTTCCCACCTGTGTCCCAGGCGGGATTCCTGGCGGGACAACGTGCAGCCCCAGGGCCCCACACTCCACCGTGGTGCTGTAGCAGCGGCAGGCAGCCGGGCAGCTGGTGGCTCCGGGCGGGAGACTGGGCAGACAGAGCAGCGACAGCAGCAGCAGTGCCGGGGCCCCGGAGGCCATCTCCCGAGGCCAACCACAAAGTGGCAGCCTCCTCACCAACTTCGCTACAATGGGGCCCCAGATGGGAAGCACTTCCTGAAACAGTTTGGCAAGGCCTTGCCCTAACACTTGAAGTCAGTGAAGAGCATGGATGGAAGCTCACACCGTGTCTAATGTTTGAAAAGTTATAAATCAATTTAAGAAACTGATACATTTTCTTAACGAAAAGAGTCAAGGATTTGAGACGTTAGGTTCCAATTTTGAGTTTCTGATGTCCTCTGTCTGCACGCAGGCCACACGGGGAGAGCCCACCCCGTCCCTTTCTCTCCCCATTCCATCTCTGCCTGGCACAGAGGCTTCCGCCCAGCCATGTGCATGTCTGTCTAGGTAGCACCGCCCTCTACACCCTCCCAACTAGCCACTCTGGACCTACATTGCAAGAGGCTGGTGTAAGGCATGGTGATATGGGCTTGGGAGCATGTGGGTGAAGTCCAGAGCCGTTCTGGGCCAGAGGGGGAGGAGCAAATACCACCCCTTGTACACGTGGACTCTGCTCTCGGGACTGGCATGAGATCTCGTAAGGCCCAGAGCAGAGATCCCTTTTGTACCCCCGAATAAGGTCACTTGATGGGAGGCAGGGCAGAACTAGTCGTGGAGGAGTCCAGAGCCTCAGAAAAATCAAGGCCCTCCTTTGTCCTGCCCCAGGAGGGGTGGGTGGAACAGCTAACTGGAATGAGGGCTTGTTCTGTGGGAACTCGTTGGAGAGTAGGATGATGAAGCAAGTGACAAGGGAGAACATTTCCCAAGCTGTGGGCCTGTGTTCTTCCTGCTGGCTCCCAAAAAGGTGCCTCTTTTGCGGGACAGTGGGACCCTGGAATGGCTGGGCCACCAACTGGGTTTCCAGTGTAGTTTCAACAGTGACTTTCTGGTCTGAAGGAATGTGGTATGCTGTGGATCTATGCACATGCAACTGTGATCCTAGAGACACAGGGAGGCCTGGATCTAGTTCCAGGCACAAGGAGTCCAGCTTTAAAGGTGGGGATCTGGGCTGAGAAACCAACCAGGGTGGCAGGGCTGAGGGTTGGCTGTCACCCAGCCTCAAGCGCCACCTCAAGTGGTACCTGCTCTGAGCACCCCGTTCACCAGGTTTTCCGCTATCAAGAGTGAGTCTTGTAGAAAGGAACTAGGTGGCCTTGCTGGCTGTTTAAATCTTGCTCTGAAGTGATTACTTAAAGTCACTAGAGATGAAGTAGGCACAGCAAAAGCTTTAATGGAGTAGCTTTGGCCCAGGCAGAGGCAGCTCCCTGGTGTCAGGATGTTTGCGAGCCCCAAGAAGCCAGGGGATTTCTCTTGGCCCCGGGCACTCATCTCCTTGAGCAAAAGGGCTTGCCCACACCCATCTTCCAGGGGCAAGGCCTCTCCAGTAGAGAAGGTTCTTGGCTTCCTCCTCGGGACTCAGGGCACTGCTGATCTCACGGGCACCCCTAGATGGGGATCCATGTCACAGGGCCAGCTGGGCAGGGATGAGGGCCCAGGCGGGAAGAGCCTGGGAGGCCAGCAGACAAACCCTAATCCGGCTGGGTAGGGGGCCGGGCGTCACGCATAGGCTTCGAGATGGCTGACACTGCCTCCAGGGCGCCCATCTGTGCGGGGGGGGTGGGGTGGGGTGGGAGGAAGCCCTGCGACCCCATCGGGTGTAGAATGAAAACCGACCCAGGCACCTCGCTGCATCCCCAGAGCACGGGTCTGTTCCTGGTGATTCAGGTCAGGGCGTGGTTCCGCCAGGTCGCACATCCTCGGTGCGCGCAGTAGACGGCCCCGATCCCGCCCCACGCCCGCTGACCTTGGTTCGGGCGCCCCCTCACCTGACGCTCCTGCGGCGCGGCTCGGCTCCCCCGTCGAGCCCACGGCGCCCCAGCCCACGGAGCAGCCCGGGCGGGGAAGGGGCGGGCACCGGTCGCGCACGCACACTGGAGCCCCTGCGCCTCCCGCTCGGTCGTCCGGGCCTGCCGTCGCGAGCGCGGGCGGAAGCAGAGGACACCCCAGATCCGGAGGGAGCAGAAGGGCCCGGGCCCCTTCCGGCATTCGGTCGGGGACGGGCCGCGGCAGCACCGCGGACAGCGCCGGGGGGCGGGGCCTAGATGCTCCCCGCCGCGCACGCGCACGCGGCCTGCGCGCTCTCCAGGTGGCGCCTGCGCAGCGACGCGGGCGAGAGGAGCGCTCAGGGCCCGGGGCCTCCCACCTGACACTCAGGGCGAGGGGGCGGCGAGCAGCAGTGGGGCCAGATCCATGGTGAGGGGGAGGCGTTGGCCCTGCCAGTGCACGTGGGAGGGCACCGCGGACGCACCGGGCGGGTACTCGAAGCAGGCGCTGAGCTCGAAGGCCAGGGCCGAGCGCACCAGACCTACGCCCCCTGCGCGTTCCGGTGCCGGATGGTACAGGCGCCCGTTGGTGGCCAGGGGCAGCAGGCGCTCGGGCTCGAAGGGTACAGCCAGCGCCTCGCCGCCGCCGCAGTAGGAGAGGCGCGGGGACCCGGGGCCTGCAGCCAGCAGATGCGTAAAGACCACGGGCCGGTCCTCGCAGCGCAGGAAGTTGCGCTCCCTGCCGCAGGGAGAAAGGAAGGGGAAGGAGGCCTCGTAGCGCCCGCTGCGGTTGGGTCTCAGACGGGAGAAGAAGGTGACCAGGAACTGCAGGTCTGGGGAGGCGAAGGACACGGGCTGCTCACCATGCCAGGCCTTGTTACCCCAGGGCCACGCCAGGGCCCGGCGCCGGCAGTCGGATGGCCGCCCTGACCTCACTAGATAGCGGAGCTCGGGAGCTCAGGATGCCCAGCCCCTGCCGCGGGCGGGGTTGGGGAGCGAAGCCCTCCGAAGCCTTCCCCGAAGGGAGAAGGAAGGTGGTAGAGGAGGGCGCAGCAGTACCTTTGAAACAGGTGATGAAATTCTTCATTTTGGAGTCATCCAGGAAAAGCTGCAGACAGAGGGACAGGCGGTACCCATCAGTCCCGGCCGGCCGGCCTGCCCGAGGCGGGAAGGTCCTTATGGCCCTTGGCCGGGCCTGTGTCCGCTTCCTTTGCTCGTCTGTGCACACCGTGTACAGAGGAGCGCGTGGAGGGAACCCGGGCCCTTCCCATTCCCCGATCGGCCCGCACCCCGGCCCGGCTTCAGGTTCACTGAAGCGCCTTTTCCGCGTCTTTAACCTCAAGCTTCTAATCAGGTGCCACATTCTCCGCGGGGCTACCTGACTGGCCTCCTCCTGGGTGTGGCCATTGCCCCCCGCCAGGGCTTCCAAAGCAGGCGGGGCAGCCCAGGACTGGAGGCCGAAGGTGGGGCGGAACTGGAGGTGCAGACACGTGGAGAGCTGGCGGCTGGGGGGCGGGACGACCAACCCTCCAGAGCTAAGACCCGAGGGCGGGTCTCCCCGGCGCTGCGCCACCGCTCACACGCGCTCGCTGGTCTAACGGACCCCCCGCCCTTCCGGCCCGCCCCCTCAGTGGTCCTCCGTCCCGCCCCGGCCCACCTGGCCCTGGTGGTCCACGTAGTAAAAGTACTCGCGGGTGCGGGGCGCTGGGCTCTGGCCCTGAGTGTAGGCAACGCCCCCAGCCCCACTGCAAGCCCGCGCCCCCGAAGCCCGCGCCAAGGGCAGGGCCCAGGCCCGGAGCGCCCCGCACACACACACAGGCCACATCCTCCTCCCGCGCCGGAAGCGGCCCGCGGGTCAGGTGGTGGAGGCGCTGCATCAACACGCGTCCTCCCGCGGCCAAGGCCTCGCGCTTCGGGTTCCGGGGACGGCGGCGGAGGTCACCGGTTCTGGCGGCTCCCGCGTGCCGGACTCCGGGCGGCCCGGATACTTGCTTTTCTGGGCCTGTGGGGCAACCCGCCCTGTGGTCAGATGCGGGTGGGGTGCAGGCGGGCCCGCATGTGCCTGCCTGTCTTCTCCCCGCTCCCTAGGCAGCCAGCCCGGTGCAGCGGAGTCTGTCCAACCAGGTGCTGAATAAAGAGCTGAACCAATGCTGTCCAGAAGCCTGTGCCGGGTTGGGGGAGGACGCATCAGAAAAGGCCCAACCCCCGGGTAATCCTGGGTTTTCGGGGTCAAGTCCATTAGCCCAGTGGCCAAATGTCTCCTTCCTGGCCTGGGCTGCTTCCTTGTGGACCCCCCTCCCCAGCAGCCTTGCTCTCCCCCCACCCACCCACCCAACTTGCCACTTCCCTGGCCTGTCCATCCAGAGGCCCTTACCAGCAACCAGCTGGCCACACCCCCGCAGCCACCCTTAGGAACGTCAGCGACCATGGCTCCCAAGTTTCCAGATGTACTTTATTCACACAGTTGTCACCTCTTCAGTCCGCGTCAGAGCAAGTCTGTGGCTAGGTCGCCCCACCCAGGCCCCAAATAACCCGACTGAGGACACACCATCCAAGGGCCCCCGAGCTTCTGCAGGGCTGGGCTTTTTTAATAAATAAAAACTCAACTCTAAAAATATATATATATATAAAAACTGGGGAGAAATTAAGTTTTGTAATTGAAACTGAAAATTCCAAAATGGAAAATGTACAAACTGAGAGTCTAGGGGTCCCCTCTCCCCAGCTCCGGCCTCCAGGAAGGGCAGTCCTGGGCGCCCCCAGCTCCTTCCCTCTCCCCCTGGGGAGGGGCAGGGTCTGGTTTTTGGTCAGAAGCCAAGAAGTGGAGAAGAAAAAGGAACAGTAACTTGCTCTGCACAGAGGACGGGTGAGGATGGCTTGGAGATAAATAGCATTTGGGTTAAAACTATGTCATTAGCAAATGTAGTTCTTATATCTTTCCCTCTATTTATATCTCTATACACAGGAGGGATGGGCTGCAGGATAGATTCTGAATTTATAGTTACACCAAGAAAAAATACTCTCGTCCCCCCCCCACCCACCCTGCCCCAAGAATGCCTGCCCATGCCTGCCCCCTCAGAGGACTTTGGTTTGGGGGTCCCTCCCCACGCAGAGATAGCCTGCCGGCTCTGCCTGGGCCAGGCTCAGATGTTGGATAGGCCAGTGTCCTGGAGCCCCAAACTCCTGTGCAGTTAGTGTGCTGGAGGCCACAGGCGGCTAGGGAATGGGGCTGAGGGGGAGGGAACTGCAGGTCAGAGACTGAGGGGAGAGGCGACCTGGGAGGCCCGCCAGGCCCAGGCTGAGCACAGGAGCTCCTGGGAGGCAGCTGTGCCCTCGGCGCCCGTGGGGCAGTGTCACTTGGCTCCAGGAAACAGAAGGCACTTTCTTGGGGCTGACCCTGGCTGGCTGTGGTGGGGGACGGGCAGTACCTGGCACTGGCCGAGGCAGGTGGAGTCAGAGGCACCCTTCCCCAAGTCCCTCTACCCTGGCTGAGTCCTGGGGGAGGGGGGGATGTTCCAGGGCTGGGTCGGGCATGGCCGGAGCCTGGCATGCTGCCTCCGTGGCTGGGGCATTCCCTCCCCCCTCCCCCGTGCTCCCCTGCCCCGGTGCACCGAGCCTGGCTGTCCCCACCCTCGGTCCCTCAGCCCACGCGCTATAGCACGCCCTCCATGAAACTGGTGTCCAGGTGCTGGATGAGCACGCGCAAGAAGGACATTTCCTTGCGAGTGTTCTCGAAGATGACGCGCGGGTCGTCGGATCGGCAGCGCAGGCAGTTGGGCGCCATCACCATGGCCAGGTTGCTCACGTCCATTTTGGTGATGGCCACGTTGGCAGGCTGCACGAACACCTGCAAGAGGCAGTGGCTAGTGGGCAGGGGCAGGGCATGCCTGGGAGGGGCACACGGGGGCGGGTACGCCGGGACTGGGGGGGGGTACCGGGGTGGGGGGGTGGCATCCGAGGGCCCACACCTGGAGGGGCACACAGGGGGCGGTGTGCCTGGATTGGGGGGGTAGCATCCGAGGCCCACACACCTGGAGGAAGCGGATGAGGTAGCACAGCACCAGGCGGTTGATGCGAGGCAGCGAGTGCACCACGGCTACGGCGGCCTCTGGGCTCTCGTACTGCGCGATGCACTGCTCGTAGAACTCGTGCGGGATCAGGGGCTCCTCCAGCTCCCGGTACCACAGCTTCAGCAGAGACGCTGCAGACACAGTGAGCGGCTCAGCCAGGTCCAAGGGCTGGCACCCCCTGGCAGAGAGCAGTATGGACCGCCTAACAGACTCCGCAACAAGAGCGTGAAAGGGGCCCTGGAGGGAAGGGCAGGCAGCAGGCGGCCTGAGGGCGGCCTGGCTGACCAGACGAAAGGGTCCACCGGCTGAGGTGGGCTGCCTATGGAGGTTACGGATCGGAGAGCCGGGATGGATCCAGGCCCAAATATGGCTTCTTTGAGGGAGGGCTGTGCAGCTGCTGTGAGCAGGCAAGGCTGGAGGGAGGACCCAGGGTGGCTGTCCAGTGGACAGGAGGCGGCCCTTGCTGGCAATGAACGGGGAGCCGCTACATCACCTGGACTGGGCCTGCTCCTGCTGCCCAGGGGCCTGGGGCTCACCAGGGACATGGGGGTCCTCCAGGCCTGTAGGCACCTTCCACTGGTCCACCTGGAGCTTCAGGGCGTTCACTTCATCAATGTCCCCGGGGACTCTGAGCAGAAGGAGGGTGTCAGGGAGAAGCCTGGCTTCCCAGCAGGGTTGCTCAGCCGCCCTCCCCACCCCCACATGGGCCTCCTTCCCACTCCCGTACATATGTATTCCTCTCCTCTTTAGGGACACTGAGTCCCTAACCCACAAGCCTCAGTTTACACAGCTGCTGTTCTGGGGCCTGGGCAGGTGAGTCGTGACAGCAGGTGACGGGACAAGTACCACTGCCCATGGGACAGGGATTTGTCGTCCTGTCACGGTGAGGACCGACAGCTGGGTTGCTGCCACTCTCGGCTCCCATCTCAGCCTGCTCATGGCTGGACTCCCAGCATTCCCTGAGACCTGGTGGCCATTTCTGCAGGGGCACGGACCCAGCCAGCCCTCCCGCCTGGCCCTGCCTCTTGAGGATGGCCTGGCCTGGCCTGCCTCTCAGGGTGCCTTTCCCCACCTGAACGAATGCCAGCCTCACTGGCTGCTTTGAAGTCCCAGACACACAGTGGAGCCACCTCCCCCCCGACCCCCGGGGCCCAGGGCTCGGGCACCTGAAGATGCCTTCTGTCTGGTCGCCGTTGAGCGCCAGCACCTCCTCCGACAGCCGGGTCTGTACCCAGGGCAGCTGCCGCTCTGGGTAGCGCTCCTTCTGCATGCTCATGATCTCCGGCAGGGCACTGCCGAACATGGACGGGCTGAACACCGCGTTCTTGGCGTGCCGGATCTCCTCCACGTTGGGTTTCTTCAGTCCCTGCGAAGACAGCTGCTCTGTCCTGCCAGGCCTGGCTCCCAGCCCCCACCCCCAGAGCCCTACCCTTGGCTTGGCCGCCCCGTCCTCTCTGTCCAAGAATCCCCGCTCCCTACACGCTTGAATTCCAGGTTTCTGCCCAGCCAGAGCTGGAGACACCCCGACTCCCTGGCCAGTCACCAGCAGCCTCCTGCTGGGCTGCCTACAGCATCCAGAAGCCTCAGGGGAGAGGGTGGGAATGATTCCAGGCAGGCCAGTCGGAGCTGCCTGGGCCAGAAGGGCCAGGCTGGTGGGTGGGGGCCACAGTCGATCACACTGGGGGGTGCAGAGGGGCTAAGGTGGGTGCAGTGGTGGCTTCTGAAGTCTGTGGCAGGCCTGGAGCAATGCACCCAAAGGGGAGAGGGAATGAAGGGGAGACCAGGCTCTGGGACAGTGGCGGGGGAGGTGCCCTCAACAGAGGTGGGAGGTCAGGTGTGGAGGGCCTGAGGGGCTCCTGGTTGTAGTGGATGGAAAGGGAGGAGGGGGAGGAGTGCAGATACTACCCTCCCAGGGCAGACGGAAGGGGAAGGCTGCAGGTCCCAACAGTCCAGGAACAAGGCCCAGCTGGCCCTGCGATGAGGCCTCCTGCCTCTACTGGAGCCAGAGGGCAGATGGCTGTGGGAAGGGGTGTGGCTGCCAAGCAAGTGGGGCGGGGGGAGGTCCCCACTAGGCAGATGTCAGGGAAGCAGTAGGGGAGGGTGCTGCTGGAACCACCTGCCCGTCTGCCCACGTGGGACGGGCTCACCTGTCTGTGGGGGTGGGGCCCCTCCTTGGCAGGAGCCTGTGATGAGTCTGGGCTCTCAGACCTCCATGGCTGGTGGGTGGCCCGGTGTGAGCAAAGGAGCAGGACAGTCCCCTGAGCCCACCTGTGGGGGAGGCCCCCTTAGGGAGGGGTGGCCCCTTGGCCTGCCCTCTGAACCCAGCCACACCAGCCAGAAGGTGGCAAGCCTGGGGCAGCTGGGGTTGCTGCCACCCTCATGAAGACTGGTGGCCTGAAGCCCTGACCCAGGGGTGCACTCCTGGCTGCCCATCCCAGCGGACTCTGCCCGGCACCCTCCACACCGTGGCTGTCACTGCCCCATGTGGAGATCGCCTCGCCCCACCCCACCAGGCCGTCCCAGGAGACACTGTACCTTCTTGGCCCCCGTCAGGGCTGCCTTCTGCAGCTTGTGGTAGCAGTACTTGGCATATGTGCTTATCGCCACCCCTGGAAAGAAACGGGTGCTGGTCAGCTTGGCGTGGAGGTGTGTGGCATAGGGGCTGCAGCCAGCCCGTGACTGAGAGAGGAAGCAGAAGAGAGGGGTGAGAGGCAGCCTCGGCCAGCGACTGGGTGGCCAGCAGGCTCCTGCCTGGCCCAGCCCAGGGCAGTAGTTCCTCCTTCTCCAGGGCTGTCCTCTGGAGCAGAATGCACAAAAGAAAGAGGCACTTCTCCCACCTGCAAAAGAGCCAGGGTGGAGGAGGACCCTCTCTGCTGTCCCACCTTCTCCCATCCGCCCAGGAAGGGCAGTCTGGGGTGCAGGTCTGTTCCCCAAGAGGAGTCACAGAAAGGACAGGGCAAGGCCTGGGTTCCAGAGCCTCCAAACCTCAGGCTCCCTCCCCCGCTGGCCCTGCAGAGCCATCTCCCTGCAGTACCCAGGGGTCCTCAGGACATGCTGTGCTGGGCCAGCACTAGGGGAGGTCAGGCTGGCTGGACACCAGGCCCTGCTCTCCTGCAGCCCTTCTCCTCATGGGAGCCCTGGGCTGCCCTGGGAGAGGGCTTTGGCCCCAGGACCCTGTATCTACGGGGCTGAGGGCTGCCTAGGTGGGAGTCAGCAGAGGGAGGCCCAGGCCTGGTCCATGGTGCAAAGGGGACGAGTGTGGAAGGGGTGCCCTGTGTCTGAGCCTGGGTGTCACTGGGAGGACAGTGCCCTGGAAAGACCATGCCTTGCAAGGATTGCCTTCCAAGTCTGCAGCCGCCTCCACCCCTGCCCCTGCAGTCCACCTTCTCGCTGGGGGGTTGGCCAGCTTTCTAAGGGCAAGGACCTCGGGGCGTTGGCCAGGGCTCTGCAGACACAGGTGAGAGGGAGGGGGAAGAGGAGGAGACCTGCCTAGGTGGGCCTGGGACATATGGAGCCCAGAGGGGGGACAAGAAGGGGAGCAGCAGTGGGACAGAGAACACACAGTGAGGCCAAGCCCAGAGGAGCCATCTGGCCAGCTGCAGACCAAGGGACAGACAGGTGGGCTGGGCTGTACCCTGCTGGGCCCGCCTGCTTGCCCAAGGGAAGCCCCTAGACCCAAGTCTCAAATCGAAACGTCTGAATCTTTAAAGAAGTCAGTTTTTTGCGGACATGGGGGTCCTTGGACCCCCGGGTGAAAAACACTGATAGCCCTGGCCAGTGTGGCCCAGTGGCCGTGCAGCGTCCCGTGACGGAAAGGCTGCTGTCCCATCCCAGCCAGACCACATGCCCGGCTGTGGGCTCAGTCCTGGGTAGGGTGTGCAGGAGGCAGCGGATCAATGTTTCGCTCTCATATCCATGCTTTCTCTCTCCCTCTCCTTTCTAAAAATTAATAAAAATATTTTTAAAACACACTCTACATGTCTTAGTCATAAAAATCTTTTCATTTCTAATTTTCATAAGAGTTTGTCATTTAAACTGACAAGGGGGTTCTTTTTTAAAGTGAACCAACTAAACAAAAAACCAACCCCAAACATTTCTCGTGATGTTTGCACCTAGAGAATCTCTTTCCGGCCCCTGGGGAACACTGGCCCTGGCAGAGAACCCTAGGTACCACCTCTGACAGACCGCTGTGGCTGTGGCCGTGGCTGGGTGCTCGTACCACAGGCTGATGTGACCCTTCCGGTGAGCTCCAGTGTGGAGTGGACGGTGCTCAAGCAATGGAGCCCAGGGAGCACTTGGCAGCAGCTGCTGGCCCTCACACTGGGGCAGGCTTACCTCTCCCTCTGGGGATTGCCTCCTGTCCCCAGTCTTGGGGACTGTGGGAGACACCCCTGACCTTGTCCCAAGGCTTCCTGGGCCTGACCCAGCCTCTCCTACAGGCTGTGATCTAAAGACCCAGAGGCTGCCACCTCTCAGCTGGTGACTGGACAGATGCAGCCTTCGTGGCCCGAGGCCCCTCCTTTGCAGGACGGCACGGGGACACCTGTCTCCCAAGGGCTGAAGGGCTGATCTCAGAGGCTGGTACCACAGGGTGGACCACAGACTGAGGCCACGAGTGCACAGACCCCTCTGGACCACGTGCTGGGCCAGGACATGGGGTGTCCGCTGAGTACGTGGGGCCAGCAGTGCCCATGGGCAGCCCAGGGAAGCCCTGGCAGTGTTGTGGGTGTTCTGCTCCAAGCCCACGGCCCGTCTGGCCTCCCCAGGACACATCCATCCTGTTACAGGTCGGGAGACAGGCCCACAGAGGGACAGCAGCAGCTCTCCCAGAGTCTCTGCTGCTGCGCCAGGTAAGACACTCCTCCCAGCCACAGCACCCCAGGCTGCAGGTCCTAGGGACAGGACCATTGCACCCCCAACCCCACCTGCTGCTGCAGCTGACTCAAGAAGTGGGCTCAGGCAGGAGCTCAAAGCTCCTTCGACTCCTGTGCCAGCAAGACCGAGAGCAGCCTGGAGTCCTGGGTTCCAACTGCTTCTCCTGCCCAGGGCAGCTCTGAGGAAGGACCCAGTGCAGTAGCTCAGGGGAGGAGGAGAGGTAAGCAGAGTGAAGAAGGGGAGGTGAGCCTGACAGCGACAGCACTCAGTTCCCCCGCAGGGAGGGCAGCCTCAGGTGAACGGCTTCCCTACAGCTGGGGCGGGGTGTGGTTCTGAGCCAGGGCTGCAGGGAGGCCTGAGCTGGAGGAGCATACGTCTTCTCCCAGGAGCCCGTCCGTGACCAAGACCTGCAGCCGGCGCAGGAGGCTGGAGGCTGATGGTTAGTGCCCGACCCCAGCCCAGAAGCGGTTAGAGCGGCCAGGTGGCCGAGGCCAGAGCAGAGCTGTGCAGAGCAGCGCAGGGGCTGCAGAGAGAGGCCCTACCATCTGGCTCCTCAACATAGGGCTTGGGTTTCTTTCTCAACTTGGACTTCTTCTTAGAGTTTCTGTCCAGGAGCTGCTTCATGTGCTGTGTCACTGGGGAGCAAACAGAGCCATGAGGACCACGAACACAGAGGCTGGAGCGAGTGCCCACTTGGTCCCCTGGGTCTGCAGGGCTGCCCGGTCAGCGGGAAGCTGTTGCCCCCAGCTGGACTCCGCAGAGGCAATAGGGCCACCAGCCAATGCCCAGCGGGATGTGGGGACCCCAGCCCAGGATGCTGGTGAGGCAAGGATCCTATAGGCGGCTGCTTCTTGCTCACACTCTGGGGACAGGGTGTGCACCCAGACGTGTGGTGCCTCTTGAGCCAACTGGGTCGGTGGTTGGGCAGGTGCCAGGGGCCCTCTGGGCACCATGGGGAAGGGTAGAAAGGTATGGGGAGGGGACAGTCAGCTTATGACCATCTGGCACAGAAAGGCAGGGCGCACCGCCTTCTGAAATGGCTGCACTCTGGGCCTGCTCAGGCTCTCTGGGCACCCTCCTCTCTGCACAAAGGGCTCCCCATCGTTGTCTGCCTGTGCTCCCTAGAAGGAAGTCAGGCCTGGGCCATAGGAAGGGTGGGCCATCTCCACCCGCCACAGGGGACATCTATCTAATCGTTGTTTTGTATCGGGATGGAAATACAGATGTTGATTTTACACTTTGGGTTATAATCTGATGTGACTTTATTTTGTTGCTCAGTTGCTGCAGCTATGGGAACGGGAGCTCTGTGGGTGGGCCCTGTGTCCTATGACACGCCCCTCACCCCTCGCCCCAGCACACCCTCGCTTTGGCACTGTGTGCATTCCGCGACCAGCCCTAGAGTCAGCTGTTTCTCCAAGGAGCTCTGATTCCTTTTAACAGAAAATGGTATTAGAATCCAAGATCTGCCCTGACTGGTGTTGCTCAGTGGATAGAGCGTTGGCCTGTGGACCAAGAAGGGTCCCAGGTTCGATTCCGGTCAAGGGCATGTACCTTGGTTGTGGGCACATACCCAGTGGGAGGTGTGCAGGAGGCAGCTGATCGATGTTTCTCTCTCATCGATGTTTCTGACTCTCTATCCCTCTCCCTTCCTCTCTGTAAAAAATCAATAAAATATATTTTTAAAAAAAGAAACCAAGATCTGGGCGACATGCTATTGAGGGCACCACTGCTTTTGGGCGTTCTCAGCTGGCACTGGAGGGAAGACGTGTATGCTGGCTGTTTGCCTTCCACGCTGATGCCTCCAACTCTGACCCACCTCCACATGGATCCTTGTCTTCTCTCCTTGCTTGTCTGTAACTGGTTTATCATTTATTTACTAGAGGCCCAGGGCATGAAAATTCATGCACTGGAAAGGGGGGGGTGTCTCTTAGCCCGGCCTGCCCCCTCTCACAGTCCAGGAGCCCTCAGGGGTGGGAGGTGACCCGGCAATCAGGGGAAGGTGACACCCCCATCACATCTCTGCTGCTGCCACTGCCGGCAGCGCAAGCCTCAGCTGGCCCTGGTTACCTGAGCCTCGGGCAGCCCTGGGCGGCTTGGGGGACTGGGGGACTCCAAAAGCAGGTGCGTGGAGTGGCCGGACCCTCCTGGGGGCGGGCCTGGCCATGCCACTTGCCTGCTGCCGCGGCAGGGCTTAGGGGAGTGGGAACTGCCATCTTGTAGCTGTGGGTGCCACCATCTTTGAGGGTGTGACAGTCGATTAGCATATTCCCTCTATATTGGATAGGATTTTTAAAAATATTTTTTTTATTGAATTCATAAAGGAAGGGAGAGGGAGATGGGAACATCAGTGATGAAAGAGAATCACTGATTGGCTGCCTCCTGCACGCCCCCCACTGGGGACCGAGCCCACAACCTGGGCCTGTGCCCTTGACCAGAATCAAACCCAAGACTCTTCAGTCCACAGGCCGACGCTCTAGCCACTGAGCCAACCGGGTAGGGCTTAGTATAATTTTTTAAGATCCATCCATGTTGTAGTTCACATTAGAACTTTCTACCTCTGAAATACCAGAAGTCATACCTCTCCAAGGGGGCATTAACCCTCAAGAGAGCACCTAATCTTGTTAACTCGACTGTTTTACATTCCCTGCTTTCTCCCACCTCCAGGGAATCTTCCTTCCTCCCCTTTTTAATCTCAAGTGCATAAAAGAAGCTGCAAGACTGTCCTTCTCTGGAGCATTTCAGGTCTTGCTTCCCTGCCTATGTCATCAATTTGGCTCAAGTAAACTCATAAAAATTAAAAAAAAAAATTCTCCTAATTTTTTTTTGGGAGGCAACCAAAGTATTTGGTGGCCTTGTTTCAACAAGGCTTAAAACATAAAAAATAAAAATTATTAAGAAGAAAAGAGAACTTCCCTTTTGTGGCTGAAAACCATTGCAGAGTAAGGACAGGGCGCACCGTTCCCCCTTCCCCTGCTGATGGACGCTGGGGCTCCCGCTGCACACGGATCTGCTGGAGCCCGCGGTCCATTCCCTGGCAGGTGCTGTTCTTCAGGTTAAAGAGGTTCCCTTCTAGTCCTACTTTGTAGCATTTTTGTCAGTAATACAAGGTTGGGTGTTGCCAAATGCTTTTTCTACGTTAACTGACATGGTCAGGTGGTTTTCCTTTTTCTCGCTGTTGAGTGAAAAATTACAATGATGGATTTTTGAATGTTAAACCAACTTTTGATTCCAGATGCATATTCTTGCTATATACTGTTGGATTCCATTTGCTAAAATATTGTTAAAACTGTTTGCTCTGGGTTCATGAGCGACACAGTCTGTGCTTTTCTTGCTTGTAATGCCCTTTTCTACTTCGGTACAGCATGAATTGGGAAATATTACTTCCACTTCAATTTTCTAGATGAGTTTGCAAAGAATTGCTATACAAACAATAAAATGCTTGGTAGAGCACACCAGTGAAGCCATTTGAATTTTTTGTGGAATGTTTTTAAGCGCCAATTAAAATTCTTTAACAGACTATTCTATCAAAACCATAGGAACTGCCTAGCTGGCTCAGTGGTTGAGTGTCGACCTATGAACGAAGAAGTCACGGTTCGATTCCTGGTCAGGGTACATGTGCAGGTTGCAGGCTAGATCCCCAGTGTGGGGCATGCAGGAGGCAACCGATTAATGATCCTCTATCATCACTGACTTTTGTCTCTTCCCCTCTCCCTTCCTCTCTGAAATTAATAAAAAAATATTAAAAAACCACACACCATAGAAACAAAGGTTTTTCTGTGACAGACTTTTTCTTGGTTATTTATCCCCCCCACCCCCCGCCCTCTATTTCCCTTCCTGCAGAAAGTTGCACTTCGGTTGTCTATTTCTTACTGAGTGATCTTTGGTAGTTTGTGCCAAGGAATTTGTCCATTTCCTCTAAACTGCCAAGTTTATTGGCATCAAGTTGTTCGTAACGTGTTCTTATTATGAACACTGTTGCCTCTGCAGTGATATCATTTCCCATTCTTCATTTTTGGTAATTTATATCTTCTCTATTTTTGTCCTGAGACTGGCTTATCCATGTTATCGATCTTCTCAAACAATCAGCATTTTGTTTCACTGATTTTCTGTATTATTTGTACACTAGAGGCCTGGTGCATGGAATCAGTGCACTTGGGGGGAGGGGTCCCTCAGCCTGGCCTGTGCCCTCTCACAGGCCCACTCCTGGCAGCCGGACACCCTTAGCGCTGCCACAGAGGCGGAGAGGCCCCTACAGCTGCCGCCGGGCTCGCCAGCCGTGAGCCTTGCTGCTGGCTGAGCGGTGCTCCCCCTACGGGAGGCACTGACTATCAGGGGCAGCTCCTGTGCTGAGCGTCTGCCCCCTGGTGGTCGGTGCACATCATAGCGACTGGTTGTTCTGTCGTTTGGTCAACTTGTATGTTAGCCTTTTATTATATAGACTTTCCCTTTCACTGACTTCAGATCTTATTTTCCTTGTGGGTATCGTTTTTTTTTACTGTGATAAATATACTGGCATTTACTAGTAGGTGCTATAAATTTCCCTCTAAGAACTGCATTGGTTGCATCCTACATATTCAAAATGTCTTTCTTTTTCTTTCAGTTCAAAATACTTTCTAATTTTCCTTTTGATTGTTATTTGACCCGTGGGTTATTCAGTAGCACATTCTTTAGTTTCCTGGTGGTGGCTGGCATTAAAGGTGTGACCACGTCTGAGATGAGGCCAAGCTGGGGGTGGGGAACATGTGAACCAGGGTTCAGCGTGTTCTGCCTTGGTTCCCAAGGGTGGTGGCCCCACAGTAGATGTCACATACATGCTAGCAGATGAGCCAAAGGCTTCCCAGTCTCAGCTAGCAGCACGGTCCAGGAGGAGGTGCCCTACATGGCAGCAGGCTCAGCTCTGCCCTCGCCAGCACTCCCGAGACAGGCTGCATCCTCCTGGGGTGATGAGGCCGGCCTTACTGATCAGCCAGCACCCACGTTCTTGATGGGGCCAATGGGAGGGAGCACACAGCCTCTCCTCTGGGCTCATTGCTGAGCTGGGCCTGTGGCAGACACTAGGAGTAGGTCTCAAGGTCAGAGGGCAGCCCCGTGACACAGAAGTGAGACCAGATCCCACAGCCCAGACACAGGTCTCTGCCAGTGTGCCCACAGATACCCAGTCTTCCTAGGTGGGCCCAGGCCACACGGTATTCTGAGACCGTCCTGGCCTCACTCAGCCATGGCTGCATAGGCCAATCCAATTCCCTCTCACACGCCAGCCAGGCTCTCACAGCACAAACACTAGGACGCAAGTGCACAAACTTCCGTGCCAGAAGAAGTGCAGGCAGGAAGGTGCTGGAAACCCCTGACCTTTGTACACTGCTCACTCGCCTTTCACCTCAGCAAGAGCTCCCTGGGGACCCGCAGGCTGTATGCTGAGCAGTGGACACTCTTCCAAGCTTTCAACTCAGAGGAGTGACGTTGTAAGGCCTTTGGAAGACACTGAGCTGAACCATGAGCCCACGGGACGGCCTGCTCCTGGAGAGGCCCAGGAAGACTGAGCAGAGCCAGGCCGCCTGCCAGCCTACTTGGCTGCACATGCAGGAGCCGCCTGGGGAAATCTGTCTGTTGTGTTCAGGATTCTGCTTCAAAAACTGCTTGCCTGTGTGAAAATCTCCTGGCTGCCAAGCAACAGACGTGCTGGATGGTGCCTGTGCTCGATCCCGCTCCCTGGGACCAGCACTGTGCCACGCTGCAGCCCCGTCACAAGCATATATGCCTGGCCCCCCCGAGGCTGGTGCACCGTCACCCTGCAGGGCAGGCTGTGGCATGTCTGACTGTAGAGCGTGTCAGCATGGGGCTGTGCACATGTGTGTCCAGATGCTATTTATGGCCCTGCCCCCGTGCTCACTCTGCCTGGCCCAGGAATCAGTCCAGCCGCTTGGCTGGCAGCACCTGAGCCCCAAATCCTCCCTTAAGTAGGCCAGGCCTGGGTCCAGATGAACCCGACACGTGAACTTCAGGAGCCCAGGGTGGAAGCTGGCCCTGCACCTGACCCCAGCAGCTGTCAGCAGGTGGCTACCTATGCTGGTCCCAATCCCTGACCTCTTGGGGTGGCTCAGGACCAGCTCAGTCTGCAGCACCCTAATGGTCTGCTGGTGTCTTGCCAGACCCAGGGTGGGGCCAATACACGCTACGGTCACCATGCTCCCCCTGCTCCCAGGAACCCTCCTCCAGGACCCCCGTTCTCCTCAGAACAGACAGCCTGAGCCTGGCCAGGGCAGTCACCACCCCAGCCAAAGGACACCTCAGAGTGACTGCAGTACGTGCACCTGGGCTGACTGGGGCCTTCCTGCCTCGTCAAGCAGGGCCACCGGCCACAGTGGCCTCACAGCAGAGTGGACACCAGCTGGCTGAGCCATGGATACCATGAGTTCTTGTCCTGGCCCCCAGCTGTCGGCCTGTGGCCAGGGACCCTGTGGCTCTTCTCCAGGCCTCAGTGCTGAGGAAGGGCTCCCGAGGCTGCAAGTGCACAAACCAGGTATTTGCTTGGAGTGCCTGTGACCACCCCACACCTGCTGCTCCGAGGCACTGCCGGCGCAGCCAGGGAGCTCTCAGCGCAGCCCTCACCTGACTGGCGGCAGGGCCTGGGTGCCAAGGGCCAAGGCGGGGCCTTACCTTTGGTGTCGTTGACGGGGTCCATGTGCCGGTAGATGTAGCCCTCCAAGTAGGAGTGGAACTTGGGCGTGGGGGGGAAGAAGGCCAGGCAGATGGCCATGAGCTCCCAGCCGCGGGCCAGGCTCTCGAGGCGGAAGTTCTCCGTCGTCTGCCGGCAGAGCTGGATGTACAGCTCGTCCCGCAGGCCCTGCGTGCTCCAGCCCTTGGTGGCGATCTCCAGGGCCACGTGCAGCGGGTCCGCCTTGGCGCGCCGGTCACCCATGTACATCTGGATCAGCTTGAAGATCTCGCACGCCTCCTTCTTCACGTGGCGGTCGCTGGTCACGATCATGGGCTTCTTGATGGACTCGCTGCTCCAGGCCAGCATGTTGGCGATGGACACCTTCCGCCGGAAGAGGCCCTGCGTGTGCTTGTTGAAGTGCTTAGAGGCCCAGTTCTCGATGTCGGTCTCTGAGGACGGCTTGCGCAGAGTGAATGTGGGGAACACGCAGCTGGCACTGGGCATCACACTGCGGGGCTGTCGGCCGCTCTCAAACTGGGCACAGGAGCCTAGGTCCTCGGACTGGGAGGGAGAGGGGCTGTGAGGGGTGGGCCCTGCGTCACCCAGCCGGTGACGGCGTGTCCCTCACCGGTCCCACGTTCTGGCCGGGCTTTCAGTGAATCTGCTCGAGGGGAGGCAAGGCAGCAACCTTTGCAGGGGGTCCCACGGTGGCGCCCAGCTACCCCTCCAGCTTTGGCCTCTTAATTTCTACCAGCCTCTCAAAGACATGCGAGCATCCTCCCCACGCCAGGCTGCGCAGGGACCCAGAAAGGCCCCTCCCTACTCCTGAGACCTAGGGTTCAGGGGCCAGCCTCTTCCTGTCTGTCTTATTGTCCATCGTCTTCCAGTGCTATGAGCTATGGACAGGAACGTGCTCTGAGCTCTCTAGCCTGGAGGGCCACTAAGGTGGCCCTGCCACGGGGATGCTGACCACCCAAGGTCACTGGGCACGGTTCCCTGGCAGGGCTGGGAGTAGACGGAGGAGCCTGACACTGGGAGGCCTTGTGACCACGGCCAGCTCTGAGCAGATGCCAGCGCAGACCCTCGGCCGAGGCTTCATAAAGCAGGTTAGGAGGTGAGAACCAGAACATCAGCCGACACCACGTTCCCAGCATGCAACCTGGACAGGAGGTGCATGCAGGCTCCCAGGGCCTAACCTTGGCCTCTGCCTGGTGCTGCCCCAGGACACATCTGACTAGGCCTCTGCTTCAACCACAGCCACAGCCACAACCAGAGCCTGAGGTCCTGGGGCTACTGGCCCAGGTGAACCTGGCTCATCGGCCCCGGGGTGGGTCAGGCTCCCTGCTTAGGAGCCTGTTCAGGAAGGGCTCTGAGTCACCTGAGTGCCTGACCCCCACCGGCACTGCGCCTCGCCCGACAGCCCGCTCACAGGTGGGAGAGAGGCTCAGGCTCAGAGGGTGGGCATGCCTGTCCACCTCTCTTGCATCCACGGCCTGGAGTCAGGGCAAGGCCTCGGCCCCAGGTGACATGCCAGCACCCAGCTGACCCTCACCAGGAACGGAGGTGAGGGAGGCCGGCCCTGGGAGCGTCCTTGGAGGGAGGTATTTGCTACCTGTCCACCTGGCTGTCAGCCACAGTGAGCGACCCACCATGTCTTGGGACCACCGCCTGCCCCACCCCTCCCTGCCAGCTGTTCGTACCTGTGAGGGGTGGAGGTAGGGCTCGGGTGAGGCCAGGTTGGTCTGCACAGAGACGCTTTTCTCGAGCAAGATCTGGGGGAAGGCCAGCCTCTCCAAGGCGCCCCTCTGCCAGTGCCTGCTGCTCTCCTGCTGGGCCAAGGCCTCGTCCTCGCTGAAGGCGCGCACCACAGGCCCGGGCATGGGGAGTGGCACGGCCCCGTCGCTCTCGTAGCCTGAGCCATCCTGCTGGGAGTCCCAGCTTCCCCTCTGCTTCATGTGGAAGTGGGCCTGCTGAGCCTCCCAGGCCAGCCTCGCCTGTGCTAGGAAGGGTTCGGCCCCACCCCGGGCCCCGTCTGTCTCGCCCATCTTGGCCTCCATGTGCTTTGGGGCCAGGCTGGGCCCACACTTGGGCCGCTCCTCAGTCAGGGACTGTGGGAGCAGGTCGAGGTCCCCAGGGCTATCGGTGGACGAGGCACTGGGGGCATGGCACAGAGAGGGGTTCCTGCTCTTTCTCTTGCGTGTGCCCGGGGAGTAGCCTGTGGAGGACATGGTGTCCTGCTGGCTAGACCAGGACATGGCATCATCCTGGGCCTGGGGGAGCGGCGAGGGAGGAGGGGCATGCCGCATCTCAGGCCCCTCCATGCTGCTGTAGTCCCCGGATGTGACCCCCAAACGCTGGTCCCGCAGCAAGCAGGGGCTGGGCTGTAGTGAGAGGGACCCCCCACCAGGGTTTGGCGCGTACTTGTGCCGTGGGCCTGCCCGCAGCCTGGGGCTCGAGCCGGCCTGCTCCACGTACACCAGCTGTCGCACATACTCCTTGCCTGCAGGGCTGTACTCCAGGCTCAGGAAGCGCTCTGGGCACTTCTGCCGGGTGAGCACCAGCTGCTGGAAGGGGGAGGCAGAGGCATGCTTGGGCGACTGCGGGAAGGGCACGGGCTTCCGGCCCGGAGAGCGCTGGGGGGAGCCACCCTGGCAGGCACCGCCAGCCTCATACTGCACGTCCATGGGGGGCTCATCGTAGATGGGGGCCTGGAACTCGATGGGGGGTTCCTCGTAGAGGGGGGGCTCGTAGGCGTAGCGCGGGGAAGAGGGCTGTGAGTCGCAGGCCGGCTTGCGGGGCTGGGTCAGCAGTGGGGAGCAGCTCCCCAGCTCGGACCTCTTCAGGAAGGGCGATGGCCTCCGCTCTGGGAAGAAGACTGAGCTGTCTGCGTCCGGGGCAAATGTCTGCAGGCTGGGTGAGTGCTGCCCACCTGAGGGTCTGCGGGAGCGGCCCCCAGGCTGGCTGTCCAGGGGGTACCCGTTGCCCTGTGGGGAGAGGAAGCTGGGCTCCCGGTCGGCAACTTTGATGAGCATGCGCTCCTTGGTGCCCGAGTTCCACCGGAGGGAGGAGGTCCTGGGGGAGGGACAGGCACAGGTTACCTGGAGGCGGCACTGGGGTGCACAGGATGGTGGTGGAGGCGGAAGTCTGGCCCTGCTGCCAGCCTGGACCATCACCCCCTCCCTGGTCATTTCTCTTCCTCCTCCTCATCCCCCTCCCCGTGGGGGCCTGATCCTTATAGGAGGGGCTCCTGTAAACGACCTGTACACCCTCTTGTTCTGGGAACTCCTACACACACCTCCTGACTCAGCCCTGCAGGCTTCCCCTCCAGGGGGCTCCCCTGCAGGGATCTCCCCCCAGGCCCTCAAGTGGACCGCCTTCTGACACTCCTTGCAAGGGCCCTGGCCCAGCACCACACACAGCACTGTCTGAACAGAGTGGGGCAGCCCTCCCAGAGGCCTGGGGAGTCAGCTGCTCAGCGCTCTCTCACAATCCTTCGTGTTTCTGTGGTGTCAGCTGTTACATCACTGCTTTAGCTTCTGATTTTACTTGCTTGCGTTTTCTCTTTGTTTCTTGATGAGCATAGCTAATGGTTCATCAGTCTTATCTTTTCAAAGAACCAGCTCTTGGTTTCATTGGTTTTTAGTCTCTATGTCATTTATTTCTGCTCTAATCTTTATTATTTCCTTCCTTCTACGTACTCTGTACTTTTCTTGTTATTCTCTTTCGAATTCTTTAAGTTGTAGGGTTAAAATAGTTTAGTATTATTTTTCCTTGCTTTTTGAGGTAGGCCTCTCAGGACTGTGTTTGCTGTGTCCCAGAGGTTTTGGGTTGTTCTCATTTTCATATGTTTCCAGGAGGTTTTATTTATTTCTTGATTTCATTGGTGACCCATTCATTGTTTAATAACATGCTAGTTAGCCTCCATGTGTTTGAATGTTTTGGGGTGTTTTTACTATCGTTGATTTCAAATTTCATTCCACTGTGATATGAGAAGATGCTTGATATGATTTCCATCTTCTTGAACTTGCAGAGATTTATGTCCTAACATGTGGTCTACAGCCACGTGTCCCAGGAGCCCACATGTATCACACCCACATCCCCTTGGGGTGCAGAGACCCAGGCCTCAGCTCTGTCTGTCAGCTCCCTTAATAATGAATTGTAGTCCTGGAGTTGTCCGCCTCTTCCTTCAGTCTCTCGGCCCCGTATTCCTTTTAAGGTTGGCTCCCCTACACCTTGGGAAGTTTTCCCAGCACTGTCACAGCACAGAGGCCCACCCAGCCAGCCTCCCGCACCCGCTTCACTGACGAGGACAGAGGTACAAGGAGGCTGGAAATACGCCCGTGGTCACACAGCCACATGGCTGGACCCAGGGTTGGCGCAGATCCCCTCCTGGGGAAGTACAAACCCGGTACCACCTCTAAGCTCCATCACTGAAACTCCCGGAGCAAAGGCCCCTCAGGCCTTCAAATCCCTCCCCAGCACTCGGGTTACTCCGGGTCTGTGCTGGGGCACCCAGGCCACCCACACGCACACTGCCACCTGGACTCCCACAGCGGGGGCAGGAGAGTCCTGCTGCAGCCTGGACACAAGAGCTGGCCAAGGAATGGCCCCACCCAGCATAATGGCTGCTGCACACCAGGGTCCCAAGTGTCATTTCCAGAACCTTCCAACACCCTGCAAGGTCAAACCCAGGGCCAAGAGAGGCCCAAGCCCCTCCCTACGACTAAAGCCCAGGTGCCCCTTCACCTGGAAGTGTCTGGTGCGTGGCCAGGAGCTCCCAGGAAGACCACATGCTGAGGTGCTCTGTTGCTTGGCCAGAGGCCCCATGACTCCCCATGGTGGGCAGAGACAAGTTCTTCTAGAACCAAAAGCTGCCACAGAAGCCTGGGGCCGCTCCGGAGGTCTCTGCCCTGTGCCGGCGGCCCCGCCACACACAGCCGCTAGGTGCTTCCTGCGGAGCCAGACTCTCTTCCAGCTCACCCGAGGGCTGCCAAGAAAACCACCCTCCGCCAGGAGACAGGGCCCAGCCCGAGACGGCGGGCTCTACCTGTAGTGAAGCAGCTGGCCGTCGGCACTGTAATCCCGGTAAACCTCATAGTCCTTCTCAGCAAACACTCCTGGTGGGGAAGAACTGAAATGCAGCGAAATGAAACAAAGGACGTGAACATGCAGAAATAGGTGCATGTAAAACAGCACACTTTCCCTTTAAGAATGTGTGTGTCCCCCTTTATGCTTCTCAGGTGTGACCCCAGTGTCCTGGTTTCTGCCCACAAAGCTGTCCCCTTCATCAGGGCAAATGAGTCTTTCTCCCGTCTGACCTGATCCGTGCGGCCCACCTTTCCCCCACATGCAGGCGCACCACACCAGCAGTGCAGGTCCCAATCACACAGAATCTGCCTGTGCCACCGCCCTTTCCCTTCCAGGCATTGCCACCATCCTCAGAGGAGCAAGGTGGACCCCACTGTGCAAGTCAGGTCTCCAGGTGTCCACTGTCCCTGGTGAAACCCAGCCAGCCCCCCACCTGCCCCGTGGGCCCCCCACCTGCCCCACAGTGCCCCACCTGCCACTTTCCTCCTTTGCAGCCCCAAATGCCATCTGCCTGCTCCTCCCTAGCGGCTCCTGTGCCTTCTCCCCAGGGTCTGGCTCAGGGTCCAGGGAGGAGCTGGTGCTGCCATCACGGCTGAGGCTGCTGCCACGCCCGGGGCTGTTGTCCGCGGAGGCGCGCGGGGACTCCGTGTTCTGCTTCAGCGTCTGCAGCTTGGCCAGGGGGATGATGTCGCAGCCCTGCGGCCGGTGCCACACGGTGCGCTGCGTGGTGGCGCTGTAGTAGTAGAAGCGCGATGTGTTGGGGTCGAAGAGCTCCCACCACTGGTTCTCGCTGGTGCGCTTGATGCGGACGCCCGCGGGCGGGTCCCACACGCACTCACCGGTGACCAGGTTGGCGTACATGCGCTCACGCGTGCGTGGCTCGATGATCTCCACCCACTCCAGCCTGGGAAAGAGCCAGCGTGAGTGTGTGGGCAGGCGGCCCTGCCCCAGTCCCGTCCCAGCCCCCAGCACCATGGAGCACCCACCCACTGGGCGCGCCTGCAGGGGGCACTTCCTCACAGCAGCTTCAAATGCAAGACAGCGCCCTTACAGAAACAATCTCAGGTTGTAAAAGTGTTGGAAAGATGGCCTTCCCCCAGCTTCCCCAGTGAGTGCCCCAGAGCACCGGAGGGTCACGGTCTGGCAGGTCCACAGCCCAGGGGCCAGGCTCCCCACCTTCACACTGCAGCCCTGCCGGGCTGGAGTGCGTGGGAGCTGCTGTGCGCAAGCTGCTGCCTCTCGCCGTCACTGGGCCCACCACGTTAGCACTGGGACTCTGCCTAGGACACCGTCACCAGCTGCTGCCACGCCGGTGCCCCGCTCCCCTCTCCCTTCCGCCGGGGTCACGGGGTCACGGGGTCCCCGGGGCAGGGCTCCGTCCAGAGCGTCTGGAACAGAGACTGCGTGGAGCATTGGAGCCAAACTGATGGGGAGCAAGAGCTCAGAGGCTCCCAACACTTGTCTCCTTTGCTGTAATCTCTGGGTTTTCGACTATGTCACAGGTTGCTAACTTTTGTAACTGGACAAAATTAGAACACATTATCCTCTAAAGAATAGTGTATTTTTCTACTGCAGCATACAGTAAGTGAGACTTTCCATGCTGATCTTTAAAGTTTTTGGGGTGAGGTCAATGTCTGTCCTTGGGGCAGAGTCACCACTGCCTCCTTGTGAAGGTGTGTTCTAATGTGAATCCAGACTTAATGGCAGGGGAGGACTTTCCCAGCAACCACACCAAGTTCTGTGAGCGCTTTTTATGAAAAGCCATGAAGATGCCCACACACACGCGGACTTGTGTAGAAGAGTGCGGGGAGGGTTACCTTTAGTAGAATTTTCCACAGCTTTACAACCCCCACCCCTTGATTGATACGTATTTTTCAAAATTTTTGTAACAGAAATTTTTAAACATACACCAACATCGATTAGTATAATGAATACCCATGTATGTGGTTTTAATTTTTCCTCATTATTAATAAAATCAAGCATCTTTCTCATAATTCATGAGCCTTTTACATTTGTCCTTTACTAAAAACACATGTACTTTTGCACATTAAATTTTTTTTCTTACCGATATTTGCAGTTTTTTGTTTTCATGTCAGAGAGGAAGGGAGAGGGAAAGAGAGAAACATCCATGATGAGAGAGAATCATTGATCGGCTGCCTCCTGCACTCCCCCCATTGGGGATCGAGCCCACAACCTGGGCATGTGCCCTTGATCGGAATCAAACCCGGGACCCTTTAGTTCTCAGGCCGACGCTCTATCCACTGAGCCACACCAGCTAGGGCAACAGGAGTTTTCTTTAAAAAAATAAAAGAAATCTTTTGAGCCTGGGCAGCGTTGCTGAGGACTGAGGATCGACCTATGAACCAGGGTTTGATTTCCAGTCGGGGCACAGGCCCGGGTTGCAGGCTTGATCCCCAGTGGGGGGCGTGCAGGAGGCAGCCCATCAAAGATTCTCTCTGATCACTGATGTTTCTGTCTCTCTCCCCCTCTCATTTCCTCTCTGAAATCAATAAAAATATATTTTGAAAAAAAGCTTGAGGCTTGTCTTTTCACTCTCTTTATAATATCTTGACTTTTGATGAAAGGCTTACAACATAGTTGAATTTATAAAGCTTTTTCTTCACAATTTCTCCTCTGTCTATTGTGTTTAAGAAATCTTCCCTATTTCTAGGTCAAAAATATTCTAAGTTGCAAAGTTTTACAGATTTGCCTTTCCTGAATTTCATTAAATTCTTAATCTACCTGACTTCTGTTTATGATGCGAAACCTCATTCTCCCCACATGGACAGCCAGGGGTCCCCGTGACAGGTGTGGCAGGGCACTGTGTCTGAGCTCCTGACGGCTCGCTGGCTCAGCCTCCCCGGACCAGCACCAGTGTCTGAATAGCACTGGCTGTGTACTGGGTGCAGAATTTCTCAGGCCCCACTTCCTCCTTCTTCAGCCACGTCCTGGCTATTCTTGACCCTGTGCTCCCTATGAATTGTGGAATCACCTGTCAACTCCCACACACTCTGTTGGCACTTTCCCGGGATCTGTTCCAGGAGAAAACAGAAGCCTTTGCGATGACTTAAGTCTTAGGCCCAACCATAATGTACCCACTCATTTAGGTCTTCTCTAAAGGGCCAGGTTACTCTCGGTGACACCTCCCTGGGTGATGTGCGCCCACCCCGGCCATGACGTCCACGGCCCGCCCTGGACGACGTGTGTGAAGGGTGGAAGAGGACACAACGGTCACAAAGGGTGAATCTGGCCAGAGGACGCGTGCCTGTTCTTGCAACTTTTCTGGGAGTGCGCAATTATTTCCAAAGCTAAAATCAGAAAAGTAAAAATGGAAGAAAAAGGAAAAACGATGAGCTGCAGCTACCTGCCTTGGGGTGGATCGATGCCCAGAGAGGGCACCGGGATTGGGCCCAGCATCAGGGCCTGCAGAGTGTCCGGCCCAGGCAGCCGTGTCCACTTGCATGAGAAAAACCTCTCCCTCTGTCTTGCATCCAGGGCACAAAGTGGGGGCGATGTCTTGGGCTAGGTTTCCACGGAAGAGGGCAAATTCAGAAGCGAGTGCAGATCAGCCTCGACGCCCCCACTGAGCCAGTCCTCTGACGGCCTAGCCCTGAGGTGGCTTCCCTCACCTGGTGCTCGGCCCCGAGGCCCGAGGCTCCGGCAGGCCAGCATGGTGGCTCTCACATTCGCAGTCCTGCGCCTGGGACATTGCAGCCTCTCCCCGTGACCCCGGCGGACAGTCAGCGGATCATCGGGATGCCCCCTTCAGCACCACAAGGGGAGGTGCCACCCTGCAAGAGAGCACTGCTGTCTAAGCACATACATCCAGAAAACGTGTTACTGCCCCTTGGGGTTTCGGAGCCAGTAACAGCCCAGAGCGCTGGCGAGGATGAGAAACTCCCCGTCCTGAGCCAGTTTCTCAGGTTCCCGGGCCCTACCCCCGAGCCGCAGCCGGGACCCAGCCCTTGCCAGCCCATGAGAAGGCATCCATACCCCCCACCCGCTGGCCCCAGAAAAGCTGCCCACTGCCTCTCAGATGTAGTGCCCTCGGGCATCAGGCAGGGCGCTGTGGTGGCAACATGGCTGAAGCACACAACGCAGCCCGACAGGGCGACGCTCCAGAACATTCGATGCACCTGACTCATGACAAAGAGCGAACTTCTCAAAAGTGTTGTGTTGGCTACATACAAACACAGGGGAAAACCCACAAAAACAAAACAAGAACCTTGACCAAAACTCAATTCCAGATCAAACGTAGATCTAAATGTTAAAAGTAAAACAAAAAGGCCTTTAGGAAAACTGCAGACAATAATCTTTGTGGCCTTACAGTAGGTACAGGTATCTTAATCAGAAAAACCTGCCCGGCCAGTGTGGCTCAGTGGTTGAGGGAGGATTTACGAACCAGGAGGTCACAGTTCAATTCCGAGTCAGGGCACATGCCCCGGTTGTGGGGGCTCGATCCCCAGTAGGAGGCGTGCAGGAGGTAGCCGGTCCATGATTCTCTCTCATCACTGATGTTTCTATCTCTCTCTCCTCCTCCCTTCCTCTCTGAAATCAATAAAAAGTATATGTAAGAAATAAAAAATACATATATGTTAAGAATGTCATTATTTTTTAGAAAGAAAATTAAAACAAAAAGCAATTTAAAAATCAAACTATAAGACTTTTCATTGCTATTTTTGAGCAATTTGATGATGATGGGCCTTGTGTAATTTTATTAACTTTTCTTGTGCTTAGGATTTGTTGAGACTTTGATCTAGGTTTCACCAAATAGTTTTTCTGTCCCTACCTCCCACCCTCACTTTTGGGAACTCTAATTACACAGACGTCAGCCCTCTGCTAGTTGTCCCACATTTCCATCATGCTCTTTCTTGCTTTTGTTTATTTAAAAGTACTTTTCCTCTCCTTGTTTTAGCGTGGATCAGTCTTACTGTTTTGTCTGCAAGTTCACTCATCTTTGCTTCTGCAATGCCTATTCTGCTGCTAATCCCAGCCACTGTGCTTACATTCGGACAGTTTAGTTCAAACTCTAGAAGTCTAACTTGGATTTATTTATTTTTTAGTTAACTGTCTTTACTTCACCATGTCTGTACTTAATGTGTCCAATGTTTCCCTCGGTTTTCGAACGTATGGAATGCAATTGTAACTGCTTTAAGGACCTTGTCTACTCAGCCTATCATAGAAGTCAGTTTTGCACGCTTTTCACTACATTATGATTTGTGTTTTCCTGTTTCTTTCCATGCCTCCTCCCTTTTTACTGGATGCCAGACACTGAATTTGCCCTTGGAAGCTGTGTACTGTTGTGCCCTTGGTCTGCCCGCCCTGGTCTTCTGTTTGTTTCCAAGGCAGCACATTCTTCTGCGCAGCCGTCCTCTGGGACCGATTCATTTCAGGCCACGGCCACCCTCTTACCTGCTGTTGCTAACTGGGCTCTCAGGTTTGTAATGTTTTTGTTTTTTCTTTCTTAGTTCTCTCATATTCTCTCCTTTGGTTAATTCTGTCTTTTCTTAGAGCTCTCCTCTCTTTATGCATTTTGAATGTTTTTAGTGCAAAAATTTCCTTCTGTCTCCTGGGCTAATCTTCTTCTAAACGTCTTGCGCCAGCCATTCCATTGCCTCTTTTCTTCCCTTTCTCTCGTGTGTGCCTAAGGGTCCCTTGCTGCCCCTGATTACTGCTCATCCCTAAGGAAAGAGACAAGAGTCAGGACAGACTGAGATCAGGTGTGTTGTCCCAGAAGGCTCTAGTGCCCAGTTTTCTTACAGGCTCTGCTCTGAAAATGAGTTTCTGGTACATTAGGGTGTTTTCTGGTTGAAAGAGACAGAAACCCAGCTCAAATGGAAGACACGACGCCCTGTGCCTCCCCTGGGTGAGCCCCAATGGCAGGACTCTCAGGAAGCCTGCAGCTGCCTCCTGCTCTGCCAGGCTGGCTGCCCTTGCAGGCCGGCTCTCCGTCTGCCACACAGTGACATCCCATTCCCTCAGATGCCAGCAAGCGAGGTGTGAGGGTTTCTAACGGGCCACCAGGGCCTCGGTCACAGTCACAGCTGGTGCTGCCAGGTGGGCGGGGGGGGGGGAGCCAAGCCCCGGCAATAGCTCCTTCAGGGTGACCTTGGCCTGCCCCTGAACTCCAGCCGGAACCCAACACCTGCTGGTCTGCGAGCAAGTCCACGGGAGCCATGGCCCAGGCCACAGGGCTCATCTCGGCCAGCAGCCGGCAGCTCCACAGCAAGTTGGGGTTTCCCATCTTCTCCCCACTTCCCGAGTGGGTCTTACAGAAATGCAGGCGGAGCACCCACCTTCCTCTGGCAGCGCCCCTCCCCCACCCGCCACGCCCGTTCTCCACGCCCACCAGGCCACAAGCCCCTTCTGTCAAGTCCACGTCCCACTGGTACCCCTAAAAGTCCTCTTTGTTCAACGCAAACTCAGCCCCCTCAAGGCTCAGGCTTTCACTCCTCCCAGTTGGCTGACAGCCTCCTCTGACTTAAATCTTGTTCCCTGTTTTTCAGTCTTGTTGTTCATTTCGGTGAATAAACAAGTGTTGGCTCAGCCATGGCTTCCAGAAGGCCCGAGTGCCGCTCTCACTGCTGTTTTCCGAGTTTCCCCGTGTGAACAATGAGTGCTCTCGGCCCCACGTCTGCAGGCTGGCCTCTGAGCAGCAGGCACAATGCCCCATTCTGCCAGGCAGGGCGGCTGGCATCCCCGGCGCCCTGCTCCACAGGATGACCGCCCTGACCGCTACAGCTGTGGCCCAGCCCATCATCGAGTCATGGAGTCAGCTCGCAGGTTACCATCAGCTTCCAAACCCGGGGCCGCCCCCCCCGAGGAAGGCTCGTGTGCGGAGCCACCTCTTCGGGCGGAAAGTGGGTCTGACGGTGGCGTTGTCTCTGAAGCACTCGGAGAGCCGCCACCGCAGGGATGGAGCCTGGCTGCTGCCTGGCACCCAAGGTGACGGACAGGCAGTCAGGACCCCCCACCCCGGGCCACGGCCAAGCCCCCACCATCCCTGCCTTCCTGGACTTCCCTTGCCAACTAAACGGCACCAGGGGCCCCGGTGGGACCCAGAACAAAGTATGCGAGTGGTCAGACAGAGAAGCTGGCCACGAGCAGGGAGAGCCGGCCCTCCAGCAGCACGGCGCTGCCCACCGGGCTCGGAGACACGACAGCCGCGGTGGCAGGCTCCGTGGCAGAGGCAGCAGCATCCTCAGCCTGCAGGGCTGTGCCGACACACCCCCCTTCCAGTGCCTTGAGGGTCAGAGGTCTCCACGCTGCCACGTCCGCCCACCTCACATGGCAAACCAGTGGCTTCGGCAGGGGAGCTGGGGCGGCGTGGTGACCTCAGACCCAGGGCGGAGGACCTGTCCCAGGGGAAGGAGAGCCAGCAGCACCTTGCGGCCGGAGAAGCCCCACTGCGACGGTGTAACGTCTGAAATTCGGACGAGGACTCTGCTTACAACTGCATTCCCAGCGCCTCCACTTCTGCTCAGCGAGTCAACAAACACTGAATGGAATCACGGGCTGGTCTCTTACAGAAGTCTCCTTTCGAATGCGAACGGTTAAGAGAGGAAGGGGGACACACTCAGGCCCCAGGCCCCAGCTGCTAAAAGGAGAAAATGGGGGGGAGGGCTCAGGAAAAGAAGAACCGTCTTCAGCAGTGAAACTGAAAACGCAGAGGCAGTGCCAGGCAGCCTGGCCCACTCCCGGCCGGACACCTGACGTGAGCGGAACCTGTGCTCTGCAATGGTGGCGACGGGACCCTCGCTCCTGCCCATCTCTCCCGCCCTGCGCTCCGTGTGTCTGTTTCTGCAGTTTTATGCTCTGCTTTGTCCTGCACTTACTTTTAAAATGGTATTTTCAATAAAAGTTTTTTGTTTTTTAAAATATTTTTTATTTTATTCCTTTTTGTGTGTGTGTTAATCTTCACCCGAGGATATTTTTCCATTGAATTTTTAGAGAGAGAGGGAAAGACAGAGAGAAACATCAATGTGAGAGAAACACATCGATTGGTTGCCTCCTGCACGCACCCTGACCCTGGCAAAGCCGGGGAGGAGCCCGCAACCGAGGTCCGCGCCCTGGATCAGATGGAACCCGGGACCCTTTGGTCCGCAGGCTGACGCTCCGTCCACTGAGCCACAGGGCACTACAATAGCTTTTAATTTCTATCAGCGGTCATTGCAACTTTTCTCAAAAAGTCCCGAAGCCGCCCTGGCCGGTGAGGCTCAGTGGACAGAGCGTCGGCCTGCAGACTGAAGGGTCCCGGGTTCGATTCTGGTCAGGGCACAGGCCTGGGTTGTGGGCTCGATCCCCAGTGGGGGACTTGCAGGAGGCAGATCAATGATTCTCTCTCATCATTGAGGTTTCTGTCTCTCTCCCTCTCCCTTCCTCTCTGACATCAATAAACATATTTTTTAAAAAAGCCCTGAAGCCTACACTTCTCCACCTCTCAGCTGTTTCCAGGTCACTTCTCACCTGTCTGTGCAGGTGGGGGCAGCCCGCCAGGGGGTCCCATTGTGGAGACAACTCCTGCCCCCCCCTCCCTATCTTCTGCTCGGTATCTTGTAAGAGTCTTTAAAACAGAGCTCACATCAGTCTCCTGTGGTGGGTTTGCTGCCTATTTCCTGGGGAAGGAAGCTGAGGAGGGCCCTGCACTCTGTCCTGGCCAACACCCCCAAATGCTCCATGCGGACCCCTCACTTGAAGGAGGCTTGTCACCTTGAAAGTCACCCCAGCCCAAGCCTCTCGGATGGACAACACAGCGAGCAGCCCTGAGGGTCCCGAGCCCCCAGCACACAGCACTCCGCCTCCCCCGCCCCGCAGCCATGGGCTGCCCCTTGGGGACCGGGCCTCTGGTTACATGCCCCGCAAGGGGAGGTGGCCAGCCCCAGAACCAGGTGTCAGTATGAAGAAACGGGGCTCGGCGCCCACTGAAGAGCTTGGCACCATGGGCAGTGAATACTCGTGAAATTCACTCGGCGTGACAGCATCCGCCCTGCTCCCACGAGCTGCAGGCACAGCACCTCTGTGGACTCCTCCCACCCTGCCGCAGCCTCAGTCTTCCTCCCACAGGTGAGCCGGGAGCGGTCCAGGGCCACAGCCTGGCCAGACCTGCCTGTGCCAACACTGAGCTTCAGTGGGCTAGCAGGACGGCCAGCAGGCGAGGAACACGCCCAGAGCAGGGCAAGATGCCGGCACCTACACTCCATGTTCGAGGGACCCCTAGTCACCATCCGGGTCTCTCGCCATGCCCCATTCCCACGGTGGGAAAGTTCCAGTCGTGAGTGGGCGAGAAGATCCTTGACGCCAACTTCCCACGCGGGCGCTGGAACAGAAGATGCTCTGTGCCGCTGGCGGGCCTGTGCGGAGGGAGACCCAGCCCAGGAAACGGCAATCTGCTCCTGGAACAGGGCGACGCCCCTCCCGCAGACGGGGTGCTGTGCCCGCTCCTCAGTCCCGAGTGTGAGCACCCACCCAGCCCTGTCCTGTCCTGTCCCCAGGGGAGCCCCACACCCTCCTACCCACAGCCTGGCAGGTCCGCCTGCACACATTGGGTGGTGCTGACCGTGTGTGTGGACACATGCATATATGAGCACACGAGAGCATGGATGCAACCCTGTGTGGGCATATGTGTGACCAACAGCAGTAGGCCTGACGGTCCGGAGCGGCCCTCCTTGAGTGCTGCTCCTCACTCCCTCGGGCACATGCTCCACCGCATGGCCACCCCTGCACCTGGCCCAGCCTCTGACCTCCCCATGAGCTCCTTCCACACCCATGACCTGGAGGAGAGGGTGACTGGAGGAAGGGACGGGGCCAACGCATGACAGGGTTTCCTGAGCCTCCCACAGCCACAGCCACAGCCACAGAGCCCTCGGGTGGAGGTGAGCACCTGGAACAGTGAACAGCGCCTGTCAGAGGCAGGGGCCACCTCCAGGAGGCTGGACCCTCGATTCCTGCTTGAGGTCCGGCACTCTGACAGGCGGGGCTCCAGAACACAGCCCGGCGCCACGGTAGGTCCCTGTCCCCCAGGTGGAAGGCCAGCAGACATTTCTCAGTGCAGTTTGACAATTTCCATGAACATACACACCCCGCTGCTGAGCCGAGCCCACGGAAGGTCTGGTCTGTGTCCACATAGTGGGAACTGAACCCAGGGAGGCTCCCTTTCAGGAAGAGGAGTGAAATGAAGGTGTTTTCAGAGCAGACTCAAGAGCAGATCCTGAGAGCATGGATGGCAAGGGCCGGAGCTGAAGCATGCTCAGTGTCCACAGGCACAGAAGGCCACTGCTGAGTGAGACCGCACAGGCAGGTCAATTCGATGGGCAGTTACAGAGCTGTTCTCACCTGAAAGCTTCATCAACCAGAAGAAAGTAAAACAAAACAAACTTTTACTACAATAAAAGCAGGGCATAAAAATATCAGGAGCACAGTCCTGGGTGGGAGGCTGGGTCGGCACAGGGCCTGGGCACAGCAGGGCTTCGGGGGTTGGGGGGCTGCACCCTGTGTCCGCAGTGGGTCTGAGGGGGGGCCTCTGCTGCCTCAGGGGCGGGGGGCGGCTCCCCATTACTTGCTGGAGTTTCCAGAAAACGGCTGATGAATCTGAGAACTATTTCACCGGAAGGGCCGAGCGTGGCCAGACCAATGCGGGGACCAGAGCAGCAGTGGGAGCCCTCAGCACCTACTGGCGATAAACACCTGGGAGCAAACGTGCCCACTTCCGTCACAACAATGACGAGAAAGCTTTGACCAGCCTCTAAGAAAGAACAAACAAACCATATGAGAATTTAAACTACTTTTAAAATGTTAAGTCTGTTGATGAGTTGGGAGGATAGTTCAGAACCTCAGAGGGCAAACATGAAGGGAACCCAGGAGCAGGCATGAGGCCTGGCCAGTAGTGAGGACAGAGCCAGGGACAGCCAGGGCCAAGCTGCAGGCACTAGGGAGAACCAGGCAGGAGTGGGACAGATGAAGGTCACCACAATCACAGTGCCCTAAGGTCTCTGAATTGTTTGGAGAAAAGTGAAAATAACAGTTAAGTTTAGATTTTGATACATGAATTCTGCGTCTTAAAACATCTGGGCGGCCCCTATGCAGGCCGAGGGCCGAATCCCAATCGAGCAGAGGAGAAAAAGGGAGAAGCAATCCAAAAAGGAAAGAGAAGCAATCCAAAAAGGAAAGAGAAGCAATCCAAAAGAAGGTAAGAAAGGAGGGAAAAGCAACCTGTCCCACAGGACAGGACACGCAGACTACAGAGATGGCGGAAATACACTGACAGAAGGACCTTACGAAACAAGAAGGAGACCAACGCTGTCAGGCAAGGTGTTCAGAGCTCCAGACACGTGCTTTATACCCAACACGTTGAACACATGAGGATGTGGGATTCTGAACGTCAGGAAGGGACAAGCTACCCTGACGACAAAGCTGGGGCAGCTCCAGGAATGCGGCTGCTACAAACAGGCCACCCAGCCTAGGAGGCGAGCGTGGGCAGAACCTCTAGAACAGGAGAGGGGCTCGGCACGCCAGGCTTCCTCTCGGGGGCACGCAGGGCTCAGGTCCCTGCCCACCATCCATGGAACATTCCTGAAAACTGAGCACATGGCAGGGCCTAATGTGAGTTCTCAAGAAAAGTCCGAGGATGGGCCGCCCAGCCCCCGTCCCTGTCCACGCGCACACGCTGGCAGATGAGCCACACACAGAGCCCACGCGAGGCAGGCCCGTCGGCCTGCTGAGGGGAAAGGGAGGGTGTGGGTGCCGGCTCCGGAAGCAGCAGCCTCGGGGACCAGAAGGCTGACAGACAACCACGTGTCACGAGCCTGCGAGGCTGCAGCTGCCATCCGAGGGAGCCCAGGCCCCGCGGGGCACGCAGAGCTCCAGGCAGCCTCCCCGGCACGGACCTGCTCTGCTGACCACAACACCGCACTACGCGGTGAACAGCAGGGCAGCCATGCGCATGTCAGGGCGGGTGTCTGCACTGATGTGTGGGTAACAGCATCACCCCATAAGTAACCACCAGACAGTGGAGGGGCAGCATTTGGCTTGAACGGGAGTACGACCCCTTACCCTTCAAAGTACCTACAGAGACTCGCATCAACCCTACTGTACACAGTGTAACGTGCATCAAGAACCACCTCTAACCCTACTGTATACAGTGTAACGTGCGTCACCTACTGTATACAGTGTAACGCGCATCAAGAACCACCTCTAACACCTACTGTACACAGTGTAACGCGCATCAAGAACCACCTCTAACACCTACTGTATACAGTGTAACGTGCATCAAGAACCACCTCTAACCCTACTGTATACAGTGTAACGTGCATCACCTACTGTACACAGTGTAACATGCTAACACCTCTAACACCTACTGCACACAGTGTAACGCGCATCAAGAACCACCTCTAACACCTACTGTATACAGTGTAACACACAGCAAGAACCACCTCTAACACCTACTGCATACAGTGTAACGCGCATCAAGAACCACCTCTAACACCTACTGTATACAGTGTAACATGCATCAAGAACCACCTCTAACACCTACTGTATACAGTGTAACATGCATCAAGAACCACCTCTAACACCTACTGTATACAGTGTAACACACAGCAAGAACCACCTCTAACACCTACTGTATACAGTGTAACGCGCATCAAGAACCACCTCTAACACCTACTGTATACAGTGTAACATGCATCAAGAACCACCTCTAACACCTACTGTATACAGTGTAACATGCATCAAGAACCACCTCTAACACCTACTGTATACAGTGTAACATGCATCAAGAACCACCTCTAACACCTACTGTATACAGTGTAACGTGCATCAAGAACCACCTCTAATACCTATTGTATACAGTGTCACTCGAGGCAAGAGCCGTACAAACATCATCCAGCGCCTGAGGAGGTGGCAGCTGTGTCTGTCCTCACCTCAGACAGAAAATAGGCTCACAAGGCAGGACCCCGAGGTCCCACAATGTCTGAACTCGTGCTCCGAAGCTCCCGCTGCTCTGCTTCTGTCGCCTCCCCTCCTCCGGAAACCCCTTCCCTAGGCCCTCCGGTGTTTGAGTGCCATCTGCAACCCCCCCTGGATGGGCACCAGGCCACGGCGGCAGAAACCACCCTCACAGCTGAAAGTACCAGCTTTGGAGCCACTCTGTCCCCAGTGGGGAGAAGCTTCTTGAAAACACGAGGAAGGAGGAATCACCCTGGGGAGGGGAGAACCGCCCTGCATGTCTGTTCCCCCAGGTCTCAGCCCTTCCCCTTCCCCTCCCAGTCAGGCACCTCCCAGGTGCATGGTTCCCTCCTGCCTCCTCAATCCTGTGGAGCCTGGCTCAGAGCCTGCGGTCACCTGCTGCATGGGGGCAGCACCCTGCGTCTGCCTGGTGTCCCTCTCACTGCACCCCACGCACAGCCCCTAGCAGGTGAGTCCTGCAGGCACACAGGTGACCACCCAGTGGCAGGCACAAGGAGGACTGGAGGACAGAGCACAGGGCAGTCCAAGGGCGGGGCCAGGCAGGGCTGGAGCCCTGTGGAGGGGAGGCTGCCAGAGGCAGAGCCTCTGCTGGCCCAGCAGCAAGTCACCTTGGCGCCTCAGGAAAAGATCCGAGTTTTGGATACAAGTTTAGAAGAAATCATCATTTCACAGAAACTCCACTTTCCCCAATCAGAGTGTTTACAGGCAGAGAGCCAGGCTGAGATGAACCAGCAGAGATGGCTGAGGGGAGGAGAGGGCACTGGTGGCCCAGAGACAGGAAGTGGAGGGTGGGCTGAGCAGGTCCAGGATGGGTGGTGGGCGGGGACAGGTCCCGAGCTGCTGCTGTGAACCGCGCAGCAGGTGTGCACTGCGTCCGAGCTGGTTCAGGGAGACACACCCCACAGGCACGGGCGGGGCACGGTGGTGGGTACGGGGCCAGATTTCGGCTGAAAGCTCCACACTTTAAAATGAGAGGCATGAGCTGCAGCTCTGACAGCCCACAGTGAAGCCCCCCGCCCCACCACCATGGACACGGCCCAGAAACTACGCAGCCAAACTCTCACCACACTTGCCGGTAAACCCTCTTCCCACCAAGACTCTGAAAGCCCCATTCGCGCGCCCATCTCTGTTGAATGCACCTAGAAGACCACTGGGCTCAACCATGATTGTCTTCCTACGCCCACAGGCGAGCCCAGAAGGCCATACTCATGGGCCTGGCCACTGAGGTGGCCGCCAGCACAAGGCAGTGAGCGGGGTGGGCTAGAGTGGACAGCAGCTTGCTGTGAGGCTGGACAAGGTGGTGGTGGTTCACCGTGCACAGGGCTGCCAGGCAGCCATTGCAGGGGAGACCCAGAGCAGACAGAGTGCCTGGTGCTGACTTCTGCATGTGGGGGCGCCACCTCCCCTTCGGCAACAGCCTTTTCCTGGCCCCCATTTCTTCTTTACCCACTCAGTGTGCAACGTTCATCTATTTAGCACGTGCACAGACGTCTGGTGGCTGTGCAGGGACCACAGGCCCAGCTCAGATGGCCTGGGAGGCAGGAGAACTTCTGGGCTGCGGGAGGGACCAGGACGGGCTCCTGTAAGGACAAGCCCAGGAGGGTCAGAGGAGATGAAGGGGCACCTGAGCTTTGCTTTGTGGGGGGAGGAAGGAACAGGAGCAGGGCGTGGCTTGGTGCACTCGGCTGGAGAGCAGAGCCCGGGAGCAGGAAGGAGGGGTGCCATCTCCAGGGTAGGCTCGGGGTCTGCTCCTCGGCGGCCCTCTGTGCACCACAGTATGCTGCCAGCACCTCTGGCCTCATGTAGCTGATGCCAGTGCGCCTCTCCCAGGCGGGACAACGACAAATGTCTCAGACAAACCACCCCTGAGAACCACAGCTCTGCACACACCTCTGCACAGTGCTGTGGAGGACAGAGGGCAGGGAGCCCGCCCAGGAGGCATGGTCATCGTGCACACGGGACCTGGTACAGCCCCTGCGTGGCAGTGGCCCTAGTGACAGGGAGTGATAGGTTGGTAACTACTTGGGAGGTTCAGTGAGCAACACCGGAGCATGGGATGCACAGTCAGGCAGAGCCCAGCATGCCAAGCTTCCAGGTAGCCACCAAGCCGATGCCGGTCCCCAAGGTCCCCAAGGTCCCCAAGCACCAGACGCCAGAAGTGGAGAATGCAGGGTCTGAGGAGCCGGAAGGAGGCTGGCTCCAGTGCCCCAGGCTGAGCAGGGAGGGCTGGCTGGCACCTCCTCTCCGCCCAACCCCCCGAGATGGCTCAGCATGGAACAGGCTTGTTTTCTCTGGGTGCAGTGCGAGGAGGGGTCCACAGTATTGTCTCCAACTATTTGCTCAGCCCTTCCCCACAAGAGGGCTGCATGTCCTCCGTGCGGCCAGGGGACTGCCTGCCCATTTACGGAAAGAGGGGAAGAGCATCAGCCCCTCCCCTGGTGGGCTGGGCAGACGACCTGCTTGGCCCATGGGATCTGAGCTGTCAGCTGAAGCTTGAAGAGACCCGTTTCTGCCATGTTGCCGTAAGGGTGCCGTGACTCGTGACTCGAATAAGGGCTGGCCCTAGACCCATGAATGGACGCTCAGAGAAACGCAAATGAATTGTGAGCAAGAAGTAAATCTGCTGTGGTGAGCCTGAAATGTTAGATAATCTGTCACCTCAGCCTCCTGCTGAGAAAGCTGTCCAATTAAATCCCTGAATCAAATCGCTTCCTCTCCAGCCCGTCCTGCTCACTTCGGTCAGACGTTCCTAAACCATTTTTTCAGGACTTGCCCTGCCCCCTTAGCTAGAGAGCGGCCATGTAAAGTTTCCCCTGAATTCAAAGACACTCACATTGTAATCCTTACTTCCTCTTACTCCTTACAACCTTCTAACCCCACAACCCTCATAACCCAACTTCTTATCTTTGTTCTGACACCAGTTTCTGTTTCAACTAGTCAGTTCTGCCAAAGCGCCCACCCCACAGACAAAAAAAGTGAAGGCTTCAACAAAACTTTACTTATAAAGACAGGCAGGGGAACTGCCCGTGGCTCTAGTGTACAGACCTGTTTGAAGGGCTCATAGCCTTAGTAGGCTTTGCCCTTTTCAAACTTCTTCAAAGAACACTGTGCCACAGTGTACACACAACTAACTGAGCACAGATTCGCTGTTCCGTTAAAAAGTACTGAATTAATGATACTTAGGAAACATTATAGAATATTGAAAAACATTCCTAATACTCAATAGTACAGTTTTCCCGAAGACTTCGAAAAAGTAGAAAAAATCCACACCAAGTGTTAAGCGAAGAAAAATTCCACCTGATGGAGCATAATAATGACCAATAAGCTCTTTTCACAATACACAAACTGTGTCAAAGATGAGTATGAGTTTCTGAGTTTAGTAGGGAAGCAACTCCTATTATCAGAACTCTCAGACATATAAGGATAAACTTCATTTATGTCACCACCACATTTTGGGGAACAAGATGGCAGGCACTGCTGAGAAACTCAAGTTTCAGGGAAATAAAAAAATCTGCAAAACGTCTGTCCCAAAAAGCCCAAGACGGGAGCCCGGCAGAAGCGGGAGTGAGCCAGGCCCATCCAGGAAGATGGGACAGTGTGGCCAGAGGATGGGGGTCAGGGTCAGACAGGGCCTCAGGGAGCGGGCCCCACGGCTGATGGAAGCCCCAGCAAGCAGGTCCCGGAGGCAGCAGAGGGGGTGTGGATCTACCTCGGGGAGCAAGGAAGGTAGGGAAGAAGGGACCTGGCAGCAGGCAGACACTCCAGCTCGGTTCTGCCAGAGGTGTCTCCCTGGCCCCGCGAGCATGGGGCCGTGCTGGCATAGGACACGCACAGAGCTAACCTGGGGATGGAACGTGTGAAGACTCGCAACAAATGACCAAATGACAACGGGCTGGTGGAAAGGCTCAGCAAAGGGGTCTGTGAGCAAAGCTAGAGGCCGCCCTGTGAGCACAGATTACACTTTTTCCCCCAAAAGCACCAAGAACCTGAAAGAAGCCTAACAAGACACTGAGTCCCTGCTATTAAAGAGTTCAAGGGCAGTCCATGCCAGCACGCATGCAAGAGGAAAGGATGGGATGGACATTTTAAAATCTAGCTTGAGATAGTTTCAAATAAGCTCACAAAAGCTGTTTTATTACCGTTTGTTCTGAACATTAAATGTTCTCATTATAAATCCCACAAACGCCAAAGACTACCTAACGGGAAGGGCTCCCCCCCTAGTCTCAGTATCACACCAACCGAGGAGACAGGTGTAGTGTCTAGGGCCGTGGTTGGCAAACTGCGGCTCTTTGGCCCTTGAGTGTGGCTCTTCCACAAAATACCACATCCTGGGTGAGTCTATTTTGAAGAAGTGGCGTTAAAAGAAGTTTAAGTTCAAAAATTTGGCTCTCAAAAGAAATTTCAATCGTTGTGCTGTTGATATTTGGCTCTGTTGACTAATGAGTTTGCCGACCACGGGTCTAGGTTAAGTTTGAGGTACTTTCCCTTCATCTGAGAAAGAGAATCATCGCCTTAGGAAATTTTCCACTTTGTTCTGAAGCAAGTTAAGTCTAATTTCTTCCAACAGTTTAGCCACATAGGATGTTACAGCACTGGTATATCCAAGTTCTCACTGTCTATTGCTATGTCCTTACTGTTACTTAAAGTTTGTTAGAAAGTTACCTTTTCTATGTCAAGGATAACACTGTAAAGTATAACAACTATGGCTTGGGTGGCACAACTAAAACAGAAAATTACCCCAAAACTGCTCTAAATCTCATTTCTGTCGGCAACAATCCTACCAACTCCCAAGGGCAGTAAGAATGAGAGTATTCAGGTGGCTCATCAGAAACTTTTTCTAAAAATGTTTTAAAAGCAGTTCTATATAAGTTATCTAAGTACACGAGACTTGTTCCTTATGTACCTTCATAAAGACTTGTTTCTTGCCAGGCGTGGCTCAGTGGTTGAACATCGACCTATGAACCAGGAGGTCATGGTTTGATTCCCAGTCGGGGGACAGGCCTGGGTTGCGGGCTTGATCCCCAGTGTGGGGCCTGCAGGAGGCAGCCGGTCAGTGATTCTCTCTCATCATTGATGTTTCTATCTCTCTCCCTCTCCTTTCCTCTCTGAAATCAATAAAAATACATTTTTTAAAAAAGACTTGTTTCTCCACGTATGGTCCAATCTTGCCTTTGTAAGAAAAGGGAGCCACTGACTTGACGTTAACATAGAATTAGGAGGGCGAGGCTCGGGGACCACAGCAAATGCACCTGGAAACACATCTGGGCAGTGACGACATCCTAACTTTGGTGAACACGAACAATGTAGCAAGCACAACGCGTTTTACAGTTTTTGACTGATGAGGCCTCATCACCACCCTATGAGGCCGATGTGCTTGGTGCTCCCATTTTACAGATGAGGGACCAAAGGCATCGAGTACAAAGGCGGCGTCTGACTCCAGAACCCGCCCTCTTCTCCAGCCTCTTGGCAAGAGAGCTGACGAGACCAAGTGCGGGCAGGGCCGGCCGGCCCCCATTCCTGCACAGAGCCAGCGTCGGTCAGGCCAGGACGCTTTACGGAGTGAGTCTCCTGGCTTTACAGCCGCACCTCCTATCAGATCCCTTCCCCTGCCCCCAGCGAGGAGCAGCACACCTTGCTCATTGTGAGGGAGAGCCGCGGATCGGGAACCACCTGCTGTTTGCAGAGGCACCCAGGACGCACAGGGTTCCATTCCCCGCACTGGCTTCAAAGACAAATCCCCTATTGTCTGCCCCGGGGGAGGAACCCGAGCCCTGCAACCGGCAGGTTTCTGCAGAGGTCACTGGAGGTTTGGTTAAACCACTCGGCACTGAGGGATGGCGGGGGGAGGGGAGGGGGCGCCGCATTTTTGCTGGTGAAGGCAGCGCAGCGCCCACAGCAGCTGCTGGTGGGAGCAGCAGGCCACACACCCACAGCTGCCGCGGCCTCGCACCGGCTGCGCGTTGCAGATGAAAAACGTCCTGACCCAAGTCCACCGCCTGCCTCGCTCGCGGCCTCGGCACAAAACGCTCCACCTCCGCCCACTCCGCTCCCGCAACCGAGAGGCGGCCGAGGGAATCCCACCCCGGGGGGCGCCTGGGAGGGAAGGCGAAGCGCCCAGCCCGCCCTGCTGCAGAGGCCGCGTCCGTGGGGGCTCGGCGACCCCGCATCCGCACGCGCCGACCCGGACAAATCCGGCGGCCCCGCACCCGCCCGACGGCGACCCGGAGGCCGCGCCGACGCCCGAACTCGGGCCGCAGCGCCCTCACGCCCACCCCGGCTGGGCGCTCACGCCCACCCACGCCCCCTCACACCCCTTCCAGAGCGGCCCGGGCCCTCGCCTTCCGCGCACCCCGCCCCTGCCGCGCCCGGCGGCGGCCCCGTCCGTCTTCCTCCCCAACCCCCCGGTGGCCGCGGCCCCGGATCTTCGCGCGGCCCGGCGGGGGCCGTTGCGCCGGCCTCTCCGCCATTTTCCCGGCCGCGCCGCCCACCGCCCGCGCTCTCACCTGCTGGCTGCGCGCGGGCTGCGCCGACACAGCCCCTCATCCCGGCCCGCGCGCCGCGCGTGAGATGCCTGCGGCTTCCCCGCCGCGGCCGCCGCCCGGTCCGCGTCCGCCGCCGCCACCGCCGCCGCCTCCGCCGGCCCAGTGCGCCGCGGCCGCGCGTCCTCCCGTCACCAGCGCAACCCCCCGCCTCCTGCCCCGCCCCCGCGCCGCCCGCGCCTGTCGCCAGGGGGCGCTGCCGCCGGTCCCCTGCGCGTGCGCGTGCGCCGGCGCGCGGCATGTCGGGAGCCAGGAGCGCCGGAGGCCGGCTCCTCCCACGATGCCGGCGCGGGGGCGCGGGGGCGGATCCCGACCCGGGGTTTGCGCTCCGGGCTCAGCCTCGTCGTCGGTCCCCTCCGAGCTGCCCTACGGGAAATCGGGAGCCGTCGGGCAGGAGCGGGATGAGTGTCCAGGGATGTTCCTGCGGTTGTCTGGAGAGAGCAGCCCGGTACCCTCGGGCTTTTGCTTCCGTCACACGTGAACTTTCCGGACCTGGCCCCCACCCTCCCCGAGCCTAGCCTCCTTCCTCAGGGACTGCGCCCTCCCGAGCCTGCGGTCCTCACCGTCCCACCCCCACCCCACCCCACCCCACCCCCACCCAGTGCAGATTCTCTCCAAATGACGCGTCTGTTCCCACTCCCTGTGTGCGCCTGTCAGCTCCGGGACCGAGAACCCTGCCTTCACCTGCAGGTCTTCTCCACCTGCCGCTGGTGGGGAGCGGGGTGGGGAGGGGGTGGTGGGGGCGGGAGGGCGGCTTAGACTACCGACCCAGGACTCGGTCTCCTTTTTCTTGCTATAAATGGCTCAATAGACTCTTTTAAAAGGCTTTCAGCCCAGGAAGTTAAAGCTTTTATTTTACACCTGTACTTTTTAATCGGGACAGTCCTCGTCCTCCATGTCTATCATTTTGTCTTCTTGCTCTGTCATCTTAGCTCTTGGTAATTTAATTGCTCACCTTCATCTGTACTGGCACGCCCTTCAGCACTTTCTCATGTGCATTCAGCCTCAAGTGGAGGCTGAGCAGCCTGACACTCTCGCACAACAGGACACTGAAGCCCACACCACTCAGCCAGCGGCCACACCATGGATCCTGTCACCACCAGAAACTGCGGAGGGCTGGAAGCTCAATTCCAAATGCCCTGGGCCGAGTTCCGCGTCCTGTCTCGCAGGTCGTCCCTTCCCCGTGACCCGGCCTCTGACTGCTCCCATACAAATGGTCAGGTGGTCTCCGCCCTCCCCACCAGAGAAACCCCACTGGGTGAAGGCAAGCACTCTCCATCATTACCACTCAGCCAGCCAGGCAGGCTGGCTTCACTTTCAATGTAAACTAGCACTTCGCAGCAATCTTGTTTCTCCAGGATGATGTCTTCCACTCTCCAAAGTGACCGTCTGAATTTCTCTAGCCTCAGTAGTTGAGCCTCCCAGATGAGACCAAAACTCAAAGGCTCAGCCACATCCTACCCCGCCCCTTCACCTTTCCAGTTCTTAATGCAGTCCCTGCCCTGGTGATGTAGTACCCACTCCCCCTACTGCTGTCAAAAATTGTGCTCAGCCCCACAGGCTTTGCTCCGTGGTTACACATCAACCTATGAACCAGGAGGTCACGGTTCCATTCCAGGTCAGGGTACATGTTGGGGTGTAGGCTCGGTCCCCAGTGGTGGGCATGCAAGAGGCAGCCCACCTGTGATTCTCATCATTGATGTTTCTCTCCCTTCCTCTCTGAAATTAATAAAAATATATTTTAAAAACTGTTCAGCCACCTCCTCTCCTGAGTCATGTTTGTCTTTCCTACCTGCACCAATGCTTACACCAGGCACAAGAGGAACACTCGGGCCCTCTAGGACAGTAGTTGCCAACCGGTGATCCGTGGACCACTGGGGTCCATGAGGTCCAAAAGGCTGGGGACTGCTGCTCTAATTCACCCACGTGCTTTACTAACAAAACAAGCCAAAAGACACTGTATCGGTGCTCCACATTCATGCATTGCCTTCAATTGACAAGGTGATTCCATGAGCTTTTCTTGCTTCTTCCTTCCCAAATATGTCTGAAGCATCTGTCTGTATCATGTTCTGGAGATAGAGAATCCTCTGAGAACAAATAACTCCAGGCATAATGGAGAACCAGGTAGGAAGTGAAAAAAAGCATGAGCTGTGATACAATGTGGGTATGAGAGTTGTGCTATGGGGCCCAAGGGTGGGAGACTTACTTTTCCTGAAGGACATACATTATGTGGGGCAGGTATTTTTATTCACATTTTAGAGCTCAGGGAAAAGGCCACAGAATAAGCCCAACACAGAAGGGAAAAGGCCTGCAGACCACTCCACACAGAAGACACACTGCGGTTGGCCAAGCCCACATTTGGAAGAGTTTCTGTGCTTAAGAATTTTTATTAACAGGAGAGGCAGAACATGAGCAGGTGGAATAAGTCAAGCAAATCCCAGGACAAATGTTAAGTCTAATGCAGAAATGATCCCAAATCCCCTGAGAAAACACAGGGAGGGTGGGAGCAGAGATTGAGGAAGAGACTTGAAGGGGTCATATTAGACTTGACCTGGAGGGAATGAAGAGTGGGCTAGACAGCCCTGGCTGGTTTGGCTCAGTGGATAGAGCGTCTGCCTGCAGACTGAAGGGTCCCAGGTTCAATTCTGGTCAAGGGCACGTGCCTGGGTTGTGGGCTCGATTCTCAGCAGGGGGCGTGCAGGAGGCCGCTGATCGATGATTCTCATCATTGAGGTTTCTATCTCTCCCTCTCCATTCCTCTCTGAAATCAATAAAAGTATATTAAAAAAAAAAAAAAAAAAGAGTGGGTTAGACAAAAGATTCCTCCGGGCAGTCTCAGCATTGAGTCAGGGTGCAGGGTACTCGCACCATGGAGGTGAAATGGACCAGTGTTTCTCAAACTTCCCAGTTACACACAAGCTTACCATGTAGCCCACTCTCTGTGACCCAAGAGAATGGAGAAGCTAGATCCACAAAATGGCCTGTCACAAATGCTTACAGCAGCTTTATTCATACTTGCTTTATTCATACTTGCTCCAGACAGAGCACCCCAAACACTCTTCAGTGGGGAACGGGTAAACAAACTGCCTCCTCTGTACAATGGATGCTACTGGACAGTCAAGAAGGAAGAACTACTGGCACACACATCACGATGAATCTGTACTTAAACCAAAGCAGCCAGACTCAAAAGGCTACACAGTGACTGATTCTGAAAACATGAAACGTTTGTGAATCGCCCAATGCAGAACAAGGTCCGTGCCACGACCGAAGCCTCTGCTGTGTCCGTCACACACAGAGTGTTTCTCTCCAGCAGGCACCTGTCCATGTGGCCTGAGGCTGGAGCCAGGCGCAAAGGCAGAACCACACTTTCTGTATGCATGAGCGCTCCCTCCAGTATGAACTCTCTGATGCTGAGTGAGGGTTGACCTCCGGCTGAAGGCTTTCCCACAATCGCCACACTCATAGGGCTTCTCTCCAGTGTGAACTCTTCGGTGCAGGGCAAGTTGAGAGCTCTGACTGAAGGCTTTCCCACATTCAATGCACTGGTAAGGCTTCTCCCCAGTGTGAACTCTTCGATGCTGAACAAGAGTTGAACTCCGGCTAAAGGCTTTGCCGCACTCATTACAAATATAGGGCTTCTCTCCCGTGTGGATCCTTACATGTTCCGTGAGGTGAGAGTTAAAACCAAAGGCTTTGCCACACTCATTACAAACATAGGGCTTCTCTCCAGTGTGCACCCTGTGATGGAGAAAAAGGCTTGAGCTCTGACTGAAGGCCTTCCCACACTGGTCACATACATGGGGCTTCTCACCAGTGTGGATCCTCTGGTGCTGAATGAGGCTTGAACTTCGGCTGAAAGCCTTCCCACACTGATCGCACCCGTGCGGTCTCTCGCCGGTGTGGATTCTCTGGTGCTGTGTTAGCTGCGGGCTCTGGCTGAAGCCTTTTCCACATTCATTGCATTTGTATGGTTTCTCTCCTGTGTGAATGATTCGGTGTTGAATCAGACTTGAACTACGACTGAAGGCCTTCCCACACTCACTACACCTGAAAGGTTTTTCTCCAGTATGAAGTCTCTGATGGAGAACTAGGTGGGAATTGAGACGAAAAGTCTTCCCACATTCATTACATTTAAATGGTTTACTTCCGGTGTGAACTTGATGGTGCAAAATTAGGCCTGAGCTCAGAGCAAAGGCGCGGCCACACTGACCACATTTATAAGGTTTTTCCCCGGTGTGACTTCTCTGATGTCTAGTCAGGTCTGAATTGTACTTGAAGGTCTTGCTGCATATTTCACATGTAAAAGCTCTCGCTCCTGTTTTCTTTCTTTGAAGTCTAACAGCATTTGGATTCAGATTCAAGTTCCCATCAAAGGTGCCACCTTCCTGGGTTCTTTCTCCTGGAGACCGTTCCCTGCACATGGCAGTTTCTTTCCTAAAAACTCTGTTCTGAAGATGAAGTTTCTTGAAACTCTGCCCAACAGAATCCCACATGTGTCCTTCTACTTTATCCTCAGGTTCCCGAACTCCGTGCAGCACAGGTGCCTGTGGATTGCACCCTGAGAATCTGCTTGGTATCACTTCTGGGGTTTTTATTTCTTCAGAACATTTCTGGTTTAGAATGGACAGGTCTTTCTTGGTCCCAATCTCAAAATCTGTTACATAAAAGCAGAAAGGCATTATTGAAGAAAACCATCCATTAGGGATAATACCCATAATGTGTCAAAAAGCAACCATAAAGCATTCTGTAAAAGATAAATATAGCCCTAACCAGTTTGGCTCAGTGGACAGAGCATCGGCCTGCGGACTAAAGGATCCCAGGTTCGATTCTGGTCAAGGGCATGTACCTTGGTTGTGGGGACATCCCCAGTAGGGATTGTGCAGGAGGCAGCTGAATTGATGTTTCTCCCTCATCAATGTTTCTAACTCTCTATCCCTCTCCTTCTCCCTTCCTCTCTGTAAAAAATCAATAAAATATATTTTTAAAAAAGATAAATATAGGTGACAGGCAGAATTCAGAAGTAAAGATGACCAGTCCACAGGTTAAAAATATTTAGGTTCATTAGTAATCAAAGGAATGAAAATTAAGACAAATTATAATTTTTCACCTATCAAATTGGCAAATTAATCCATTCAGCAAATATTTAGGCCAGGCATGTGTTAGGTAAGGAATATAACAAGGCGGTAAATACAGCCTCTGACCTCCTGAGGCTTATATATTATTCAGGTATATAGACAATTTAGCAAGTTTTTAACAAGGATGATAAATCACGTGACAGGGGAACTATACAGAAATGTGGGAAATACAGCATGGCCTCCAAGCTGGTCTACATGGTTACAGAAGACCTCTGGGAGGAAGTGGTTTCAGCTAGAGCCTGAAGATGACACAGCTATAGCAATGGCAGACAAGGCCCTGGATGTGACATGTGACAGAATCCATCAAATTCAAGAATCTCACTGTTGCGGCAGCAAGAAGTATGAGGGGAGAGTGGCAAGATGGGACAGGGAATGGCCATGAGGGCACCAACACAAGCTCAAGAACCTCAGGCTTGCCCTGGCCAGATGGCTTGGTCTGAGTGTTGTCCCACCCACCAAAAGGTGGGGGTTCAATTCGCCATCAGGGCACATACCCGGGCGCAGGCTTGATCCCCAGTCGGGGTACGTGCTGAAGTCAGCTGATTGATGGGTTTCTCTTACATCAATGTTTCTCTCTCTCTCTCCCTCCCTCTCTCTAAAATCAATTCAAACAAACAAAACCTTAGGCTTTATTCTAAGTACTTAAAAAATAATGATATCCAGTGTTGATGAGAATAGAAGAAACGATCCCTGTCTATTACACGCAGGTGTTACACACATAATTCTGAGGGGGGAAGCAATTCAGTTTATATAAAGTTCAAAACAAACTTAGTGGTTACCCTGGAGGTAGCAATGATCGGTGATTGGAGGGTCAGAAAGCGGCTTCCATGCTGCTGATAACATTGTTTCTTATCTGGTGGTTATGTGTCCGCATTCAAGCTATGAAAATCCAGTAAGCACTGCAGCTACAAATGGCGTGATTTTATGTATGTACGTTATTTTTCAATAAAAAGTATTTTTTAATATATTTTAAAAATTAATTTTAGAGAGAAAGTGAGAGGGAAAGAGATGGTAACACAATGATGAGAGAGAATTATCGATTGCCTGCCTCTAGCACACCCCTCACTGGGGATCACGCACCACAACCCGGCATGTGGCCTTGACTGGAATCGAACCTGGGACCCTTCAGTTCTCAGGCCAATTCTCTATCCATTGAGCCAAAGAGGTCAGGGCAATAAAAAGCGTTTTTAAAGGAAAAAACAGTATTTTGTCCTGGCTGTAATATAAGAAAAAAGTAAAAGTTTTACACACACATATTATATGTGTATCTACACATGTACACACACACACACACACACACACACACACACACACACACACACACACACATATATGGAGAGAGAGAGAGGGTGGGAGAATCTAAATTAGCATGGAAAAATATCCAATACCTATTTTTTTTTTAGTCTCCTTTTAGGAATCAAACAAAACTGTTAAGTTCTATTTCCTTCCTGATGTCTCATATGAATGTAACGAGAGTTTTAAAAATAGATTTCATGCTGTTGCACCCATATTACCCCTTTTCTTTGGGACACTTGGTGGAAACGTTCCGCTGTTGACATGTTCTCAACTCTGCGGGGACAGAGCGGCTTACATCCATGTGGGTGACCTCACCCACTGTCATCAGTGTTATGACAGACCCAGCAGAACCAGAATCCACTGAAATGTGTCAAAACAAAAGAGAGAAATGAACAGACAGAACTTCCCACACCTGGCTGCCAGGGCCTTCTGCATGACTGCAGGAAACAGCAGCAGGGGGAGGCTCTGCTGCCTCCCAGAGGTCATCTGTGGTAGGACAGCACGCATAAACTAAACCACTAGAGACGGTGACACGGGAAGACCAGCCCAAGGATGCTAACAAGGTCACTGCAACCCCAGCCCCACAAGGGTCCATGTGCAGGCTCGCGGCTGGAGCTAGAACAGCAAGCTCTGAGGACAGCCAGTGCCTCAGGCCCAGGACACATTAACACTGAGAAACACGCTCTCCTTCGACACTCACCAGGTTCTACCTGGCACCCGTCACCAACAAACTTTGAGATAATTACTTGTAAACTAAGGCAACTGCCCTAGGTGGTGGATAGAGTGTCAGCCTGGCGACTGAAGGGTCCCAGGTTCAAATCCGGTCAGGGCACATGCCCAGGTTGTGGCTCCATCCCAGTAGGGGGCATGCAGGAGGCAACCGATCAATGATTTTCTTTCATCATTGATGTTTCTATCTCTCTCCCTCTCCCTTCCTCTCTGAAATCAATACAAATTTTTTTTTTAAATAAAAATAAAAAATAAAGCAAGGCAACTGTCTTCACTACTGCTCCTCTGCATGAGAAAACCTCACAGAAACAGAACCACCTTTTCCCATCAAACTGAAAGGCCTGGACACCCGGACACTCTGTGGGGGCTGCCCCGTCAGGGGTGCCATCGCACCCACACTATATATCCTGGTCAGCCCTTTCTCTCACCTCCCCAGACAGGACTTCAGGTTCCTAAATGAGGACTCCTCTCATGAGCACTGTGGGGAGCTGACACCACATTGGGCATTCCATTCATATCACAGCACAAACTATATATAACAGACTAAAACCATTGCAAATTTAGAATAGCACAATCAACACTTTAGTCAAATTTACAACAAAACAGCGGCTTTTAGAATCATGTTGTTGTTGTTTTTTAAATACATTTTTATTGATTTCAGAAAGGAAGGGAGAGGGAGAGATAGGAACATCTATGATGAGAGAGAATCATTGATGGGCTGCCTCCTGCATGGCCCCACTGGAGATTGAGCCCACAAACTGGGCATGTGCCCTTGACTGGAATCAAACTTGGGACCCTTTAGTCTGCAAACCAATGCTCTACCCACTAAGCAAAACCAGCTAGGACAGAATCATGGTTTTTTGCTTTATTTTTTTAAATATATATTTTATTGATTTTTTTACAGAGAGGGAGAGGGACAGTTAGAAACATGGATGGGAGAGAAACATCAATCAGCTGCCTCCTGCACACCCCCTGCTGGGGATGTTCCGCAACCAAGGTACATGCCCTTGTTCGGAATCGAACCAGGGACCCCTCAGTCCGCAGGCCGACGCTCTATCCACTGAGCCAGACCAGTTAGGGCCAGAATCATGGTTTTAAAAAACAATTAAGCTCTTAATTTATCTCTAGCGAAAAAAGGCACGCATGTGCTCAGTAACATATATTGCACACCCAGGGAGTCTTCTGAGTCATGGGGATGTTCTTTATCTTGATAGAGATTTGGTTGACGCAGTTGTGTCTCTGTTAAAACTCAGCAACTTTATGCTAATAGAGGTAAATTCCATCCAAACAGGAAATGCTGGAGAAAATTTTGGAGAAAGGTCCAGGGTGGAAAATTAATACAAGTAATTGAAGACCTAGGGTACTAACAAAGGTGAGGATAAGAGTGATGATGTGTTATGTGCTTTGACAACTGACCAAAAATGGGAGGATAATGGGCAGAGAAAGCAGAACACTGGTCATCTCAGCAGCTGGGAGTCAGAGATGGCGCTTAGTGCTGACAAATCAACTAATAAAAGTATGTGCAGCCCTAACCGGTTTGGCTCAGTAGATAGAGCGTCGGCCTGCGAACTGAAGGGTCCCGGGTTCGATTCTGGTCAAGGGCATGTGCCTCGGTTGCAGGCACATCACCAGTAGGAGGCGAGCAGGAGGTAGCTGATGGATGTTTCTCTCTCATCGATGTTTCTAACTCTCTATCCTTCTCCCTTCCTGTCTGTAAAAAAAAAAAAAAAAAATCAATAAAACATATTTTTTAAAAAAGTATGTTCAACAGAACAAGGTAAACATTTAAAAAAACACTACTGACTGAGATTGGGAGATGCAGGAGAAAAAGGATAGAAGTTTATGTACTAGGTAGATAAGCAATAGCTACTGTCTAGAGGAAGAAGACAGAAAGGCTATTATGTAAAGAAGAAATGAAGCTGTTATACAGGTTTAGCATAGACGTAATTACTAAACGCAAACTTCCCTAGTAACCGGAAGAACTGTGTATTTTTAAAGGAAAGCAAACAAATCAGTAAAATGAAAGGTGTTAGAATAGGCACACGTCTGCAGGAGTACACAACGCCGTTCAGACTGCCCCAGGAGCCCATGGAAGTGAGCCCATCACCTCACCAGCCCCCCGGCTCTCACCTGTGCTGCAGCTGTTCAAGGGCTCCGGCTCCTCAGCTCCCATGAGATCCAGGACCCACAGCTCTTCACCTTGCTCCAGCTGGGAGATCAGCTCCGGCTTAGGGACAGGAAGTCCTGTTGAGGTGAGGGCACTGGGTGAGCTGGAACAGAGCACTGCCCACTGCATCTTCCAGGCCAGGGGAGAAGTATAGTTTCCCCGGAGGCCGCCTGCTTCTCCACACCGTCACCCGGGTGGAAGAGGTCACAAAATGTGTGTGTTGGTGGAGTGCAAGGGCTTGGTCAGGAGAAGCAGGGGCTGAGAGTGAGTGAGCGCTGAAGGAGAATAACTCATCAGTTCTCCTGCCCCTGGGTACACAGGTGGGCACGGGCATGCAGTGAAGTCTGGAATTGGGAGCCAGGCAGAGACCAGACTGGTACCTTGGGACAAGAGGTAGGACCCTCCCCTTTGGGCTCCAAAGTTTGGAAGCAGCCCCCGAGCTCCCTGGAGGCCCACACCACAAGCCCAGGGAGAACTCACCCAGTGAGGCCACGTGCCCATAGTTCTCCAGCATCACATCCCTGTATAGTGCCCGCTGGTCTGAGTCCAGCTGCTGCCCCTCCGCGCGAGAGAAGTACACGGCCACATCCTGGAAGGTCAGCGGCACCGCCTCCTGTAACGACAGGTGGCCGCTGCCCTGGGGCTGCGCCCACTGGGCACACCTGCTGCGCTCAGCCCGAGGACCAGCCGGCCACGAGGACCCGGCTGAGTTCCCAGAGTCCCTATCCCTGGGGAGGGTGTGAGTCCAATCCCAGAGCCCTGTCCTTGGGTGCTAGGGACTCCCAGCTTCTCCAGGAGCTGGGCTCACCGCTCCAGAAAAGGGAAGGTAGGGAGGAAAGTGAACTCACCTGGGGCGCTGGAAGCCCGAGTGCATCTGCCATCCTGGGGGAGCAGGATCTGAAGGAAGACTCAGGACCTGAGGGGGGCTGCCCTGGCCTGGGCCTCCAACGCTCACCCTCGGAGGGAGGGGACCCACACTCAGACCCACTCAGTGGCATTACATCACTTCATTCACTTCCAGGGCCCAAGGGGTGTGAGGGTGGACAGGCCACCTGTCGTTACAGGGTGGCATTAGTGGGTTCCTGGAGTGGCCCCCTGGGCAACGAATTCACTCTCTTATAGAAGTTGCTGGTCAGAGGCAGGTCACTCTGCAGCGCGTGCCTGACTGCCCAGTTACACGGAAAATCACCAGAACTGGCGGAGCCAGAATGCAGGTGCGGCCGGGAGCTGAGGGGTGAAAGCTGGCCGCTCCAGTGGTCCGGTTTCCGGGCCCACCTGGGGTAGAGCCGCATCTGGCACAAGGTGTGCAGCCCCCATCCGCCCCCACCCACAGGGTGAGAGACCCAGGACGCAGCCAGAAGCTCGCCGCCCGTCACCCCTTCGTCCCCAGCCTCCTGGGTCGCCACCCATATCCTCGCCGCCCCTCGGGCCAAGCGGAGGTCCTCATTCTCCCCAAGTCTCCCCGGTGGCCTCCTCCGGCCCGCGAGCTCTGGCAGCCCAGGGTTGCAGACACAGCCCGACGCTTCCACCGCGCGCCCAAGCTGGTTGGGACCGACCTTCCGCCGGGCAGGTCACTTAAACCTCCGCGCCGCCGTCCCAGCCCTTCGCGACCTCGGGTGAAACCTCCCGAGGCTCCGCCAGGGCATCTCGGTCCGCTGGGCCTTCCCACGCCTCCCTTCGAGCCTGCCCACTCGGCTGGCTCTTCCACTGTCCGCAGTCGGCCCCAGCGGCTCCCGCCCGCACTCGCAGCCCGCCCTGGAGAGCCAGCGCGCAGAAGGTGCTGCTCACCTGGGCGTAGCGGGTCCGACGGGAGGGGCGGGGCCAGACGGAACGGGCGGGGTCGGGCGGCACCCGAGCAGGGCGCTCCCTCCCGCTTCACTGCCTCAAAGGCCGCGGGGGCCGGAAACGGCAGCGCGGTCGCCTGGCACTTCCGGGGCTGCTCTAGGACCGCGGAGGACTCGCGCCGTCGGTGGTCGGGTGGGGTGAGGGGCGTCGGAGAGGGCCCTGGTGGGCAGGCGGACCGGCAGGACAGGCTGGACCCCGAACATCGAGCGCACTCTCCGCTCCAGACCCGGACCAGCCCTGTACAACCTTTTATTTTCTTTTTCTTGGAAATAAAAGAGTCTGTTTGCATTTCCCAATCTGTGTGGAAGGGGAAACACTGGGGCCCGCGGACCACAGAGGATCGGGTCCTCCTGGTGTCCTAGAGCTTCCCGGAAGTATTTTTGGTTCGCTTCCGGCCGCCCTGCCGCTTTTTGTTCGGGCCGTTCCACTTCAGACCGTGCGTGCGCGCGCCAGGTGGGGGGCAGCTCGGGCCTGGGGGCGCGGTGGGTTGGGTCGCCCCTACCGGGAGGGGACTGCTAAGCGGCACGCCGTCCCTTGGTGACCGCAACTAGGTAACTCTGGAGGCCGGAGGCCTGTCCGCCACAGTGGCGCGCCGGCCCGCCCATTCGATGCAGCTTGGGGCGCGGCTGCAGAACGCTGACCGCGGCTAGTGCACACGTAAGGTGTCCAGGATGCCACGGCGAGCTCAGGGCATGTCTCGAACCGGTCCCATATCTGTCAACTCCTTTCCCCCGCGCCGGAGGCTGCTCTCTTCCCATCCCTGACGTCTCTCTTGCTAACTCCTGCCTCCCCTCTTCCTGGGACCACCGGATCCCAGGGTGCTTCCCATGGGCTGTCATCGGTAGTTCCCACTGTCACTGTCTCCAAGGTGGGAATCAGGTCAGTCCTCAGTCACTGACCCAAAGGACGTGGGAAGTCACTAGGCTTCTCTCCACCCCCTCCAGGCAGTTGCAGCTGGGACCTCCCTCTGAGCTGATTGATCAGAAAGGAGGAAGCAGTAATGTCCGCCGTGGGAGCTGTAGCTCCATACTTGCATCACCCTGGTGTCACTCACAGCGGCCAGGTGAGTTTCCTGGGGGCCCAGCTTCCCCCAGAGGTGGCAGCAATGCCCCGGCTCCTGGGGGACTTGGACAGGGGCACGTTCAGAAAACTGTTGAAGCTGGTGGTCAGTGGCCTGCAGGGAGAGGACTGCCGTGAAGCTGTGCAGCGCCTTGGGACTACTGCACACCTGTCGGAGGAGCGGCTGGGTGCCCTGCTTGCTGGCACCCACACACTGCTCCAGCAGGCCCTCCGGCTGCCCCCAGCCAGCCTGAAGCCCGACACCTTCAAGGACCAGCTCCAGGAACTCTGCATCCCCCAAGACCTGGTCATGGACTTGGCCAGTGTGGTGTTTGGGAGCCAGCGGCCTCTCCTTGACTCTGTGGCCAGGCAGCAGGGGGCCTGGCTGCCCCACATTGCCAACTTTCGGTGGAGGGTGGACGTGGCAATCTCCACCAGTGCCCTGGCCCGCTCCCTGCAGCCAAGTGTCCTGATGCAGCTGACACTTTCGGATGGGTCAGCACACCGCTTTGAGGTCCCCACAGCCAAATTCCAGGAGCTTCGGTATAGCGTGGCCTTGGTGTTGAAGGAGATGGCTGACCTGGAGAAGAAGTGTGAGCACAAACTGCAGGACTGACCTGCACGCACTCCCAGTTGCTCAGACTTCTCCAAAGGGAAGCCCACCTTGCCTAGGAGGCACTCTTCAGTGAGAGTGTGAATGCAGCCACATCATTCTCTGTTTGATTGACAAAGTCAGCACTGTTTTTCCTTTATTTGGGAGTAAAGCAACGATTAAAAATACGTCTTCTGAGGTGGTATCTCCCTGCGCACACCTCCCCTGGCTATCGGTGTCGTTGCTGGGTAAGGGTACCTGCTGCTCCAGGGTGGCCATCTGGTCCAGTCAGTCTAGGGCCCAGTCCAAGGTCTTTATGCAGATGCCAGGTTTGTTCAGCTGGGCCCCAGGTAGCATCTGAGTGCTCTGCTCATTTGTTTCTATGAACCATGTGTTTCAGAGTGGATATTTCATTCTCGTCTTAAATCCCTGATCTCAAGGAGCCAGCATTGTAGTGGGGAGAGGAAGACATTACAGAGCGCATAACAACAAATAACTGGTGTAGCTTGTTATTGGATACTAGAGCCTTGGTGCATGAAATTTGTGCACTGGGGGTGTGTGTGTGTGGGGGGGTGTCCCTCAGCCCAGGCTGCACCCTGTCAAATCTGGGACCCCTCGGGGGATGTCTGACTGCCGGTTTAGGGCTAAACCAGCAGTCGGACACCCCTCACAATCTGGGACTGCTGGCTCCCAACTGCTCGCCTGCCTGCCAGCCTGATCACCCCATAACCACTACCCTGCCAGCCTGATTGATGCCTAACTACTCCCCTGCTGGCCCAGTCACCCACAACTGCCCTCCCCTCGCTGGCCTAGTCCCCCCACAACTGCCCTCCCTCCCCTGCAGGCCCGGTCGCCCCCAACTGCCCTCCCCCCGCTGGCCATCTTTGACTACATGGGGGCGGCCATCTTGTGCAAAGGCATGAGGATCAATTTGCATATTACCTCTTTATTAAATAGGATAGTAAATGATAAAATAGGCCAGTGTCCAGGGAATGGGAAGCAGGACTATGGAGAATTGGGCTGTCATTTTACATTGGGTCATTAGATGGGCCTCCTAGAAGGTGGTATGTGAGCAAAGACTTGCAAGAGGTGAGGGAGCAGTGACCCAAAGGAGACTTAAGGGCAGAAGGGGAGTGTAGAGGTGAGGGTACTGAGGGCATGCCCTACCCTGACAGCTGTTTTAGAAAGATCATACTGGGTGCTGTATTGAGTCCAGGAAGGAGCAGGGGCCTTTCCCAGCACTTCCAGGGTGGGTGTGCTGGTCACCTTGATCTGGTGGTCCCAGAGTGGAAGCCACTGAGATCTGGGAGCTTCTGGTGTGAAAGATTACCATAGTGATATTTGTCCAGTGCAATCAGGAATGGAGACCTTGGGTCTGAGCCCAGCCTGTGTGCCCCATCAGGGTGCTGTAAGCTCCACTGCCACTGTGGGACCTTGTGGCTGGGACTCCATGGCTCAAAATTATGCACCTGGTGGCAGTGAGGAAAGGTGTCTTCCGGGCCACCCTTGTTTTACTGACACGGTGGGGGGGGGGGGGGGGGCCTGTTATTCAAGAACCCACCTCGAGCCTCTCAGCAGCCCCTGCAGTCACTTGGAGCTGCAGCATCAAATAGCAGGTAACCACTGGGGTTTTCACACTTTTTCTGCCCACCAGGCCACAGAGAACACTGGTGCACCCAGCTCGAGTTTCTGGCTATCTCCATGGCTGTGTTGCTGTATCTACTCTGGTAGTCCACTCTGAGGGTCACTAGAGGGTCAGTAGACTGGGGACAGGGTTTTTCTGAGGTACAGCTTTTGGTCCTGTGCCGTATGTTCCCACTACCACCCTCACCCCAGGTAAAGTGGGGGCACCACCAGCCTCCCCTCCCCCCACCAGATGTTCTGTGCCTTTTGTCATCCAGTTAGAAACAGGTGGTTGAGATGTTCTCCAGCCTACCCTGGCCAGGTAGCTTGATTGGTTAGAGTGTAGTTCCAATGTACCAAGGTGTCAGGTTTGATCTGCCGTCAGGGCACATAGAAGAATCAACCAATGGCCCTAACCGGTTTGGCTCAGTGGAGATAGAGCGTCGGCCTGCGGACTGAAGGGTCCCGGGTTCGATTCAGGTCAAGGGCATATACCTTGGTTGCGGGCACATCCCCAGTGGGGTGTGTAGGAGGCAGCTGATCGATGTTTCTCTCTCATCGATGTTTCTGACTTTCTATCTCTCTCCCTTCCTCTCTGTAAAAAATCAATAAAATATATTAAAAAAAAATCAACGAATGAATATATAAAAAAGTGGAGCAAATCAGTGTTTCTCTCCCCCCTCCCTCTCTCAATTTTTAAAAAAATCATTCTTCATTCCAGAATCATACAAAATCAGGTGGTAGGTGGGTGTCAGCTCTAACTGCTACAGCTCCCTTGGCTCAGCTCTAGTCAGGCTGAAGTGGGCAGACCCCGTACACCCACAGGATTCACCCAGGCTACAAAGGAATCTTCTACCCTGTTTGTGGTTGATCACCATGGACTTGGACATGAGGGCAGAGGCTGGCCTCTCCCGCCTTTGTCCCAGGCCTGCACAGGGAATGATGCACCTGGAAAATTACCTTCCAGTTGTGTCAACTTCATTTAGATCCTGTGGAAGCTCTTGGTAGTTGTTCCTCTTCTGTGGGTCTCTGACTTCTCAACTTCAAAGCCTGGATACTCCTCAAATTCATCACTCACTCATTCAACAAACATTTCCTGGGATATGAGTATAAGTCACACATACTGGGGATACAGGTGTGTAAACTCACTGGGTTCTGCCTTGCCACTAACACTGGGAAGTTTCCACAAACCTCACAATAGTTACAATCCAACATCATAAATCAAAGTTCAATCTAATAATTGAGAATAAAAGCAACCAGCTTAAAATTATGGGTTTATTGACTCAAAAAGAGAAGTCTAAAGTATTTTAAAACCTATTCTTAAACAGTGCTGGAAGTCCTTAAAATGAGTTCATATTTAATGAAGTCCAAATTGGAGAACATAGCATGAGAGTAGAGCTGGGCTGGCAGGGCTCAATGGTTGAGCATTAACCTGTGAACCAGGTCAGGGTTTGATTGCCGGTCAGGGCACGTGCCTGGATTGCGGGCTCGATCCCCAGTGTGGGGTGTGCAGGAGGCAGCCAATCGGTGATTCTTTCTTATCATTGATACTTCTCTCTCTCCCTTCCTCTCTGAAATCAATAAAAATATGTTAAAAAAAATAAAAGAACAGAATATTTCCAAACATCTGGTCTGCTTGGTAGGCATTCAAAACACCCAGTCTTATGGCCTCAGTGTTTGATTAACGCCCCAGCACCACACAAAACCAGGCCTTGGACTGGGCCCACCAGCCCTTGATCCAGGACCATGGCTGTGCAGACTCAGATGCTGAAGGAGATTTAAGGTAGAAGTCTCTGGCCTGCAGTTACTGTTAGGGGAAAGACAGAGCATCAGGTCCAGGCTGGAGCCTGGAGGAGTCTATATAATCCTCCATCCTTTTGTCCCTCATTACCCAGGAGTAGACAAGGGAGGTGGTGTCCAATGAAGAGGCCCTTCGGTGCACAACAGTACCAAGTGCCAGCAGATGGCAGGAGTGTGCCCTCTCCACTCAGGACCTTGGCTTCACTGTAGGCTGGCCTAAAATATTTACGGCCCTTTCAAATTGGGCCCACCCATCCAGATGTGCCAGCAGTGACCACCTAGTTGAGCACAGCAGCTGAGGTGGGGACACAATGAGCATAACCTCTGCATAATGTACAGAAGTCCCTGGTCCTCTGGCACTGACCATTCCAAACGCAAGTTCTGGGTAGAGTAGGGATGACTAGGGAGATGGGCCCACTGATTTCATGGCATCCTGGCACGAGGTGGAGGACCTGTCAGGTAGTGATGGATAAACAGCAGTAGTTGGTGATCAGGCTGACTTGCTCCGCCCATGTGCTGGAAACACAAACTCACATAAACTCAACCACCTCGAGTTCCATTGCTCCAAACAACAGCAGAAAGCTCAGGAACCTCCTAATGCAAACACAGGGACCAGCAAGCATTTTCTTCACCTGACTCAAATCCATAGCCTGCTTCAGGCTATGCCATACACGGCGATAGACGCGGCAAGGTCTTGGGGACCTGCTGTGGGCTTTACCAAACCAGTGTGATGGTGACCCAAATTAAGTGTCACAACAAATCCTGAAGTGACTAACCTGTGTCCCTCTGGGATACCCGTCCACATGTTGAAAAAATGGCTCTTCCACTGGGATGAAGGTAACTCAAATATTGCCCCTCCAATTGTGGCAATGGTACCAAAGGTTAGCAGGTCTTAAGTGGACTCCTGGCCCCTGGACTCCTTCCCAACTGGGGAAACCAGGACACTGGACAGGGAGGCGGTCAATGAGGCAGGTCTGTCTCATCCAGTGTCCTCCATGGCAGTTAACTGCTCTGAGAGAGAAAGGGAATGAACATGGGCCCAGCCTGTCAGCCAGATTAATCAGTGGCTTGGCCCATGTGGAAGCTCAAGTTGACCCAGGGTGGCTGCATGCCTGGGCTGCTGATGGGGGAAGAGGTTTAAAGAAAAGGAGTCAGGTGAAGGCAGAAGGGAATCCCAACACTCCTCTTCTGGAGTTCAGCGCATGCAGGCTCACACGTCCTTGCTTAAGCCAGTCTGAGTATACTGGTGCTGAAGACACTGAGCATCTCGCTTGGCAGAGCTCACAGGACTTCTCAGCCTCAGCTGCAGAACCTGGGGTCGTCCCTCTGCGCACTCAGAACCCTACACAATTCCCCTGATGCAAGGGTCACCAGGTATGGAGTGGGACAAGATCAGAATCCCAGCAATAAACACATTTTGTATGAACTTGGATACTTTTAAAAGAGCAATTCTGAATCTTTACTTTCTAACTTGTTAGTATCAGTGATCCCATATAACTTAAGTAGTTAAGGCTGTGGGTTTATTCCCACTTACACAAATTTAAAGAGGTGAGTGGTCTATCCCATATGAATCTTCTGATGCTGAGTGAGCCTTGAGCTCCGATTAAAGGCTTTGCCACACTCGTTACATTTATAAGGCTTCTCTCCAGTGTGAATCCTCTGATGTATAATGAGATGGGAGCGCCATCTGAATATTTTCTCACACTCATTACACTTGTGTAGTTTCTTTACAGTGTTAACTTTTTTACGGCTCACATGGGTAGAACCCTCCAGGGTGCCCCCATATTCATGGTACCACTGGGCACGTGTGTGAATCCTCTGGTGCTCAATAAGGTATGAACTTCGACTAAAGGCTTTCCCACACTCATTGCATCCATAGGGCTTTACTCCAGCATGAATTATCTGGTGTTGGAAAAGGGTTGAGTTCTGACTGAAGGCCTTCCCGCACTCACCACATTTATAGGGCCTCTCCCCAGTGTGAACCCTCTGATGAATTGTGAGCTGTGTGCTCATACTGAAGGCTTTTCCACATTCCAGGCACTCGTAGGGTTTCTCTCCCTTGTGGATTCTCTGATGGTAAATGAGGCTTGAGCTCTGGCTGAAGGCTTTTCCACAGTCACTACACTCATAGGGTTTCTCTCCGGTGTGAATTCTCTGGTGCTGAATCAGGTGTGAGCCCTGGACAAAGCCCTTCCCACACTCATCACATTTGAATGGTTTTTCTCCAGTGTGAGTTCTTTGGTGGCGAATAAGCCGTGAGCTACAACCGAAGGCTTTTGCACACTTGTTGCATTTATATGGTTTCTCTCCAGTGTGAATCAGCTGGTGCTGACTAAGCCGAGAGACCCACCTGAACGCCTTCCCACACTCATCACACTTAAACGGTTTCTCTGCAGCGTGGATTCTCTGGTGCGCAACGAGGCTGGCACCATCCAGGGTTCTTGGAACTGGAGGCTTCTCCCCAGCGTGCATCAGCAGGTGCTGAGCCAGGGTTGAACTCTGGCTGAAGGCCCTCCCACACTCCTGGCACGAGTAGGGCCTCTCTCCAGTGTGAGTCCTCTGGTGTCTGACCAGCTGAGACTGCTGGCTGAAGGCCTTCCCGCACTCACGACAGCCATAGGGCCTCTCTCCTGTGTGCACCCTCTGATGGTGGATGAGGCTGGAGCTCTGACCAAAGGCTTTTCCACACTCCTCACACCTGTAGGGTTTCTCTCCAGTATGAATTCTTTGATGCTGAATAAGTTTTGAGCTCAAGCGAAAGGCTTTCCCACACTCTATGCATTTGAATGGTTTCTCTCCAGTGTGGATTCTCTGATGCTGATTAAGCTGTGAGCACAACCTGAAGACTTTCCCACATTCCCCACACTCATATGGCTTCTCTCCATGGCAGTTACTTTGATGTTTCCCCTTTAAGCAATCAGATAACTTTTTCTCGCACTCCTGACATCTGTTAGATTTCTTCTGTACACCGAAGTGAGGCAGAGCCATGAATCTGGAACTGCTGCCACACACATCGCATCTTCGAGATGGCCCGTCTACAGCAACCCCCTGGCTTTTCTCAGGCTGACAACCCAGGCTGACACGTCCCTGCTTATCCTCCTTGGCAGAGGTGTTCCTGGGAGCCACAGTCCCTGTGTGCAAGTGGTGTTTCTGAAAGAGAGAGCTTAGCTTACTCTCTGGCCAGATCTCAGGATCAGAGGTGTCTCCAAAGCCAGGACTCTGAGGATAATCCCAAGGGGGGATTTTGACCATCGCTGTCAGGGATTCCGATGTTAGCATGTGCACATCTTCACCAGCCTGCTCACCATCAGTGCTTCTTGCAGAATCTGAAACATACAGGCAGGATCAGGCTCCTTCTCCCGAGCTCACAGAAAGGACAGAGGCTGAGGTGGGGATCATCACTAGGAACTGAGCTCCCTCCTAGGACACCTGACATGCAAAGACACTATCAAAACTTGACACCTTTGGCAGTTCTCAAAATTTGGTTTCATTCATACTTTTTCTTTTACCCATTCATTTAACCACAGTGTACTCGGCTGAACGCTAAGAGCCACTCTCCCACAGGGGGCTACATCAGGAGAGGTTCATTCTGTGGGGAAATGGTGTGAGGAAAAGTCCATGAAGAATTTAACCCCTAGATGGTTTGGCTCAGTGGATAGGGCATCAGCCCAAGATTCAGGTCAAGAGCGTGCATCTCAGTTACAGGCTGGATCCCCAGCCCCAGCTGGAGTGCATAAAGGAGGAAACCCATCGATGTGTGTGTCTCACATCAATGTTTCTGTCTTTTTCTCCCCCAGCTTTCACTCTCTCTAAAAATCAATTGAAAAGCTATCCTCAAGTGAGGATTACCAACAAAAAAAGAAAGTGAACCTGATAGGGTGGGGGGTTTAGGGAGAGGCAGATTTAGGCTGAGAAGTCAGAGGAGGTGGTGAGGAAGAAAGATGAATTTTAAATTTAAAAGAGGGATGGGCAGGTGCTGAGAAAGACGAGGCAGGGAAGGTACTGAAAGGTATACAAGGGTGAGGCCAAAGGGCTGGGCATGGGCCTGTCTCCTGGTTGGGCTTCTGAGTGTGACCCAAGGCCAGAACTCTGCTTGCTGCAGGCCACTCTCCCCAATTTGACACCTGACCATGTCCCTTGCCAGTCTGCGCCTTACCTTCCCCATATGGATTTCTCCTTCCTGTGCATTTCTGGGGGGTCCATCTACCCTGCCAGCCTCCACAAGCCTTCCTGACATTCACTTACCCTCTGGACTCTCTACATAAGCTTCAACCTCCTTCCTACTCTGCAATCCCAGGAAATGTCTTTGCTTAAGTCAGACCCTGTCATCCCTAATCACCTCCAGGGTCCTCACTAGCCTAGTGCTGTCCCACAGTGAAACCGAAGACCCAGTGACAGGGCTCTGCTGACACCTCACATCAGTGTTTCAGCACAAGAGACCCATCTCTATGTCAGTCCTGGCGTATGGAAGGGGCTGCATGCAAGCTAGTGAGGTCAGCAGTGGATAAGGGATGTGTGGCTCAGAGAGGTTAAATAGTTCGCCCATGGCCACAGAGCTTATGAGAGACTAAGGAATGAACCCAGGTCTGTTTCACCAAACACACACCTTTTCAACATCTCTGTGCCCTTAGGGTGCAGGACACCTTCTGCCTGGTCCTCACTGTTTATCATTTCTGCACAAACAACCTTGGCAGACCTGCTCTCCCAACAGGGCAGGAGCAGCCACAGAGACGAGGAAACAGACAAGTATTCCTCTCCTCTGCATGCTGCTTCAAGGCAGAGGCCCCTATGAACAGCCATGAAAGAGCAGTTAAGGATGTCAGCACTGCCTGGGCCTCCTGCAGCCAGATGAGGACACTGCAAACCCACCTGGCTGCCTCGGAGTCCGCCTCCCTCTCTCCTGTAGCCAAGTCTGCAAGCAGCAGTTAGTGACATTACAAAGGTCTTGTCTCCGTACATGCCACATTCCTAGCAACAGTCTCCTACATACAGCCAGCAGGCTCCTGTCTGGCTCAACATGCACATGTTCCTTCCCTTCAGGGTCACAAGACACCTGCACCCAGTACAGCCCATCTCTTCCTGTCCCCACTTACTAATGACTACTCCTCTGACAATGACCCTCTCCTCACTAGCCCAGCCAGGCTCCTCTGAGCCTTGCTCAACCAGGCCTCCCCCTTGGTATGGAAGAACAAAACACCAGCATGGCTTCTAACAGTGCCAAGTTGCATCCCTAGGATGACACCAACCCCTTTAAAGCATCTGCCTGAGAAAACTGGAGGATGCTTGTTCCAGCCAACTCCCAAGAGCAGGGCCCGTCAGCAAGCCAAGTGTGTCACATGGACCTGCCTTTCTCTTCTGCGATCCGTCACACCCCATGCCTGGTTCCGTCACCTCTGAGTTAGCTCTCAGTGAACGCTGACCTATTGCAGTTGTCAATCGGACTAAATTCTGTCCTCACCATTGCAACTGTGACACTGACCATGAAGCCCCCAGGGAACCTCGAGTCCTGGGACTGGGCTGGCTGTGATGGCGGCAGCTGCAGGCCCTGCCCTCACTCATGACCAGGAGGAACCTGGAATATGAGCTCACCAAGCAACAAGATCACATCTTGGGCATGTTCCAGCACATTCCACAAAGTGTCTCTACAAGGCTGTCCTCTGCCCTGACATCCAGGTCTAGGAGCAGCTCTAAGTGTCATCGCAGGGAAATCTTCTCGATGCCTAACCACTAGGAACCAAGGTCCCCTCCATGTGAACCACTTGCTAAGGAGCTCTGGGTCTCCTGCCATGGTGCCAGCCTGGCCTGCGTGGCTCAGTGGTTAAGGACTGACATATGAACCAGGAGGCCATGGTTCAATTCCCAGAGTGCAGAACCGGGTTGCAGGTTCAATCCCCAGTGTGGGGCCCACATGAGGCTGCCAATCAATGATTCTCTCTCACCACTGATGTTTCTCTCTCTCTCCCCCTTCCTCTCTCTGAATCAATAAAAACATGTTTGTTTGTTTTTTTAAATCTCGCCCTAACCAGTTTGGCTCAGTGGATAGAGCATCGGCCTGCGGACTCAAGGGTCCCAGGTTTGATTCCGGTCAGGGGCATGTACCTTGGTTGCGGGCATATGCCCAGTAGGGGGTGTGCAGGAGGCAGCTGATCAATGTTTCTCTCTCATCGATGATTCTAACCCTCTCCTCCTCTCTCTTCCTCTCTGTAAAAATCAATAAAATATATTTTTTTAAAAATCTCTCTCCACCTTGGAAATGTTTCATGAGGGCTTGGTTTTAACTGGGCCAATGTGTCCCTTTACATCAAGCACGTCCAACTCGCGCCAGGCAGACCGCATGCTTGCTTTACACCTTCCCAAAAAGGGTCAGAAAGAGGTCTAGACAGGAAGGCCCTTGTTATGAGCTGATTGTGCCCCCAAAAAAGGTGTGCGGAAGCTCCAGCCCAGAACTTCAGAATACGAACTTATTTACAAACAGGATCCAGGAGATGGAGTCAGTTAGCATGAGGTCACACTGAAGTGTAGAGGCCCTAATCCAATCTGACGGCTGTCCTTGGAAAGACAGACACGGAAGAATGCGCCGTGACGTGGAGCACTGGGTGATGCAGCCACCAGAGGAGGAACACTGGGGCCACCAGAGGCTGGAAGGGTCCTCCCTACACAACACTGCCAATGCCTTGAGTTTGGACCTCTGGCCCCAAGACTGTGAGATATTAATCTCTGTCAATTCAAGCCTCCAGGCTCTGGTGCTTTGTTATGGCAGCCCCGGAGCCTGACCTGAGAGGCCAGGGTCACCCGGGACCCCAGACGTTCTGGAGGAAGCGCAGCAGTACCAGTGACATGTTCACCCGAGAGGCTGCTCAGAACCAGGATCACTCCTCCTCTTGCATCCGTGTTTGTATCTTAGTAAGAGTATTGGTACGATGAGAGACTTAATAAAATGTGGTTTAGAAACAAACTCACATGGTGATCTCTAGGGTCTGCCTTCCCGGGCACAGGCTCTGTGCCACAGGACCAAGCCTCACCTGTCGGGAGGGTCCTTCGTGCCTCTCTCGCCTCTGTTCCCTGCAGGTCAAGGACCCAGGGCTCCTGCCCTTGCTCCAGCCGGGAGATCAGCTCAGGCTTGAAGAGCAGAAATCCTGCTGTCAAGGTGACAAAGGAAACCACGTTGGTGCTGCTGGGAATGCAGCTCAGGGCTCAGTGCCCCCTGGTTTCCAAGAGTAAAGGGGTGGGAGGCTGCTGGGTACAGGCAGAGTTTCTAAAGGGAGCACCTTAGGGTTAGGATCTGGGCACATGGGCCCTCTCTGTCTGGTTCCATCCAGCTCCTGAGGCTAGACAGCAAGGGATGCCTGGACTCCCAGCCCATTAATGACCTTCTGCTTCAAGGCCAGATCCCCAGTGGACCCTGTCACCCAAGAGTTTGCCAAGAAGAGGCCGCTGTACTTCAAGAAGAGAAAAGCTAGGCACTACCAGCAAGCCCCTCAGTTCAGAGGGCAGGTATGTGCTCCAAGAGGTAGGGGTGATTAAGAAACAAGACAGGAGCATCTGAGATCTCGCTTCTCAGCATAGATCATCAGTTTGGGTCAAAGAAACTCTTATTAAAAAACAAACAAACAAAACACCCACCCTGGCCGAGCAGTGCAATTGCTTAGTGTTGTCCTGAGATGCCAAGGATGCAGGTTTGATCCGGTCAGGATACATACAAGAACCAACCAATGAACGCATAAATATGCAGAACATCTAATCAATGTGTTTTTTCCTCTCTCTCTTTCTCTTTCTAAAAACCAATCAATAAACAAAATTTTGTAAAAAGGAAAAAGAATGAAAACAAAAGAACAACAAAAATAAAGCAATGAATGAAACCAGTGAAACCAATAAACACACTTTAAACCAGATGGCAATGAGGTCCAGTCCTCACCCAGATACCCCCCGTCGTGCATCCTTGCACAAAGCAAGGGAGCTAGGCAGCCTGGGAAGCGGTGGAGACCTGTGGGCATCCCTCTGACACCCTCCTTCCAGGCATCAGCCCCATGCTGCGGGCATCAGTGTGGTGAGCTCCCAGCCCGTCCCTGTGTTTGGAGCTTCCCTCATGTTCCCAACCCTGGGGGTGGAGAAGGGCAGGCAGAGAGATCCCAGGTGGAAGGCCTCAAGTGCAGGCAGGACCCCACACTGAACAGGAAACATGTGTTCTCTCCAAGCACACATGGAACATTCAGAGAAACATGCTTGGGCCAGCCTTGAAGGTGTCATGGTGCAGTGCTTAGGACCCCACACAGAACAACCAAAATGCAATGGAACATGAACGTAACCACAACACGCAGCTCAAAACTATCAGCCACTTGGAGGTTCAGCAACGATTTACTAACTGGCTCAATTTGTAGGATGCAGCTGAAGTAGTATATAATGACAGAAGTTTACATTTTTAAATATATTTAACTAGAAATAAGGACAGTAGGACACAAATGAGGTAAACAGTAAATTCAAGAAATTGGAAACAACACAGCAAACACAAACACAAAGGAAAAAAAAAACAAGACCGGGCAGAATTCAGTGAAACAGAGAATAAGGACCCCCATACACCACGCCCCAAAATTGAGCAAAACCAAAACCCGGCTCTTGGAAAAGATGAATAAACAGTCCCGGGGCAAAACCAATCAAGACACCGCCCAAAACTTACGTAAGGGAACAGCTGCAAACACAACGGCGCTTAAAGTAAAGACAGAGTATTATGAATAAGTGCATGCTGAAAGTGGGAAATCCAAAGGAACAGGTGAATTTGTACAAAAACTAGAAGTGACAAAGGTGACAAAGGGAGAGTTCACCAGCTTGTGGGGGCCACAGGCCACGAAAGGACGAGGGCTTCCCAGGGCCCAGGTGTTTTACGGGGGCTTCTCCCAAAAGCCTGACAAGTTCCACGAACTCCATCTACGTAAGTTCCTCCAGAGGGCAAAGGAGACAGCAAAAAGCTAGTTAGTTTGAATCGCAATTCTTAAAAGTTAATCTCTTAGCCCAGACAAGGAGGAGGTGGTATTACCTCCCAGACGTCCACATACCATGTGAGGACTAAACCCGGTGACGTGAGCAAACCCAGGAGCCTGGCTGGCTCACCGTGCCCCATGCTGGGGCCAGGACCTGACACATGGCCTCCATACCCCAGCTCTGAAAGAGGCCCGGCCAGGCAGGTGCTGACCTGACGCAGGGGAGGGTCCCGAGGTGCAGCCTCACCTAGTCCGGCCACACTGCTGTGGTTCTCCAGCATCACCTCCTTGTAGAGGGCCCTCTGGCCAGGGTCCAGACACTGCCACTCCTCCCGCGAGAAGTGCACAGCCACGTCACCAAACGTCACCGCCTCCTGAAAGGACACACCCCAGCACCCCAGGGACCGCTGGGTGCCAGCCCCATTCTGGGGCCACCTCACGGCGTGTCTCAGAAATGTGGCCCACAGGGTTGGGCGAAGACAGTCACCAGGAGCCTTTGGCTCTAAAATCAAGGACAGGGACAGTATGGAGGAGGGAAGGGACCCAGACCGTGGACCTACAACCCTCCACTCGAGAGCTTCAGGCAGGCGTGAGTCCGGGCAGTGGTTTGCTCACTGCCTTGGGGATGGGCATGCCCGAGTCTGGCAAGGGCCACAGCGAGAGGCTGAAGCAGGGTCTAGCCCCAGGCACAGCGGGGCAGGGGGGGTACCCAGAGTGGCAGAACCCTCCCAAGAAGAGTGAGGGAATGGAGGCAGTCAGACTCCTACCATGAGGCTTGGTGGGTGAGTATCCATGTGTCCTGGCCGAGAAACCTGTGGACAGTTGTGAAAGGGTCAGAGGTCAGCATGCTGGAGGCCCCGCCACCCCTGACATCCAGGGTAACCCAGGGGGCACTGTGTTCTCTGATCCTTTACCTCCACGTCCAGATATTCTCTGGCTGGGACACAGGGGGAAACCAAAGCAGCCACAGCACTTGAGCATATGTCCCCCGAGGCTCCGTTCATCTTCCAGAGCGTGTGGTGGTTGTGAGTCCCTCCACGGACACTTAAGGGGTGGCTGCCACTGGTGCCCAGTGCTCAACCAGGCAACGGGACGCAGCAGCGAGCAATGCACAAGGGCTCTGCCTTCACGAAGCACGGTCTAGCAGAGAAAACAGTTCGGTAACCACCCAAATAAATGCAAAGTTAGAACCGTGATGACACCCACATACAAGCAACCACGAAAGCATTTACAGTAGGGTGCTCTGCCCTAGCCGCTTTGGCTCAGTGGGTAGAGCGTTGGCCTACAGACCTGAGGGTCCCTCCCAAATCACTAGACAAGTATTGTAGGGTCCTGGGTTCAATTCTGATTCTGGTCAAGGGCATGTACCTTGGTTGCAGGCTCCTCCCCCGTCCTGACCCTGGTCGGGCTCATGAAAGAGGCAACTAATGGATGTGTTTCTCTCACGTTGATATTTCTGCCTTTCACTCTCTCTAAGAATCAATGGAAAAATATATCCTCGGGTGAGAATCAAAAAAAGAAAAATAAAGTAGGATACCCTGACTTACTCTGATGGGTGACTCCCTGGAGGAGAAACCAGGCCAAGGAGATGCAGGGAGGCAAGGTGCTCCAGGCAGCAGGCCCAGCACTTGCAAAGGGGCTCAGGCAGGAATGGGCTGAAGGAGCCAGCGGGGCTGCGCCCCAGGGAAGCGCGTTGTGACCGGACGGACGTCAGGGTAGCGAGGAGTCTGACCAGGAGTCGTGGGGCAGAGGATGGATACAGGAACCCCTCGTGTAATCTTGGGCCTCCCCCATGTCCCCCTGGTAGGTCAGAATGAGGAGTGGGCTCCTCGTGGAGATTCTGCGTCAGAACTGGCTTGTGGGTGGATGCCCCAGGCCGTGTGCACCCAAGACTGGCTGGGCAGAAGTGAGCGTTGTCGGGCCGCGCTGGATCCAGATCCCGGTAGAGAAGGGCAGCCCTGAGAGGCAACCTTCCTACGCACGCAAGCAACAGCCCTTCCAGACACTGCATCTAAGTCTAGGTCTTCCAGGGGCCGAGAGGGGAACAGAAGGCCCTCGGAGACGGTGGTATGCAGGAAGGAGAACCCAGGATCCCTCTGGAGCAGGCTGGCGGGAGGGCCGCGCTGGAGCCTGCGGCACTCGTCCCAACGCCTCCCGCCTCGGCGGGCAAGGCGGCCGCGGCTCCACTACATTCTCTGCCAGGCGCTCAGGGCCTCTCCAAGGCGCCGCGCCACCCGAGCTTCCCCGCCGAGAGGCTGGGGAGCGCGGGGCCCGCAGTGCGGGAGGCAGGCGGACGCTGGTCCGTGAGGGCACTCCAGCGGAGGGCGCGGTCGCCTCAACTCACCCTCCCGGAGGACCGCCGGGAGCTCCTAACGTGCGACGGCGCCGGAAACAGGCCTCGAAACCCGCGCCAGCTGTTCTATTGATTTCCGGCCCTTCTGGGCCGCGAGGAAGCTGGGCCCTCTCGGTGGTTCCCGGCTCCGTCCCCGGAGCGCCGGGAAAGTGCAAAGCCCTGGGGGGGGCGGGGCGGGGCTCCAGCCTGGGAGGGGGGCTGAAACAATGGGGGGCGGGGCCAGGGCCCAAGGAGAGGGTGGGGCCAAAGTTGAGGCAGGTCGGTGCCCAGCGAAGGGACCCGCCCTGGCCCGGGGGGGGAGGAGGGGGCGGGGCCGGAGCCCAGGGAAAATTTTCTTATAAAGACTTACTCTGGTTTAAGGAGAATAAAACTGAGAATATATATTCTTTATTGAACTGAGGGAGAAAGAAACATCGATTTGTTGTTCCACTTAGTTATGCGTTCATTAGTTGAATTTTGTACGTGCCCTACCCGGGATGGAACCCGAAACCTTGGCTTATGGGGGCCTCCTTAGCTACCCAGCCATAAAAACTGACTTAGGAAAAAAACCACTGACCCTGCCCTCCCTCCCTCCCTGCCCTGCTGGCTGTCCCTCCAGGTCTCCAGGAGGCCCCCTCTCCACAGCTAAGACCCCCACCCCCACCCCTAGCTGCTCCCTGTCCCGATTCAATTCCCACTCACCTCTCCCCTCAGGTTCTGGGTAAGGTCATGTTCCCTCGCCCATTCCCTCCTTTGTCCTGGGCCATGGAGCCCCAGCTCTGCTCTCCCTATTTACTGGCTGGCTGCCCCTCTTCCTCCGCGGAAGTCGGACGTTTGCCCTCTGTCTTCCAGACCCCGGTCTTCGCACTGTAAACCACGTTCCCCGAATCTACCCACCCGTTTCCTTTAAAGGGGATCTCGCCAGGCCAAGTCGGGAGCCCCCGGCCCCGCCCTCGGTGTTAGGCAGCGTGACCCTAAATAAACCACCCAACCCCTCATGGCCGCCCCGATCGCTCAGTGGGGGATGCCCCCACCTCCGAGAGTCTTCCTTGAGGGTGGGGCGCCCCTCTACCCTTCTTCCGGGCCCCGCTCGCTGTACGACCGGGTAGCTTGAGAGCTGCCGGCTGGACCGGTCACTCCAATGCGCCTGCGCAGAGGCCTGGGCGGGGTAAGACTACATGTTCCAGTATGCACTTTGCTTGCGGCCTCGGCGCCTGCCCGGAAGTTAAGGTGCTTTAGGCCCCGCCCCGGAAGATAAGGCCGCTTTCGGGCGCCGAGGATCCTCTTTCCGTCGCGCTAGGCAGAAGGTAAGTAGTGGTTTTGTCCTGATCGCTCCGCTGTTATCCGCCGCCATCCGCCGTTGTCCCCCTCCCTGAGGCCCGCGAAGGATCTAGGCTGGCTCCTGAGATGACTCCCGGGTGCACAGCTGGGGGTGGTGGCACGAAGGGGGCCAGGAACTGGAGGATGGAGCCTGGGAAAAAGGATCACTGAAGCCGGGTGGCGGGAGTGTCTGGGCCCCTTCGGGCGCTGACCGTGACGTTCCCGCAGACTGCCGCCATGGGCCGCGTGATTCGTGGGCAGAGGAAAGGCGCCGGCTCCGTGTTCCGCGCGCACGTGAAACACCGCAAGGGCGCCGCGCGTCTCCGAGCCGTGGACTTCGCGGAGCGGCACGGCTACATCAAGGGCATCGTGAAGGTGCAGGGCGCAGGCCGGGGCGGGTGCGGGCATGGGGTGCTCCGCTGGGTCCCCCACGCTCACGGCGCCTCTGCCCGCAGGATATCATCCATGACCCAGGCCGCGGCGCGCCCCTGGCCAAGGTGGTCTTCCGGGATCCGTACCGTTTTAAGAAGCGGACGGAGCTGTTCATTGCCGCCGAAGGCATCCACACCGGCCAGTTCGTGTACTGTGGCAAGAAGGGTAAGCGTCATGCTTCGACGGGAGGATGGGGTTGCACAGCGAGGTGCACGTAGGTCGGCAGGAAAGGCACCCAGGAAGAAGCCTTACAGGGTGATCCTTGCTGGACCGGTGGCGGGAGAATGGAGGAGGGCTGCGCTGGCCGTTTTGGGGTGTTGTGAGGAGGGAGTGGCTTTGCGTTGCCTCTGGCCAGCAGTCCTTAAAAACTATGCGGCCCGCCGGCGTGTCTCAGACTGAGTATCGACCTACCAACCAGGAGGTCACCGTTTGGTGTCTGGTTGCGGCACTTGCCGGGTTGTGGTCTCTTCCCTAGTGGGGTGAGGCTGCTGATGGATGATTCTCACTGATGGTTTTCTGTCTTCCCCTGAGGCCAAAGAAAATGTTGCTTTTGAAAGTGCCATCTCGCCGTACTGACTGTTCCTGGCTGCTCTCCCTTGCAGCTCAGCTGAGCATCGGCAATGTGCTCCCGGTGGGCACCATGCCTGAGGGCACCATCGTGTGTTGCCTGGAGGAGAAGCCTGGTGATCGGGGCAAGTTGGCCCGGGCCTCTGGGAATTATGCCACGGTCATCTCCCACAACCCCGAGACCAAAAAGACGCGAGTGAAGTTGCCCTCGGGCTCCAAGAAGGTCATTTCCTCAGCCAACAGAGCTGTGGTCGGTGAGTGGCAGGCAGCAGTTGAATGGTTCGGGTCGCTTGTGAACCGTTAGCAAGCTGGTAGACCTGGGCCTTGGAACCTAACTTCCCACTCCGATAAAGTGTAGGCTCTGTAAGCTTGAGTACATACACATGGTTTTCGAGTCGTAATCTTTGAAAAGTGGGCACAGTGGTACCTGCTTCATTCCAGGGTGAGAGTTGAAGGAGACCAGGTTTAATCTACTGGGCTTGTCTGCATTCTCTCATAACCTGGACTTGCTTGGTTCCTGCCCCTACCTTCACCTGCTAACAACCTTTTCATAGAGGTATGGTTTCCATGAATTTGCCCAGTATGTCCATTAAAAAGGATTTGTACCCAGGTTTGTTCACTGTGCTGTTTGGCAACACTTTCAAGTCCTGTGGCAAAGCTGGCTGAGATATGGCATGGTGGCTCAGCCATCACGTTGGGGTTCAAAGTTCGAGTGACCTGCCCATGTCAGACATGGTACAGGGAGGGTTTCCTGGACAACCCTGGATTGAGATTGGCATCCCATGGAACCTGAAGAAGCTAGCTGCTGTCAGTTACTGTCAGGCTATCCCTTCTGTGTGGTAGTTGCCAGGTGTTACTGGCATTTGTGAATTTTGTGGCGCTATATGACAGTACAGCGAGAAGGCGATCAGTGCAGGCGGTGGGGTGCTGAGAAGAACCTGGCAGGGGATATTCTGTCTGATGAGAGAACATGATGCACCTTTCTGAGTTGCCTAATTATCCTCAACAGGTGTGGTGGCTGGAGGTGGCCGCATTGACAAGCCCATCCTGAAGGCTGGGCGTGCCTACCACAAGTATAAAGCAAAGAGAAATTGCTGGCCACGTGTGCGGGGTGTGGCCATGAACGTAAGTAGCCCTGTAATAGGCAGTGGGGAGTATTCAGGACACAGGGCCTGAGGCTGGTAGGCAGGTCCTTTAGAATCTCCTCTCAGGTGGGGCATTTGGGTGACAATTCATAGGTATAGGCCTCTTGATCCCAGCCCCTTGCCCACGCCCTCCCTTAGAGTGGGACCACCCCACATTAACACTACCTCCCTTTGCCTGCAGCCTGTAGAGCATCCATTTGGAGGTGGCAACCACCAGCACATCGGCAAACCCTCCACCATCCGCAGAGATGCCCCTGCTGGCCGAAAAGTGGGTCTCATTGCCGCTCGCCGCACTGGGCGTCTACGGGGAACCAAGACTGTGCAGGAGAAAGAGAACTAGGGCGGGGGGCTCAATAAAGTTTGTTTTCCTGACACTGAGCTGTTCAGCCTGTGGTTTCAGAGGGAAGTGTGCTGCTGGGAGGACTGCTGAGCAGAGGCAGCTCGAGTGGAGGTGGGGGTGCTCAATCCAATCCCACCTTCATTCCCGGAATCCCACCAGCGTCCAACACGGACCTGTGTCCTGAGCCCTGAGAAAAAGCAGGTGAGGGTGTGGGTGTCTGAAGCCACAGAACTCTCCTGTGATGAGAAGATGGAGTTTCTCAGGACAAATGGGCTTCCTGTTTGGCCACAGCTAATGACACCTTTTCCCACATTTCCTGACAGGTCTGTCAAAGGTAGCAGAGGCTGCTGAGCAGGCACCAAAGTGAGACCCTAAGCCATCAGCCATTAGGAGCAGGACACTCCCAAGAATCTTCTCGCAGTGGTTCTCTTGTGAGCCAGTGAAGAGGGCTGCAGGGCACTAACTGCAGACGGGGGCACTGGCTGGCACTCCATGATGGCGACCTACCTGAACACTGGTCACCTCAGTCATTCTATGGGCTGTGCTGCTGGGGCCCTCCTGGATGAGAAGGCCTTCTGTGACTGTCAGGTGGCTCCTTGCTCTCATGATCCAACCCATCTTCAGTGTGACCCTTGCCCCCAGTTCTCAGCCTTTCCTTCCCTGGCCCGACCTGGCCTTGGCCCTGGGCAGTCACTCAGCAGGGCTAGCATTCTCTGCAGAGAAACACCTGAAGGGAAGAGCATGAGCCTTGGTTACCTAGACAGTTAAGTGACCTGCTACAGCGTCACTGCTCCTGACAGTTACCAGGGGCCTTGGCCACGAGACTGGCTATCAAGAAGGAACGCTGCAGAAGCTGGTGCTGGGGGCGGTCCTTTGTCTAGGTAGAGTGGACACGCCCATTTACAGGGGTTGGCTTTGACCCGTGAGCACCCTCTTGAACTTCCTGGGTGATCTCATCGTCTGGGGACCCCTTTGATTCTCTGGCTTTCTCTGTAAAAGGCCTGGTCTTCTGTCGGTTGTAGCGCCTTTAGCAGCGCCTGGAGTTTCGCTGAAAAAGAATTGCTGTAAAGTTAGTCTTTGAAATCGGTCCACAAAGCCCCCCTGAACACAGGCTCCCAACTGCACCCGGCCAACTGCACCCGGGGGCAGCGTCCCGACTTGTTGCGCTTCAGTTCCAGTTCCTGGAGGAGTCCAGCCACCGAGATGTGGGAGCCGTTTCCCAGAGCGGCCAGGGCGCAGGGGGCGGGGCTTGTACCACTTCCGGCGGGTTTCAATTGGCGGGGCGGGAGGCGGGCGGTGCCTTCTGAGGCGAGGCTCCTCGGCTGCGGGGAGGTGAGTGTGGGTTCTACCGGGCGGGCGGCGGCGGGCCTCCCTGGCGCGGACCTCCCCTCGCAACCGCCCAGGGGTCGGCCACGCCTCCCGCATTTGGCCCCCAAACCCTGACCAGCTTCTCCCGGCGCGGCGTCCCCTCTGCGTCCGGGCACCGCGTCGACCTTGCCGACAGTTACCCGCCCCCAGCGAAGCCGGCCTTCCCCTTGCGAAGCTCCGCGCTCCGCCCGGGGCCTTCAGGGGCGGGGTCGCCGCATTTCCTTCTTCCTTTGGCCTCCAGCTCCGGGCATTCAATGCCAACACACCTGTCCACGGCCACTGCCCTCTGTGCGCCTCCGCTCACCCCGCGCGCTCCCATTGCCACGGCCTCCCTGCTGTCCCTCGTGGGCCCCCGCTGCCGCCCGGAGCAGTCCCCGCGCCCGCCTGTGGCACCGCCGCCTCCCCAGTCCGCCTGGCGGCGCAGCCACATCCCTGTTTCTCTGCGCCATGGTTTTGAGCATATATATATATATTTATACACACACACACGTGTATATAATTTAGAGAGAGAAAGGGACAGGCATGGGAGAGGAACACCAATCAGGCCCTACCTGGGATCCAGCCTGCAGCTCCTGGTCCCTGGGGTGACGTCCCGCCACGGAGCACACCTGCCGAGTGGCTGCTTGTCTTTTAATTTTGTGGCGTCTCGCGTCCAAGTGTTTTCGATGGAGTGAAACTGAACACTTCTGTCATGGCTGTAAGCATGTTTTGCAAATGCTCAGGTCTTCAGCCTGACTTATTTGTGTGCCATGGCAGGTGGCGGCGGACGTGGTTCTGCTGTGAAGCCGATGGCGGCAGCACCGTTGGGTGCACGCTCCCCAGCTGCTCACAGGGCAAAGGTGCCGTCAGCGTGCACTCTGCATGTTCTGCCACCTTCCCCACAGCCCAGCGGCCGTCATGCCGGAAGGCACACCTCCCGCTGCCTTCCGGTTTGGCATTGCTGCGGCTAACCGTGGGCGGTCGCTCTTGTGGTGCCTGGAGTGGTTTTCGTCCCATGTCCTGCTTCGGTTTTGATTGCACAGAGGTAACAGATTCGCTGGAGGAAATTGACGGTTTTGTGGTGTTGGGTCCTATTTATGAACGTTGTCTTTCTCCATATCTCTTTAATGCCCTTCGCTAAGGTTTATAATTTCGTCCATAAAGTCCTTACGTGCCTTTTGTCAGTCTTGGTAGGTGCGGCCTAGCAGTGTGTGCGGCTGCTGCGAGTGCAGGTGGCCGGTTTCCGGTTTCTGACGGCGCAGCGCGGCTCTGACATACTCCCTGCGGCTCTCCGTCCAGTGGGTTGGGTTTTCCCTATGGGTGACCCCATCATTCCCTTAATAACGGGACGTTACCTGTTCTCTTCCAGTCCTTACGGCTCATAGTCTCCTTGGTCCGGGCCACACTGGGCACCGCCGCTGTGTGTGTGGTGTGCGCGTCGTTCGCGTTTCTGTTCTCAAAAGCATTTTTCTTCCTCTGTGGCCCCCAGATCCCCACACTGGCCCTGCCAGATGTTTGTGTATTACTAGCGATTTCAAAGGAACCAATGTTGAGATTATTTACTTCCTGAATTGCTTTCTTATACTGTGCCTGCTTTTTTGTTAAATGTTTAGATCATTTATTTGAGTCTCTCTTGTGTTGAAATTAGTGCGTTAAGGATGCACATTTTTCTTTAGGGAGCCTTTTTGGACATTTCCACCTTGTTTTTATGTTTTTCTTGGAGGGGTGCTTTTGTAATCATGTATTTCTAGTATAAAAACAGAATGGTCAGAGAATATTTTGCCAAATAATGCAGCCTTTGTAATTTGTTGACACTGTCTTTGCTGTCTGGCGTGTGTGTGTGTGTGTGTGTGTGTGTGTGTGTGTTTTTAATAATAACGTACATCCTGAAAAAATGTGTATCCTTCATGCTTTAGGTAAAATTGTTAATTCGCCCTAACCGGTGTGGCTCAGTGGATGGAGCGTCGGCCTGTGGACTGAAGGGTCCCGGGTTCGATTCTGGTCAAGGGCATGTACCTTGGTGGCGGGCACATCCCCAGTGGGAGGTGTGCAGGAGGCAGCTGATCGATGTTTCTCTCTCATCGATGTTTCTAACTCTCTCTCTCTCCCTTCTTCTCTGTGAAAAATCAGTAAAATATAAAAAAAAAAAAGTTAATCCACGGGTTTCTGAGGGAAGTGTGATAAATCTCTCATTCTCCAGCTCCTCTTTGATGCTTCAGTTAGCTTTGGATTTTTACAGTTTGAGCGTTTGTTGGTAGGTACATGTTTGCAATGACAGTTTTCTGGTGGGTTTTTCCTTTTTTTAATATGCAGTGTTCATTTTTGTTCCTATTAGTGAACTTTGCTTTCAGTTCCATTTTGGTTGATATAAACATTGCTAAGTCACATGCAGCAATGCCTATTAAGCTCAGTTACACAACAGCAAAGGGGGAGCTAGCACGGAGGAGTGCAGACCCCCGCTCCTGGACTCGCTCCGCAGAGGCACAGCTGATGCGTCTGGAAGTCAGGGTGTGCCACTCCAGGACAGCGCTGCTTTGGCCTGGCTGCTGTGGCTCCACTGGTTGGAGCATTGTCCTGTACGCTGAGAGGTCACCGCTTCGATTCCCAGTCAGGGCGCACACCCAGGGTGTGGGTTCCACCTCTGGTCGGGTTGCATGCGGGAGGCAACCAATCAGTGTTTCTCTCCCCCTCTCCCTCCCTCCTCTTTAAAATCAATGAAAAGCATATATTCCAGCGATGGTTTTACAAAAGAGCTCTTTATTTTCATGAGTGTTTGTTGGGTGTGTATGATATCCATCCTGTCTGTGTTGTCTCACTGTAGGTTATGTAGATGCATTTTATGTATTTAATAGGAGGGCCTTGTGCTTCTCGTAGATGAGTTTAACCCTGTTCTTTTCACCATCACTCATCCCTGGGACTTGTTTCTACTAGTGTCGTATTTTTTAATTGCTTTTTAAAATATATTTCTTTATTGATTTCAGAGTGGAAGAGACAAGGAGAGAGAGACAGAAACATCAGTGATGAGAGAGAATCATTGATCGGCTGCCTCCTGCACACCCCCCACTGGGGATGTGCCCGCAACCCAGGTACGTGGCCGAGGCCAGAATCGAACCTGTGACCCTTCAGTCCGCAGGCTGACGCTCTATCCACTGAGCCACACCGGTTAGGGCATAGTTTTGTATTTTTACCTCCTATAGTTTGTCTTCACTCTGTGCCTTCTATTTAGTGTGTTTTTGCTACTTCATTTTCCTCCTCAATCCTTAGTGTGTTATCTTTATTCTTTCATGTAAGGGTGTTTATGTGTGTGGTGGGGTGGGGGCAGGAAGTTTTCTGGGAGGCCAGCTGTGCCCCACGGGGATGGGCTGGGCCCGCAGGAGGGACCAGGCTGGGCCTCCATGTGTTTCTCTCTCTTCCTTCAGCACCTGAGTGACTGACTCCTGCCTACCACGCCTGGGAAGACCAGGGTACCACATAATGGCGGCTTTGCACCTGTCCACCGCGCGCCAGGTGAGCATCCATCCTCCCTTGGAGGTATGAGGTCTCCACGCTGGGCTTCCCTTTCTGCTCTGCCTCAGCAAACACTGTCAGACATCTTTGGTCTAGGTGCTGAGCAAAGGAGGGGTGACCTTGGCACTCCCCCAGTCTCCCTGAATTAGCCGCCTCAGCAGCCAAATGGTCAGTCCACCCGCCTAGGCCGTGCTGGGGCATCAGACCTGCTGTGTGCACAGCATGCCTCTGCCGGCCTGCCCAGGGCCCGGTCTGAGCCTCACCTGGTCCTGCAGCACCCCTGTCATTTCAGGCCCAGGTGACCTTCGAGGACGTGGCTGTGCTCCTCTCCCAGGAGGGGTGGGAATGTCTAGGCCCTGCTCAGAAGGGCCTCTACAGGGACGTGATGCTGGAGACCTACAGGAACCTGGTCTCCCTGGGTTAGGCCCCTTGTCAGGATGCAGCTCAGGGAACAGCCCTGGGCACTGAGGGCTCCACAGCGACTGGGCTGGGGGCCAAGAGACAGGTTTGGTCTGTGCCTAGGAGCGGCCTAGGTGTGGCTGGGTTAGCCTCTCCCTCCTCTGAGCTCCTGGGTAGACTGGACTCTCCCTGCCCCGGGCCCAAGGCAGATCACGTTCCAGGGGAGGCTGCGTCGTCCTGCGGGGAGGGACCTTGCGCTGCTGTTCCTGTGCTCAGATTTTCGTCTTCATGACCACCCCAGCCCCCGGAGTGTGAGGCCTTCCCATCTCCCCCCACATGTGCTTCCCTGGCCCCTGCAGGCCCCCACCCCGTGTGCTAGGCACTAACCCCAGTCCCGGTCTCCTTCCCAGGAGCTGGACCTGCAGGTCCCAGGCCTGGGATGGTCACACAGTTGGAGCGAGGTGATGAACCACGTGTCCTGGACACACATGGTGCGGAGGGGAGAGAGCGGCTGGGACTCGAAGACTCAGGTGCGTGAGGAGCTGATTCCCTCACGAGTCGCTGAACAGCATTGTAGGGTCCAGTGTGTGCAGCTCGTGACTGAGGAGTTTGGGGGAAGATGCAGCCCCGGGGGCGGCCTCTGCTGAAACCCAGGTCCACTCCATCAGCCTGAGTGTCTCGATGGGACGATTCCTGAGCTGAATGTTCTACGTGGGAGAGGAGCAGTGTTGATGGACAAGAAGAGGGAAGGGCATTTGGGTGAAATGTGAGACCCCGGGAGCTCTGCTCCCGAGAGCAAGCCGGGACAGACAGTGCCAGTCACTTCATCACCCCCAGCTTCTGCCAGTTCCAGCCCACTGAGGGGCGTGCTGAGGGAAGACACCACCCCGTCGGCCCTGGCACATGAGCTCCAGCCCTGTCTGGCCCACACCCAGACTCGGTGCACGCCCATGTCTGTGCACAGGAGACTTGGTCACCCAATCACCGGAAGTGCCCTCAGGAGGCGCTCTCCAGCTTCACTGCCATAGATGGTCCTGCCCATCTTTTTTTAAACTACATTTTATTGATTTTTTACAGAGGAAGGGAAAGGGAGAGGTAGAAACATCGATGAGAGAAACAATGGTCAGCTGCCTCCTGCACACTCCCTACTGGGGATGTGCCCACAACCAAGGTACGTGCCCTTACCGGAATCGAACCCGGGACCCTTCAGTCCGCAGGCTGACGCTCTATCCACTGAGCCAAACCAGTTAAGGCTGGTCCTGCCCTTCTTGATGATGTCCTGGGAAGGAACACCTGGCTCAAAGGATTTGAATTCTCTTATGTAAATTTATATATTTGAATATAAATACTTACAGAAATGGGAGGAACCCTAAATTTATACAGCTCAATATATATATATATTTAAATATGTTTTTATTGATTTCAGAGAGAGGAAGGAAGGGAGAGGGAGAGAGAGATACAAACATCAATGTTGATAGAGAATCATTGATTAGTTGCATCCTGCACACCCCCACTGGGGACTGAGCCCACAACCCAGGCATGTGCCATGACGAGGAATCAAACCGTGACATCCTGGTTCATAGGTCGCCGCTCAACCACTGAGCCACGCAGGCCAGGACAGCTCAGTAATTTTTATAAAAATAACATCCTTGCCCTGACTGTTTGGCTCAGTGGATAGAGCGTCCGCCTGCGGACTGAAGGGTCCTGGGTTCGATTCCAGTCAAGGGCACATGCCCGGGTTGTGGGCTCGATCCTCAGTGGGGGACATGCAGGAGGCAGCCAAGCGATGATTCTTTCATCATTGATGTTTCCATCTCCCTCTCCCTTCCTTTCTGAAATCAATAAAAATGTTTAAAATATATATATATACATATCCTGCCCTAACAGGGTTAGCTCAGTGGATGGAGCGTCGGCCTGTTTGAAGGGTCCCAGGTTTGATTCTGGTCAAGGGCACGTGCCTTGGTTGCAGGCTCATTCCCCAGACCCAGGTCAGGCAAGAGCAGGAGACAGCCAATCAACGTGTTTCTCTCACATCGAGGTCTCTCTCTCCCCCTTTCCACTCTAAAAATCAATGGAAAAATATCCTTAGGTTTTTATTTTATTATTTTTTAAATATACTTTTATGAACTTCAGAAAGGAAGGGAGAAAGAGACAGAAGCACCAATGATGAGAGAGAATCGTGGACCGGCTGCCTCCCGCACGCCCCGCACTGGGGATCGAGCCCGCAGCCCGAACAACTGCCCTCACCTGGAATGGAACCGGGACCTCCTGGTTCATAGGTCGGCACTCAACCACTGAGCCACCCTGGCTGGGCAAGAGGTTTCTGATTATTTTAAACAAAATACTGTTGTGCTTGTCATCGCAGCAAAACACCTTTGCTGTGTCACCATTGCTCTTTCCTCAATACTAGAAAACTCACACTGTAAAGAATTCTACATATTTATATACTGTAAATGTTAAAAAAGTAACATCGTTCATACTGTTTTGTGTATCTAATAAGAGTGGATGAGTACTTTGTTATTGTGCTAAAGTATATATAACAGAATTTATCATTTTAGCCACGTAAGGTGTACAATTCAGTGGCATTAAACACATTCACAGTGTGTGTAACCAGCACCACTGGCTATCTACAGAACCGTTTTATTATCCCCAACAGAAACTCTACCCTTAAACAGCCACTGTCCATCCTCCCCTTGCCCCTGCAGCTGGCAACCCTCGATTCTGTTCTCTGTCTGTATGAATGTACATATTCTAGGCACACATATAAATGGAATCCTATAATATTTGCCCTTAATGCCTGTCTTATATCACTTAGCATTATAAATGTCCTCAAGGTTCATCCATGTTGTAGTCTGTATCGGAAAGTTATTCTTTTTTATGGTTGAGTAGTACACCACCCTTTGTAGATACCACATTTTGTTTTTACATTTATATTGATAGACACTTGAGTGTTTCTATCTTTGGGCTAGTGTGCATAAGGCTGTGAACACTGGTGTACAACTATCTGTTTGAATTCTTACTTGCAGTACATCTGGATATAATCCTAGGAGTGAAGTTGATGGATTACATGGTGATTCTATGTTTAACTTTTTGAGTAATAGCCAAACTGTTTTCCACAGTGGCTGTACCAGTTTTGAATCTCTACTAACAATGAAGGTTTCAATTTCTCCACATCTTTGCCAACACCTGCTTTTTATTTATTTATTTTTTTGGTACTAGCCGTCTTAAAGGGTTTGAACTGGTACCTCATTGTGGTTTTGGTTTGCATTTTTCTAACGACTTTTTCACATGCTGATTGACCACTCATATGTCTATGCAGTTCCTTTGCCCATTTTTGAATTGGATTATTTTGTTTTTTTGTTGTTGAGGAGTAGTTCTTTATATATTTTGCGTAGTAAGTCCTTATCAGATATATGATTTGCAAATATTTTCCCTCATTCTGTGACTGGTCTGTCTACTCTTTTTTCCTGTGTCTACTCTCTCTCTTTTAAATAATATGCACAGTTTTGTGTTCGTTTGTTTTTTAACGGAGGCAAAGTTTATTGAGAGAAGCACTCCCGGAAAAGGTGTATCTGGGGTTCCAGGAGCAGGCCCGTGTCTAGAGCTTCCTTGCCATGTTCCAGTCTACTAGTGCATGTGTAGGGTCCCACATGGCCATGAGCCACATGGACACAGGAGGTGTGTTCCCCCACCACAGGCACGTCAGGAACCCATTGTGTGCTGGGGGGAGAGAGAGAGGGGCGCTCACAGTTCTTTTTTTAAAAATGTGTTTATTGTCCTAACCGGTTTGACTCAGTGGATAGAGCGTCAGCCTGTGGACTCAAGGGTCCCAGGTTCGGTTCTGGTCAAGGGCATGGACCTTGGGTGCGGGCACATCCCCAGTGGGGGATGTAGGAGGCAGCTGATCGATGTTTCTCTCTCATCGATGTTTCTGACTCTCCCTTTCCCTTTTTCTCTATAAAAAATCAATAAAATATATTTTAAAAAAATAAAAAAAATGTTTTTATTGATCATTAGGGAGAGGGAGAGACAGAAACATCAATGATGAGAATCATTGATTGGCTGCCTCCTGCACGCCCCCTAGTGGGGATGGAGCCTGCAACCCAGGCTCGTGCCTTAACTTGGTTCATAGGTCAACACTCAAACACTGAGCCACACCAGCTGGGCTCTGCATACTCTCAGGGTAATGTCCTTTGATGCACAAACGTTTTTAACTTAATGAAGTTCAATTTATCTATTTTTTCTTCTGTTGCTTGTGCTTTGGGTGTCATATCTAAGAAATCATTGCTAAATCCAAGGTTCTGAAGGTTTTCCCCATGCTTCCTTTGGAGTTTTATTTACTTATTTCTTAATCTACACCTAAGGATACTCTTTTCCCCCATTGATTTTCAGAAAAATGGGAGAGAAAGAGGTGAGAGAAACATCGGTGTGAGAAAGACACATCAATGGGTTGCCTCCTGCATGCGCTCTGGACCGGGCTCAGGGACTGACCTTGCAGCCCAGGTCCTGCCCTAGAGGTTTCAGCGGAATCATGCCCGGCACTGCTCTGGCCCAGGTGGTCTTCCTTCAGATTGCTAAGAACTCCTGCTCTGAGCGTCATGACGTCAGTCTGGATGTCCCCCGAGCAAGTGGCACCCCAGTGACGGTGGCCCCCTTGAAGAGAGCACAAAAGCTCTCTGTGGGAGGGCTGGAGAGGCGGTGGGCCGCACGCTGTGTTTAGTGAACAGTGACCCTGGAAGAAGAAAACGCTGAGTCTTCATTGTGCGAGACGAGGGGACATGGTTTGCCCAGTTTTCTGTTCTGCTTGATTTTGGCTCAGAAAGGCACGAACGTGAGTTGGTGACACTTTCACCAGGGCCAAGATCACGCCCATCTAGGGAGGGGGCAGCATGGGCGAAGGGCCCCATGGGTTCCAGATGTTTCCACTGGGCCATCTCAGGCCGTTACCCCTGGCATCTGCTGGGCTGTGAGCAGCGGGCAGTGATTCAGATCAGCTGTCGGGTCAGACAGCTGAAGCCCGTGGCCCACGTACAGTCAGCATCCCCAGGTGAGAGGTGAAGCACCCGTCCCGATGGGCACGATGAGGCCAGGTGGAGTCATGCTCAGTGTGCATGCTTGGTGCCATGACCTGGGATTGTGGCTGACTCTGTGCACATCCCTGGACAGAGACCAAGGCAGGACATCAGATCGGAGCCAGTGTCACTGGGAGCAGTCCGAGTGTACCCTCTAGGCTCTCCTTGAGTCCCCCACTAGAGGTGGCTGTGTAGCCTGTGCCCTACCCCAGTCTGTCCGTTTTCCGCATCCTTCCTTCCTGTAGCTGAGGACTGAGCCTCTCCTAGACCCACTTGGGTTGTGGGAAGTTTGGATGCCTGCCTCATAGCAGTGAACAGCTCCCTGGTGGCTGTACCTGTGCAGAGTCCTGAGCACACAACAGTCACACAGAATCTGAGTCCTAGGCAGGTCTTCCTGCTGTGCTTTCATTTCATTTATGCAATGAGCCTATGACACGGACAATAACCTGGAGGGAAGTGACCGGAGTCAGAGCAGTGTGAGGCAGGCCTGGGCTCCCACGCACTCTTACCCCCGTGCAGAAAGGGCTGACCTGACCCCAGGAGAGGGCTGGCTTCTTCCCGGTGGTGTGTACTTGTACCCTAGGGCCACAGCCGGAAGTTTGCTAGCAGTGTGATTTAGGGTTGGACCTCTAGCAGGGCTGGAGTCTGAGGTCAGGCGTGCAGGCAGTCAGCTATGTTGATGTCACCGAGCCAATAAAAACTCTGGATGCCAAGGACCAAGTGAGCTTCCTTGGGTGGCAATATCCCCTGAACACTGTTACGCATCGGTGCCTCGAAGGAAAAGCTGTGACTTCCCAGGGAGAAGACAACAAAATCCCTGCCTTTGGTATTTTTCCTGGATTCTGCCCCGTGCAACCCCTTGGCTGATGGCTTTTAATGTCTGTTCCCTGTAATGCACTGTAGTCAGCTTTCAGGGTGAGTTCTGAGCCAATGCAGCAAATTATTGAAATTGAGGGTGATGTTGGTGACCTCTGAACTTTTGATTGGTATTAGAAGCGAGGGCAAGTCTTGGGGACCCGTGACCTCCACACCATGTCAACTTCATTTCTCAGGTTGAGAACTTTTATGCATGACAAGCATTTCCCATTCTCACCAGGTGGACCATAGCAGAGACCCCCAGTGCTCCCAGTCCCATACCTGTGACCTTCCTCTGCCCTTGGCCAAATCCACGCACGGGAAAGACCATCCTGGACCTGTGCCACCAGGCCCCCTGCATGGAGTGTCCCCCAGGAGTGCCCCTGCCTCTCTTAGGGCCACCTCAGGCTCCGGCCATCTGCTCCAGAGGTGGACCATGCGTTGTGTCCCCACACCTGGTGAGTCTGATTTTATCAGTAACAGTAGCAGCCAGCACCAAAGCACCCCGTCCCCACACCTTCACCGCGGCTACAGAATCCGTGTTCCTAACTGTTTGGAACTGGCACACGAGCCTCTTTCAGATTTTCCTGGCAGTATTTTCCCTTATTTGTAGAAATTCCTTATGCCAGAGTTACTGCTTTTTCTTCACCCACAAATATGTTCTGCTCATTGCTTTTTTATTGTAAGGTATGTCAGGTTATACAGTTACACAGAAACAAATTTCAGGTGGACTAAAATGTTTCCAATAGAAAATTTGAAAAGAACTGTCAAATTCTTGCTAGCTGTAAGGAGAAATGCTATAGATTTAAATACATAAAATGTGCAGACTTCAAAATAAGTGTTGAATGCTGCCGACAAGTCAGAGCTGGGAAGTAATGGCTGAGAAGGCATTTATCAGGGTGAGGGGAACCCCAGATCATTTTGGCCTTTGATGCCAGGGCCACTTCATGACCCAGCAGGTGGTGTGTCACCTCCCACTCCTGGGGCAGCAAGCACAGCCCAGGAGCCTCCCTAAGGGGAGGGCGCTGTGCTCACTCCAGCTCCACGGACACTGAGCCTGATGCTCACCAAGAGCTCCATGGCATCTGATCAGGAAAAGGCATGATGGGCCCTCGGCAGTTTTGCTCAGTGGACAGATCACTGGCCTGTGGACTAGGGGGTCGCAAGTTCGATTCCGGTCAGGGGCACAGGCCTGGGTTGCGGGCTCGATCCCCAGTTTAGGGGTGGGGGGGGGGACGCGAGGCAGCCGATCAATGAGGCTCTCTCATCATTGATGTTTGTCTCCCTCCCTGAAATCGATAAAAAAAAATGTTTTTTAAAAAGGCATAATGGTATTCTCTACACTGAACAGCACAACGTAACTGCACTTGTTCTCAGGCTGCCGTCAGCACGTCTCGCTCTTGCTCTAACTCTCCCCAGCATTAGGACTGGGTCTGAGTAGGGCTCCGTGAGCGAGGGCTAGAGCTGCGCTCGGAAGGGCGGATGGTAACATCTGTGACCGCTCCTCAGGAGGGAACAGGCATTGCTATGGACTTAAGCACCGATGGCACGGTGCTTCATTTCTCCTGAGAAATGGATAAAATTTTAGTGAAAAATTATTAAGAAACCAGATTCATTACAGTACATGACAATGGATAACTGAACCAGGAATAAAAAAAATGAAAAACAAAGTCCCTTAAACTTATGAACAGAAAGATTTGATAGGAAAAAGAGCTATTTGAATTTGAGAATTTTGTTTTTAAAATAGGCACCAAAGAAGTCTTTTCAGTCACATCTTTTGGAAACAGCAGTGTGTAGCAGTACCCACTAGACGCAGCAACTATGTCTGGGGCTGAGCGGAGCTTCCCACCTCCACCCAAACGGGGCCCCGACACCCAAGACATCCCATGGTTTCTGGGACCCAGGTTCTGTTGGTCATAAGGATGGGTTTTGAGAAAAAGATTCATTTTTGAGATGAAAATTTTAATAAAAAGTTAGGTCATCCCTTCTGATCTTGAGCGAATTTAAAGCCCCAGATAAAGGTTTTCCTAAATTTATATAATTTCTCACTAATGTTTACTTTTTTTCTCCATACAAAACAGAAGATTCTACACACTTATGATTTTCAGCCATATTACATGTTGCTACTTGGTGACACTTTCTAATGTCATTTCATCTACAGACACTTAAGTGGTTTAACAGGAAATAGTCTAACATTCTCATTCAAAGTGCAATAATTAGAATAATCATTGTGATTAGGAAAGGCATGAAATGTTCGAAGAAGAAACCTTTATTTGGGAAGTAAACAAGTTTTATTGTGACAGTAATCCTTATGCTTTAATTTCCTTTAGTTTCTCTATTTTATTATTTTTAAAACGTATTTTTATTGAATTCAGAGAGGGAGAGGGAGAGAGAGAAACGTCAATAGGAGACATCATTGACTGGCTGCCTCCTGCAGGCCCTCCCCCGGGGATCGAGCCCACAACCCAGGCACGTGCCCTTGACCGGAATCAAACCTGGGACCCTTCAGTCCTCAGGCTGACGCTCTATCCACTGAGCCAAACCAGCTAGAGCTTAGTTTCTCACTTTAAACAAACTGTCTAATGTTAAAGAATTATGACTGTCTTTACCAAAATCCACAACTGTGATTACTCTCCAATATGACTTCAAGATGTTGGAAAAAGTAAAAGTGGCACCTCGGAAGTTATTCCCCAGGAGTGCTGAGCTCAGTGCTTCTCCCTGGAAACACTCTGTGACCCCCAATCACCATAGGGCTTCTATGCAGCTGACGGAAGGTTCTCCTGAGCCCGGGGTTTCCCGAGTGTGTGCCCAAGTGTGAGCGACGTGGTTGCCGAGGTCACAGCTTCTGGTGCACCTTCTGGTGCTGGATCAGGTGCCCGTGCTGGTTGAAGGCTCGACCGCACTCAGCGCACTCATAGGGCCGCTCGCCCGTGTGGATCCTCTGGTGCTGGATGAGCACAGAGTACTGGCTGAAGGCCTTCCCACAGCGGCTGCACTCATAGGGCCTCTCGCCCGTGTGCGTCCTCAGGTGCACGATCAGCGTGGCTTTCAGGCTGAACGCCTTGTCGCACTGCGTGCAGCGGAAGGGCCGCTCACCTGTGTGTATCCTCTCGTGCTGGACCAGAGACCTCCGGGCACTGAAGGCATGCCCGCACTCGCTGCAAACGTAGGGCTTCTCCCCGGTGTGCACCCGCTGGTGCTGGATCAGGTGGGAGTGCTGCACGAAGGCCTTGCCGCAGGCGTAGCAGCCGTAGGGCTTCTCCTCCGTGTGGATCCGCTCGTGGTTCATCAGAGTGGAGCGGTGGCTGAAGGCCTTGCCACACTCCCCGCACTCGTAGGGCTTCTCGCCCGTGTGCACGTTGTGGTGCTGGATGAGGACCGAGCGGTCACTGAAGGCGCGCCCACACTCGCTGCAGGAGTAGGGCTTCTCCCCGGTGTGCACCCGCTGGTGCTGCAGCAGCGTCCTCTTCACGCTGAAGGCCCGGCCACACTCGGCGCACTCGTGGGGCTTTTCCCCCGTGTGCACTCGCTGGTGGCTGCGCAGCACAGTGCTGTGGTTGAAGGCCTTCCCGCACAGGGGGCACACGTAGGGCCGCTCCCCCGTGTGGATCCGCTGGTGCTGAATGAGGTGTGAGAGCTGAGTGAAGGCCTTGCGGCACTCGAGACACTCATGGGGCTTCTCTCCGGTGTGGATCTTGTGATGCTGAGCGAGGTCCGAGCTCACACGGAACGCCTTTCCGCACTCGTTACACTCATAGGGCTTCTCGCCTGTGTGGATCCTCCTGTGCTTGCTGAGGACCGAGCTCTGGCTGAAGGCCTTTCCGCATATCCCACACACGTAGGGCTTCTCCCCGGTGTGGGTCCTCTGATGCTGGAGGAGATGGGAGCTCCGGCCAAAGCATTTCCCACACTCGATGCACTTGTAAGGTCTCTCCCCGCCGGAAGCCGCCGGCTGCTGATCGAGTGGCTTGCTTGGGCTGGAGACCTGAACTTCAGGGGGGCCCACGGGACTTGGACTCAGACAGAAGCTCTGTTCAGGTTTGTAATTTCCTGGATCCATCCACCCTGGGGGAGTTTTCTCCAGAATCACGGATAATTCCTCTGCAATGAACGGCTTCAAACTACTTTGGTTCCTTCCCTTGTTCTCAGATTCTGAAACCACATATCCAAAGGGAAAATGTTAACTGTTAACCCACTCAAATTGCAGCTCAGGTGTACCCTGAAGGTGGCTGCTGAGGGATGGTCACAGAGGTGCGGGGCACTCGGCTGTGTGGGCGAGAGGATGGGACCGCACAGTGGTATCAAACAAGAGCCGTGTCCAGGCTGAAAGGCAAACCTCTAGCCTGAGGTCCCTCCTGCGTGAGGTACACGTGCCCATGGCAGCAGGTGGCAGCCCCGCACAGCCTGAACCCTGCTCTCCCTGGAGGCCTCTGTGCACTGGGCTCCCAGAGGCCATTTGGAGCAGAAATCAATGCAGGATCATCTCCAACTTCAGGGCGCCCGCCGGGCAGACAGCCACATACTGGTCCATGCACTGCACAGACTGATCCCACAGATTTGTGCTCAAGGAGCTGTGAGTTCTTCATGTCCGTTGTGCTGGGAGCAAGACGGCAGAGACAAGTCTAGGCAGAGATGGAGCCTCTGGGGCAGCCGTGAGGACAGCAGATAAGTTTTATCTCAATAAAACTGGTGAAAATATCACACCTTTGTTGCTGATGAATAAAGTAAAACTGAGTTTCTCCCTAATTGATTGTGAATTCTAATCAAACTTTTTCCAAGTAGACAATCATAAGTAACTTTCTTCTTCCCAATTTATTTTTGCTTCAGTCGTGTGTGTGCGCGCGTGTGTGTGCGTGTGTGGGCGTGTGTGGGACCCCAGCACATTACACGGACATGGGGATGGCGGGCTCCCTTTTCATCATCTCAGTGTACTTCAGCCTCACCACAGGGTCAGGTTAACCTCCCTTCTACACGAGGGTGCTTCGCTCTTTGTTTGATTTTTAAAAATATATTTTATTGATTTTTTACAGAGAGGAAGGGAGAGGGATAGAGAGTTAGAAGCATCAATGAGAGAGAGAAACATCCATCAGCTGCTTCTTACACACCCCCCTACTGGGGTTGTGCCCACAACCAAGATACATGCCCTTGACTGGAATCAAACCTGGGGCCCTTCAGTCCGCAGACCGATGCTCTATCCACTGAGCCACACCGGTCAGGGCTGCTCTTTTCTAAATGAACCAGGTAGCCTTCACGTTGGGCACATCCCTTAAGTACCTGCTGGCAGGCAGAATCACAAGTGTGCACTCATCTCCAGTGGCCTGTCCTGGCTCAATCCCGCCAACCCAGACTCCTTTCCTGGGAGAGGCCCCAGGTGGACGCCATCTGCTTACCCCCGGCCACTGGGACGTGCTCAGCCCTCAGGGCAGGTGCAGCAGCTCCTCTCACTCACCTGAACTGTCGTTGCCCAGGCCCCGGCTCTCCTTGGCTCCATGCCCGTCCAGGACCCAGGGCTCCTCTCCTCGCTCCAGCTGAGAGATCACATTGGGCTTGGTTCCTGGAAGTCCTGCTCACGAGGAAGGAAGGTCTTTTGTCTAGAGCGTCCCACCCCACCTGAGCAGCCTGCCGGTGGGAGATAGCACCAACCTCCCTCTGGAGCTGAGCACCCTGAGGAAACTCCAAGGCCACCCCCTCCCCACGCCCCCATACAGCCCCACCCACGGGAAGCTCACAGACACAGGCTGGTCCGCTGAGGGGCCTTACCCAGGGAAACGACGTTCCCGTAGGTCTCCATCATCACGTGCCGGTAAAGGCCCCTCTGAGCAGGGCCCAGCTGGTCCCACTCCTCCTGGGAGAGGAGCACAGCCACATCCTCGAAGGTCACCTTCACCTGAAATGACAGGGGTTGCTGTAGGTCAGGTCAAGTCTCCACGTCTAAGAAAGAGTGGGTGCGCCCTGGCCAGTTTGGCTCAGTGGACAGAGCATCAGCTTGTGGACTGAGGGTCCCGGCTTCGATTCCAGTCAAGGGCATATGCCTGGGTTGCGGGCTCGATCCCCAGTAGGGGGTGTGCAGGAGGCAGCCAATCAGTGGTTCTCTCTTATCATTGATGTTTCTCTCTCTGTCTTCCTTCCTCTCTGAAATAAAAAAAAATACATTTAAAAAAAAAGAGTGGGTGCAAGCAACATGGGGTGAGGTATACCCCAAATTTGGGGGAAAGCCCTATGACACATGGGGGTACCCTGGGAGCTAATAGGGTGACAGGAAGGGGCCATGGACTTCAGGGGGTGTGCTGGTGCTCAGGCTGCCACCGGGAGCCCTGGGCGATGGAGAAAATGCAGCTACTACACAGGCCTCAGGGGCAGCTCACCTGGGGTCCTGCTGCTGGTGGCAGTAGACTGGCCGCTGCCATCGCCCGGTCCCCTGGAGTCTCCTAGGAAGATGGAACTCAAAGAATCCTGTGGGGATGAGAAAGAGGAGGGAGCACATGAGGAGCCTGGCCTTGGCCTGCAGACCCTGACTTCTGGGGAGCCCTGCCCTCTGTGAGGTCTGACCTGACTCTTCAAGAGAAGAGTCAAAGAAACACACCATTCCTGCGAGTGGACCCAGGAAGGTAAAGACCCTGGGAAGCTGGGGACACTTGTGCACCTGAGGACTCTGGGCCATCTGCCCCCCCGCACCAGGCCTGGCCCACAGTCTGCTGACAAGGGCCTATGCAAGACAGAGAGCATGTGCACAGGTGCCCAGTGGTCTTCTGGTCTGGTGTGGGTGCCAGGCCAGGCTGCCCCAGAGACAACCCCCCGAAGAGGAGAGGCTGGGGAGGGATGGCTCTGCTCAGGCCCACTCCTGCTGGGACCTCACCCCAGGCCCTGCATGCTTGGCTTGACCATGACCCTCCATGGCTACTACTGACACCTCAGCTATGCCTGGTTGTGCCTGGCAGCCTTGGTGCCTCGTGGGAGGTCTGGTTCTCATGAAGTGAGTCTGGAGTGACTCAGGAATTTGGTCTAGGCATCTGACAGGGAGGCCCAGGCGTAGGAGGTCCTGGACAAGTGAGGCTGAGATAGCCGTCACACTAAAGTGCTGGAAAAGAGGAGGCACCGGGAGATGTCCTGACAGGAATGGGGTTCTCATTTTCTGGAGTGCTGACCCGGGTCTGCAACAGGACACAGAAGCCCAGCAGGCAGACCACACCAGGAACAGAGGCACGCACCTGGAGAATGCACTACAGGCCACCTGGAGGGGGCGCCATAACAAGAGATGTGCGTGCCTGTTTATCCCCACACGTTTCCAGAAGATACACACTGAACTCAACGCATCCGCCCCTTTATTCACCCAGAATGCCCATTTCCACCAAACCTGTGTGTACCAGTGCAATGCAACTCTAATGGAATTCCAGTGACTCTTTTGCAGGATGAGTAAGAACACAGACAAGACCTAAAAAGGGGACTGCAGAGAAGCAAAGAGCTTGGAACTTAACTTTTATTATTATTATTTTCTTTTGTAAGCTAAGCTTTAGGAACTTATCACCCTTGTTGGAATTCATTATGGTCTTTTTCTTTTAAGAGTTTAAAGCAAAAGTGAGTTTATTAGTGAAGCACGGACAGACAGCAGGTACTCCACAGGCAGAGCAGCCATTTCTGATGTTCTTGATGCCAGCACGCCTAGCCTCCCAAAGTCACGTGACAAGCTGTGACAGACACTGGGCTGGGCGGCTCTCAGAGCTCCCTCCCTCCCCTTCCCCTCTCAGCCCCAGGTTTTCCTGCTGGAATGCCTTGCCCCATCATGTCCACGGAGACTGCCTTCCAGGGTGGAAACACCTTCACAAGAGGCAGCTCTGAGCCGAGCGAGTGACCACAAATAGATATGTGAGCCAGTAGATTCCTTACACTAACAATCCTGCCCACTGCGCCCACAAAGCCTGGGCAAGAGCCAGACGGGCCTGGATGAAGAGGCGGCCCAGAGCCGCAGTGCAGGGCCCCTCTGGGCCGATGATTCGGTGCGCTGTGCCAGGACAAAGGGCTCAGTGCTCTGAGAAAAATGAAGCCATCTTCACACAAAGCTCAACAAATCTCTCGGAAAGCAGAGCCAAGGCAAAGAAACAAAAATATAGGACAAAACAGATCATCTCCTACTTTATACGGAAAGTCTAATTATCCCCTAGGCTAATTAATGAATAGGAGCTAAAATTTTAAATTACATCATAAAATGACTTGAATAAAAACGCAGGTAAGTTTTCATTAATGTTAGTTGGAAGGGCCTTTCTAAATACCCAAAAGAGAATGCCTGGGGTGCAGATCTGCTCGCAAACTAAAAATCTTATGCACATCAAAACTGCCACAAAATCCAGAAATGGGCCCAAAGACATGTAAGAATTTAATACACAATAGCAGTGTTTTTCCAAATCAATGAAAACAGGTATCATTCAATAAGTAGACTTAGAAATAGCATGATTGGAGGGTGGGGGTGGAGAATGAAGCTGGATTCCCAGGTGACCCACACCACAACCAATTCCAGATGGATCCAACATTTTACAAGGATCAGAGAAAAACGAGTGTATTGTAAAAATAATTTTGGATTGGGGAGAGCCCTTAAAACGACACAAAGCCTTAACTGTAGACATCTGACCATTAAAAACCTGAGGTTTTCCATCTCGAAGAACCCCAAACCAGAACAGAACGACCATTAAAAGAGCGTTTTCAGCGTATATGGGAAATATGAACTGGCACATCACAAAGGGATACAGAGGCCGGACACACGGAGTGTCCACCTCATCTGCCTCCAGAACGGAAATGAAGGCACTGACCTGGCGACAATGCGGGTCGTCGGGGAGGAGACCCCGGCCTCGACCTTGTCCACCTCCCGGGCGCCCGCAGGGGCCGGGGTCACAGCCGAGCAGGCGGGCCGAGCAGGCGGGCCGCAGCAGAGAAAACCCAAGCGCCCGCGTCGGAGCCTCCTTTCACATCAAAAACAAGAACGCGCAGGTAGACCCTTTCGGGAAGGACACAAAGCCACCAGCCAGGGCCGCCTCCGCGCGCATGGCAGCTACTCGCGGAAGGACTTCCACTTTTCATACTTACGACAGTTTTGTATTTTTCTAAAATCACTGCATATTGTTGCCTCCTACAATATTAAGCAAGTGATAAACCAGGGGCACATCTGCAAACTATGTTAGAAAACGTCCGTCTCATTCACTGAAAAGGACTCTTACAAAGTGACAGGAAAAAGACGGCGTCGGTAGGAAAACGCGGGGAGGGTGTGAGATGCGGCGAGAAGCACTTTCGCCCCGGGCCCCTCAGGCGGTTTCCGGGGAGCCCGGCGCCCCCGAGGCCGACCACCCTCCCCGCCGGGACCCGCTGCCCCCGTCCAACCCCGGCAAAGCCCGCCGCCCGCGGGAGAGGGGGCCGGGGAAGGGCCTGAACGCGCAGGGGAGCGCGAGTGGGTGCCGGGGCCGGGCCAAGGCTGGGGTGGGGCTCGCTGGGGTCCGGGGAAGGCAGCGGGCTACTGCGCGTCCTCGCAGGAGGGAACCGGCGCGAAGGGAGGGGGCAGTGCGTGTTCGCGGGGAAGCACCGGATTCGTGCGGGGACAGGCCGGCTGCCGAGTCAGTGCGGGGAGAAGTCCCGGCGCGCCCGCGCCAATCAGGCCTCACTCACCGTCCACAGCGCGGCCTCACTCACCAAGGGGCGGCCGTCCGCGGCGCTCTGGAACAAAGGGGACGCCCCGCCTCGCACGTGCTTCCACCAATCCCGGGGGGCCCCGCCTCCCTAGTCACCGCCCACTCGCCTGGATCACCAATCCTAGAGCGCGACACCTCCCAGGCCAGACGTCGGCCCCGACTCCCCCGCCCTGCGCCTTTCTCCTGAGTGACAGCAAGGCGCGCGTTCGGAGCCACCGAGACGGAGGTCTCTGCGCTGCCTAGAGAGGCCACCCCGTGCGCTGGCCTCGCCCTGGCCACACTTCCGACGGCCTCCTAGGAGCTTCCGGTGCCCCCACCGCACCCCGCCCAGCTCCATCCCTGGGGACTAAGGCACCTCGCTCGCGCCCGGCTTTTGGCCTCTGCGCTGGCGGGTCTCTACTCCGCTTGTGCGGGTTGCCACTCCCTCCGTGGCGTAGCTTCTGCCCGCTGATCCGGTACCCAGCGAGGGCCTGGCGGTGGTTGTTATGGGTGACAGTGACCGCCTCACCGGTGTTTACCTATTTGGGGGTATGTATGTGCGACGTGCGCCCCGGAGGCGGTGGGCGGCACCGCGGTGCCTACACGCACTTGGGAGCGGCGTCCCGAGCGGGACGGTCCTGGCTGCTTGGGAGGAGCCGTGGGCCTGTGACCCTCCATCTGGCACATGTGGTGTGGGGCTCAGAGGTCTCGGGAGGAACTGAGCAGGACAGGTCGGTGCTGGAGGTCTAGCCGAGCGCGAGGCCGGTCAGTGGGAGGACATGCGCGATTAGGCAGCCGGGGACACCGAGCCGGTGCTGCGCCAGCGTCCTCCTAACAGTCGTGAAAGCAACTTTCTCCAGGGGACTGACTCCGTTTATCACCCCCCCGCCCTCCCGCCCCCCCATCCCCCCGTGGAGCAAGGTCTCTACCGAGGACTGTGAAGCTCGGGGCCAAGGCCGTCCCAGACCCCATTCCCTGCTTTACACTGCTTCAGTCTTCAGACCACTGGGTCATGCCCTCGCTCACTAGATGTTAACTCCTCAAGCACAAGCATTTCTGTCTGTCGTTCCCTGCTGTATCCCAGTGAGGGCCAGCAAGCACTCGCTGAAAAAAGCAAGGATGGACTTCAGGCTGGACGAGGAGAAATGTGACGCCAGAGAGGGAGTAAGTGGGTCAGCAGATTGGAGGCCTCCAGGAGGCTGAGAGACCAAGTGAGTTAGAGGTAACAGGGCAGCATTTTCTAGAGCACTACCTCGTGAACACGGGTTGGGGCTGTTGGGGTGAAGAGAACCTGTGTCTCTGAGTGAGCACTGGTGGGCTACTTTTGATGGCCTCTGGGGCAGCCCATTCTGGCCCACCCCCATGGGGCTGACCTTTTGCAAGCCTCCTACAACTTCTTTCCTCATTGAAAACAGAAGCCAAACGCTTATTTCCCACCATAGTTAGAAACCTGACTACACCTATCCATTTCCTCCTCTCCTCCTGGGACAATGCGGGAGGGGCCTGTCCACCCATCCACCCTATGGCACCACCAGGTTGAGACCTGGCAGCTGGTGACCAGGCGCCTCCCGGTAGCAGAAGTGTTGCTTTTCGATCAAGTCCCCCCTGCTCAGGGAGCGTGAACACAGCTCTGGGAAACTGCGGGCCAGTCTCCATCTAGGGGCACCTAGCAGGTGCTTTATAAATGTCTGGTGAGGAATGGACGTGGGGGAAATCCCCAAGCCTGGGAGCTTGTAGGGAGAACAGGTGGGGCAAGGAGAGAGCTGCCGTCTGTGGGGCTGACAACCGGGACTGTAAAGCACACAACGAGGAAGGGAGGCAGCTGCATGTGTCACTGTGCAGCGGCCTTGAGCAGGGGCTTGAGTCACAGCAGAGCCGTGAGGAAAAAGCATGGGGTCTGTCAGACTACAGAGAGGCACAAAGGAAAGGGAGCAGCAGTGGACAGGAAGGCGAGGGATTGCTGGTAGTGAGTACACACCACACTGGGAGCGAGTGACAGCAGTCAGACCCGACATGCTCTCAGCCTGATTTAATGTAAACAGAACATGGACTACAGCCACTGACAAAGGACTCCCTCCTTGTGACCGATTACCAAGCAAAAGAATTACTGTGGTTACCTTGAAGCAAATGCCTACTTTTTTGGTTCTATTTGATTACAGCAATAAAGTCTTCATAAATATGCAGCCTCTGTCATCTTTTCCCTCCCAACAAACATGGCTCATAACATGTAAAGACAAAACGAAAGAGGACCCAAAGGTCACCTCAGGTGGCTGCAATGGCAGGAGGGGGCGGGAGAAAGCGTGGAGGGTTGACGGCTTTGTGGACAGATTGCGCGTGGAGGGCAGGGAGTGAGCCGCACGGATGTCAGGGTGGCTTCACTGCCTGGCGTGGGTCAGCTGGTGCTTGAGCAGCTTTGAGCGCTGGCTGAAGGCCTTCCCACAGGCAGTGCAGTCGTAGGGCTTCACTCCAGTGTGAATCCTCTGGTGCTGGATCAGGACCGAGCGCTGACTGAAGGATTTCCCACACTCGATGCACTTGTAGGGCCTCTCACCGGTGTGGATGATCTGATGCTGGATGAGATGTGAGCTCTGGCTGAAGCCCTTACCACATTCCACGCACGTGTATGGCTTCTCTCCAGTGTGAACTTTCTGGTGGTGAATGAGGTTAGAGCTTCGGTTGAAGGCTTTACCACAATGGTTGCACTCATGGGGTTTCAGTCCGTTATGGATTCTCTGATGCTGAATGAGAGTCGAGCTCTGGCTGAAGGTTTTTCCACATTCAGTACATTCATAGGGCTTCTCTCCAGTGTGAACCCGTTGGTGAAGGATCAGGTTAGAGCTGCGGCCAAAGGTCTTCCCACATTCCCGACACTCGTAGGGCTTGTCACCCGTGTGCACACCCTGGTGCTGAATGAGGGCGGAGCTGTGGCTGAAGGCCTTCCCGCAGACACCACACACATAGGGCTTTTCTCCCGTGTGGATTATCTGGTGCTTTCTGAGCACTGAGCTGTAACTAAAGGCTTTTCCACACACATCACACACATGAGGCTTCTCTCCAGTGTGAATCCTCCGATGCTGAATGAGACTTGAACTCTGACTGAAGGCCTTCCCGCAGTCACTGCATTTATAGGGCTTCTCTCCTGTGTGAACCCGGTGATGCTTAATGAGGTTGGAGACTCGGCTGAATGGCTTGCCGCACTCATTACACTCATAAGGTCTCTCTCCAGTGTGAACCCTCTGGTGCTTCCTCAGATGTGAGCTCTGGCTGAATGCCTTCCCACACTCTTTACACTCAAAAGGCTTCTCACCTGTGTGAATCCTGTGGTGTTTGATGAGGTTGGAGCTCCGCCTAAAGGCTTTCCCACAATCGTTGCACACATAAGGCTTCTCCCCAGAATGAATTCTCTGGTGTTGGATAAGGTTTGAGCTACGCCTAAAAGCCTTCCCACACTCACTGCATTCATAGGGCTTCTTGTTCATGTGCGACTTCTGGTGCTTCTTAAGGCTGGAATTCTGGCTGAAGGCTTTTCCACAGTCACTGCAAACGTACGGCTTCTCTCCACCGTGGGTGACTTGATGCCTAACAAGGTCTGCGTGCACGCGGAAGGCTTTTCCACACTCGCTGCACTGGTAGGGCTCGCTCACATGAGATCTCCCATGATTTTTAAGAGCTGAATTCTGGCTGAAGGCTTTTCTGCATTCACTGCTGATGAAGGACTTCTGTCCAGTGTGGATGATCTGATGCTGAGTAAGATCAGTGTTTCCTCTGAAGGTTTTTCCACACTCATTACATATGAAGGTGCTTTCAGCTGTGTGGGGACCCTCGTGGCTAGTTAGGTCCATGCTGTGTTGGAAGCTTTGGCCACACGTGTACAGATGTGGCCTCTCTTCCTCAGAGATTCCTTGATATGCTGCCGGGTGTGGGCTCTGACTAAAGCCGCTCTCAAAATCATCACAGTGCATCTGTCTCTCCCCTAAGGGGCTTGTAAGGAGCACTGCCACTGGCGTGAGGTCCTCCTCTCTGCAGAGGGACTGCACCCGGCTGGTGTCCTCAGGGTCTCCCCAGGCTCTTTCTGATACGTCCTCACAGAGTTCTCCGAGCTCAGGTGCCAGGGAAACATCACTGGTACAGTTTTCTAATATTTCTGCCTGTGAGTCTAAATCCTCAGAAACTTCTTCCTTCTGAAGAAACTGCTTGCCCTCAATCCTGGTGTCCCAATCTGAAATGAGAAACATAAGGTAACTTTGAAGGAAACAGGAAAATATAGTCTGGGAGTGTGGGACCACGGGGGGTGTCAGTCCCCGATCTGGGGGGTGTCAGTCCCCGATCTCTCGAGAGGACCAGGGAGGGGCAGGGAAGTTCCAAAGGGACAAAGTAGTACAGCCAGTGAACACCAATCTTCAGCCTCCTGCCCAGTACCCCATCGCAGGAAGTCACCTGCAGTCTGTCTGTTGGTTAGGCCAACGGTCGGCAAACTCATTAGTCAACAGAGCCAAATAGCAACAGTACAACGATTGAAATTTCTTTTGAGAGCCAAATTTATTATTTTTAAAATATATATATTTTATTGATTTTTTTACAGAGAGGAAGAGAGAGGGATAGAGAGTTAGAAACATTAATGAGAGAGAAATATCGATCAGCTGCCTCCTGTACACCTCCCACTGGGGATGTGCCCGCAACCAAGGTACATGCCCTTGACCGGAATCGAACCTGGGACCCTTCAGTCCGCAGGCTGACGCTCTATCCATTGAGCCAAACCGGTCAGGGCTGAGAGCCAAATTTTTAAACTTAAATTTCTTCTAACGCCACTTCTTCAAAATAGACTCGCCCAGGCCGTGGTATTTTGTGGAAGAGCCATACTCAAGGGGCCAAAGAGCCGTATGTTGCTCACAAGCCGTGGTTTGCCGACCACTGGTTTAGGCCAAGCACGTCAAACTCAAAGGCGAACACGGGCCAAGTAAACAAGGTTTAAGTTTATATGAGCTGCAAAAAAAAAACTTCAATTTTCATAGAAACGTAGGTTTCTATAGAGACACACTAAATAAATACAAAGGGCTGAAATAAACGAGTAATCGTTAACACAAAATAAAACATTTTAAGAAAAATTAACTTTTTCTTGAACATTAACTTACCACTGAATAACTGCACAAATTAATAAGCGTAACACAAATAAACCCATTTTTCTTGTTCTCTGAAAGCGAAATATTTCCTGTTGCAAACCTCAAACAAGTCAGTACAAGACTCATGATGTGGCCATCGCCTAAAATATTTGCTGCTAGCATTAGTGCAGAGAAAGGGTGTGCCTGCGCGTAGCGCATCTAAGGGAAATGAATGCAACACGATTATAGTAATCAATCATGAATGAACGTAGTTCGCTATTAATAATTATGTATAGCCCGGCCGACGTGGCTCAGTGGTTGAGCATCGACCTATGAACCAGGAGGTCAGAGTTCGATTCCTGGTCAGGGCACAGGCCCGGGTGGCGGGCTCGATCCCCAGTGGGGGGCGTGCAGGAGGCAGCCGATCCATGATTCTCTCTCATCATGGATGTTTCTCTCTGTCCCTCTTCCTTCCTCCCTCTCCCTTCCTCTCTGAAATCAATAAAGAAATATGTTTTTAAAAATAATAATTACGTATAACAGGGAATCGTAGAAATAAAGTTACGAAATTTTTATTAAAACGCTTGTTACATACCGTTATATTGGCTGGGCTGCAAAAAATATTCGTTGTGGGCTGCATGTGGCCTGTGGGCCGCAAGTTTGACATGCTTGGTTTAGGCTAAAGTCCCAGATGCCCCTTGCCTGCCCTTCTCACCACAGCAGGTCATCAGCCAGTCCTGCTGACTGTATCTTGGCGTGTGTCCCAAACCCAGGCACTCACCCCTCCCACCTGTACCAGGAAAACATCACACGCCCTGCATGACATTGGCAAACATTCTACCCATTTTCATTTTCCGTGATGCACGTTGTAAGCTTCTTGGGCCCATCTGTTGTTCACTGAGTGCTAACTAGTGGCTTCTGGGCTTTCTGTGGGAAGTCGCTATGCGGGGAGGTGGGCTGAGAAGCAAAGTTGGTTCCAACTGTGTAGTGTGGACTCCAGTGCAATGTCAGATTCTGTCCTGTTCAACACAGGAGCCTTCAGAGACCGTGTCCTGTCCTGCCAAAGCCACCTCTACCTTCTAAAGCCTGCAGATGTGACTGGTGTCAGCTGAACAATTTCTTGCCCTGAGACCACGTTTAGGTGGCTGTGTCCATCTTTCTGAAGTTCCATGGCACGCCAGAAGGGTTTTGGCACCTCCCTCTTGTCTCTTCCTGCCTGAAGGAACAAGGAAACCCTCGTTCCCCTGAACCTCTCATTTGAATGAAGATCTTGAGTCTCTGTCTCATTCAAATTGTGACACCCAGGCTATACTGCTGCTGTCTTCTCCTGCCTGGACACTGAGTCACACCCCTGGCCTTCCATCACCCCCCCTGCCCACAGGCAGCCTGGTGACGGCAGACCACTTCATCTTCCTATTCTCCCCACAAACTCACCCCAACTCTGCTCTCGCTGTTTCCCAAGCATGGTAGATACGCTCCCCTAGGGTCTGCCGTGCGTGGAGCACACCTCACTGGAAAGGCCTTCTCTGACCACCCCTCCTTCTTGTCTCCCGCACAGCCCAGACTGTGCCCCAACAGGGTTCACGTCCTAGGACTGGGGCAACCCGTTGTCTGGCCACAGTCAGCAGTGTTGGGTAGATAGGTAAAGGACACCCCTCTTGAACTTCCCAGCCTCCTCGGGCCCGTCACCTTCCAACCTGTCCCCCAATTCAGGTCACCAGCACCTGGAACTTTAGGAATTTGCTAACACAATAGCACTGTCTCCCTGGCTCATCTGGATGCTTGTTGTTCTCAATGCAGACCTGGCATGGCCACATGCTCAGCTTGTCTGCCCACCACACCCATGCGTCATCCAACCCTTGGTCCAGACACACTGTGTTGTGGCAACCCCAGGGTTGGGAGCCCCGAGGTGTCTAGGGAACATCCGCATGCTCCTGGCCCCGCCTCTCCCCTCTGACACACACAGGACTGCCCCACACCATCTCTGTCCTTAGCCCAGCCTTCCTTGGCCACAGAGTTTCTGACGAGGGTACTCCGCCCAGATGTCCCAAGTCTAACAGTCCCACGTAGGACACAAGAGTGACCTCTTGCACAGCAGCCCTCATCAGGTCCCAGTGAAGAAAGCTAATACTGAGTAACCATCCTGATCACCACTGAGGGCCCCAGAAGAGCAAGGCTAGTGAGCGGTTAGGAAGGACTCGGCCAGGCTCTAAAAGGGATGGAAGCAGCTGGGCAGAGCGAAGGAAGAGAGAGGGCAGCGCCAAGACCTGCAGAGCTCTGAGGGAGGAGGACGATCCCCTCTGGTGTTTGGGCCAGACAGGGATCAGCTGGCAACCATCACATCGCACTCCTCTATGTCAGGCAGGGAAACCAAAGTGCCACGCTCAGGGTACCAGGGCAGCCAGGGTCCAGGCCAACTTCCTTTGTGGCCTCTAGCCTTGGCCCCTCAAGTTCACGAAGCACTCCACCCCTAATTATAACACAGACAACTAATGGGGATCGCTGCGTGACACAGAGTCCCCTCCGAACGAGGGCACCAGTGGGGAACTGGGTCCCAGTACCTGGCTGCTGGTGGTGAGGGGCGGTGGTTCCCAGCCCAGGGTCACTGCGTTGGAGGGGATCACAGAGTGCGGATGCAGGGTGGGCCGCTGTGGTAGCATCACTCACACAGGCCTGGGCTGACGGGGTCCAAGGGGATGGCCCGGGAACTGAGGGCTCCATTTCTGCCTCTTCGGGGCGAGCTCTGAGGCTGGGCATGACTGGGACCTGGAGGCCAGAAAGGACACCGTTGAGTGTGCAGGAGGGCTAGCCCCAGGGACCCATCCTCCACCCCTGCTACCCCGAGGCCTGAGGAGGACCTGACGCTGCGTCTCGGAGATCACCACCACATTCCCTGATCCTGGATCCAAGTAGAGTCAGCCAGCCTCGGGGACACACACTCCTGAGCCAGAGCCCCAGGTGGGTGTGTACACAGTGCCCTGTGGGCACACTGTGGAGGAGCCCAGGCCTGCCATGACAGGAAGAGAGCAGCCCCCACAGAGCCTTCACCCACTGTGGGCCTGCCCTCACTCCTGACAATGCCCTGAGGGTCGCCCACCTGACCCACTCACAGGAGGACCAGCAGCCCCAGTTTGGGTAGCTAGGGGCAGCCTGTGCTCATACAGGTGCATGGTCATCATGGTGGCATCCTAGTGGTCAGTTCTGTCAGAGCTGTGCCCTCCCGGCGGCATCCACAGTAGATATCCTCATCTCCTCCCTCCTGAGCTATATCCTCTCTCTGCACCAGCAGCTCCCTCCAAGGTTCTTCAGCTCCCTCTGCGTGTTGGAGCTCGAGGGTTCACTTCTGTGCCCACACCAACTTCCTTGGTCAATTTGTCCAGGCCTGAGGCATCAACAACCCTTATCGCCCTAACTGGTTTGGCTCAGTGGATAGAGCATCGGCCTGCGGACTGGAGGGTCCCAGGTTCGATTCCGGTCAAGGGCATGTACGTTGGTTGAGGGCACATCCCCAGTAGGAGGTGTGCAGGAAGCAGCTGATGGATGTTTCTCTCTCATCAATGTTTCTAACGCTCTATCCCTTTCCCTTCCTCTCTGGTAAAAATAAAATATATTAAAAACAAACATACAAACAAACAACCCTCATCCAGTAAAGACTCCCAAACTGGGCTCATCTCTCCAGTCCTAACTGTTCTCTGAGCAGGAAGACAAAACATTCCCATCTGGATACACGACGAAGTGTCACACTCAGGACTCCAGGGCAGCCAGTCCAGGCCAGCTTCCTTTCTGGCCTCTGGTCTTGGTCCCTCAAGTTCATGAAGCACTCTGCCTTTCATTGTAACAGACAACTAACGGGGATCGCAGGCTGACGCAGACCAAGTCCCCTCCAGGAGGGCTCTAGTGGGGAACTCAGTCCCTGGGCCTGGCTGCTGCTGGGGGGCGTGGGTCCCAGCCCAGTGTCACTGCAGTAGTGACCCGCCCCGCCCCCCCCGCCCCGCCCCAGCGCTCCATCTTTGTGCAAATCCAGTGCGCCCAGTGGCTCAGCCAGGAGCTGGGCAACACCCCCTCCTTAGCCCCTTCTTCACATGGTACCATCAATGGGTACATTGGCCCCTCTACCATTGCCTGCCAAGCCATGGACTGGATTTTTAAGAACTTTTTTTTATTGATTTGTGAGAGGAAGGAAGGAAGGGGGGCGGGTATTTATGCATTCAATTGTTGATTCTTGTATGTGCTTTTACACAAGCTTTTGTATCAGGACAATGCTCTAATTGAGCTGCCTGGCCAAGTTGGATTTTTCATATTGGAAACATAAGTTCAGTGTTTCCCCAACAACCACCATATGCCAATCAGGGCTTGTTCTGAGATGTTGTGTAGATACAGCAGTGAGAGTGACACTCAGGGAGTCAGTGGGGAGACAGATCATAGCAAATGCATCAGTGAGATGGGCAAGTGTTCTGGGGAGGGGCGGAGTCCTAGGGCTGGAGAGCATTTAAACCAGGGGAAGAGAAGGGTTTTAGGCTAGAACTTCTTAGAAAGGTGGGAGAAGGCATGGTGAGATGGGGTCGAGGTGTGCATGAGGTTCAGAGGCAGGGTTACCGGGAGGCAGCCTAGAAGACTTGGCTGTCTATGAAGGTGAGGCACCAGCCACATTTCTGTCACGAAAGAGACAGAACTAAGGAGCCATGCCAGGAAGATGAGCCTGGTAACAGTGGTAAGCAGGACGGCACAGACGAAATGCCAAGCAGGGAGAGCACTGACTGAAGGCACCTGTCCATGTGGCAGCAGAACAGAGCACATGTCGCTTTGAAGGTGTGTGTGTGTGGGGGGGGGGGGGGGGGTCACGCTCCCTCTCCCAAGGGGAGACTCAGTTATTTGCAATATTCAGGCAGTTCATTTAACTTTAAGATTCTTTAAATCATTATCACTGCCACCAAATGGGCACAACCATATGGCTCAAAATTCAAAAGTTAGAAAAGGCCTTAGGAAGTACGGCCCAGCCAGCCAGTCAGCCCCCTTCCCAGTTTCTAATGTACCCTTCCAGATTATTCTAAGCTACATTTTGTCTTTCCATTATACAGTGTAACAAACTGTCCTCATTTTAGATCTTGTTCTCACCGCAGTATATGTGGCATCTTGGCCAGGAGGACATAGAGCAATCGGCGGTAGCCAGAATGCGGGTCCCCCCCCATGTCCACATCTGAATGCCTGGAGTCTGTGGGTATGCTACATTACACAGTAAAACAGACTCTGCAGAGGGAATTAAGGTTATGCGCCTGGGTTAGCCTCCTGAATTCTAAGAAATGACATGTGTTGTCGCTGACTCTGAGACAGGGGTCACGTGCAAGGACTGGGGCCTCCAGGAGAAAAAGGAGTCAGCAAGGAAACATGCGCTCAGTGCAACAATCTCAAGAAACTGGATCCTGCCAATGAACTTGAAAGCAAATTCTCACGGTTCAGGGCTCAACCTGGTGCTGAACAGGGACCAGTGGAAGGACAAGCAGTCACCGGTCCACGGCAGGCATCCACAGGAAGGGCATGACCCACCCCTCACCACACTCCCAAGAGAGAGCAAATTCCCCCGACTCCCCAGAACCCCTCCACCGGAGAGCGAATCCACCACTGAGGCCTCCAAGCAGTGAATCCAGTGCTGCGCGACAGCCCCACCTTTCACCGGGCCCTACGTTCCCACCGAGTTCCTGAGGCCCTTCCTCCCACCAACCCCACGCTCCAGGACAGCACTCACCGCACAGCTGCCCCGTCACTCTGCGGCAGCTGCGCCAGGCGGTCCCGCTGCCAGGCTCCGGGCAGGAGCAGGTCGGCCACTGCGGTGCACCCTCGGAAAGCGCCACCCGACCCCCCGCCACCGCCCCCCTCCCCCGGGCTCAGACCTGCCCAGGCTCAGCAGACCCCGCCCATCCGCCCGCGGTTCCCACGACCCCCCTCCGTCTGCGCTAGACAGTCCGGGGCCAGCACCCACCGCGTGGGCACAGACATCACGCGGGAGGGTGGTCGGCTCGGTACAGGTTCCGCCCTCGCGCTCTGGGGTAGCTCTGGGACCGGGGCAATGCAGCGGCCGCTAAGTGGCTCGGCCAGGAGGCGGACTCCGGAAGTCCCGCCCCAACTTCCTGTCGGAGGGTCCGACCGTCCCGGGCCAGCGTAGCCGCTCTAGGTGGCTGGAGGCCGCAGCGACTCGGTGGGTCCGCCCCGGGCCCCAGCGTAGACGGAGTTCCCAGCCGGATCGCCACTGTTAGAACCGGTCCATGCAACTAACGGGGTGGCAACTAAATAGAAAAAAACAACCGATTAGAAATGCAGGTAGAATTAGATATACCTGGGTGGACTTTGGCGCGAAACTTCTAAAATCTGAACAGACTGTAGCTTGAGAAAAAAATAAGACTGCACGTGGAAGACCTGACTTCCTCAATCAAATGATGACAGCCAATAAATGGAAAAACCAATCAGAAGAATTTATACACCCCTATGTTCATAGCAGCACATTTAAAAAAAATATCTATTTTTATTGATTTCAGAGAGGAAGGGAGGGGGAGAGAGAAAGAGAAACGTCAGTGATGAGAGAAAAATCACTGACCGGCTGTCTTCCGCATGCCCCCGATTGGGGACCGAGCCTGCAGCCCCGGCATGTGCCCTTGGCCAGAATTGAACGCGGGACCCTTCAGTCCACAGGCCAACGCTTTATCCACTGAGCCAAACCAGCTAGGGCAGCAGCACAATTTTTGATAGCTAGGATTTGGAAACAGCCCAAGTGCCCATCAGCAGACGAGTGGATAAAAAAGCTGTGGTACATCTACACCATGAAATACTATGCAGCCGTAAAAAAGGATCTCTTACCCTTTGAAATAGCATGGAGGACCCTGGAGAGTATTATGCTACGTGAAATTGTTGGAAGCCGCCCATTGCCTTCACTAGCAGAAAGGGGTGGACAAGGAGTCCGGAAGGCTGGTCAACCTTGAGGCTCTGGCAAGGGTCAGAGCTAAACACCCACTGTCCGGTGGAGACCAAGGGAGCTGAAGCAACTTCCCACCTTTTAGTGTAATTTAAATCCTTACTGATAAGATAGTTTGCCTGTTACTGGCATTGCCTGCCTGAGGACTATGGGTGTGTCCCAAAGCTGAATAAAAGGGATCCCAAGGCCAGAGCAAAGCGGAGTCCCCTCTTGGGCTTCCGCCTGGCCCCCAATCCCAAACTAGTATTTTCTTGTCTTGTCTCTTTCATTTGTGTGCGGCCTCCTCCAGAACCCAGACCCTGAACCTGAACCCTGAACCACGCGGGATATGGGTGGTGCACACACACACGAAATAAGCCAGTCAGAGAAAGACAAATATACATGATCTCACTCACATGTGAAATCTAATGAATAAAATAAACTGATGAACAAAATACATCCAGAGACATAGAAGCATAGAACAGACTGAGGAAGCTCAGAGGGAAGATGGGGAGGGTGAGTGGCTGGGAAGAAATCAACCAAAGAACTTGTATGCATATATGCGTAACCATGGACACAGACAACAGGGTGGTGAAGGTCTGAGGTGTGGGGTGGAGGTGGGGGTGGGCTAGAAGGAGTCAAGAAGGGAAAGGGGGATATATGTAATACTTTCAACAAAAAAGATTAAAAAAAACAAAACAGGTATTTTTATTGGACTTTGTTAAGTTTGTTAAATTTAAAGTTTATTTGGAGGAAAATTAATACACTTATAATAGCAAATTTTCCAATAAAGTAATTGATAGATGAGACAGAGGGCCGGAGACCAGGACACAGGCTTTATTAGAGGAGAAGACCCCGCCGGGCTGCCTTCCAGGTGGAAAAGAGCCCACGTGCCGGGGTGAAGGCGCCTTTTGAGGGGAGGAAAGGGAAGGGATGGGGCTTAGGGTACTGGCACACGCTGATTGGTGGTTTCATAAAAGGCACATAATTAGGGACTTAGAAATTGGGGGTTAGGGTATTTGGCAGGTGCTGATTGGTGGTTCAATGTACAGTCCATATAAGGTGCCTGGTTAGGTGTTCAGGAATGTTCGGGCTGCAGGTGGCGTTTACGTCCTTCTCTGTCCATCAGTTGGGGGAAGGGAGGATCTATCAGTAATATAGAATTTCTCTCCATTCATTTAAATAGCCTATTTTTTCGTTGTTAATCCTCACCTAAGAATATTTTTTCCATTAATTTTTAGAGATTAACTGGGGCCTGGGATGGAACCTGCAACCCAGGTACATGCCCTTGACCAGGAATCGAACCCACGATCCTTGGCTGCACCGGCAGATGCTCTAACCATCGAGTAACAACGCCAGCGTTCTAAGTACCTTGTCGATTCCCTGTCACTTGTCATTCAGTTTACTACCAGGTGCGTGGCCAGAAAGTCTTGCTGACGCGCAGCCGCTATTCCCAGCGCTACGCTGCGGGACAGCCCTTCACGTCTGTTTACCTGCTGTGGCTGCTCCACTGGAAGGTGCGCTTGGAGAGCCAGTTGCCTCCTCTCCGGCTGTCATTCCATCCGGAACAGCGTCTGCACTCGAGTGGGTGCGCGTAAACATGTGTCCCAGAGGGCGTCACGCCTGCAGGCGCTCACCGCGCGCCCCGCCCACTTCTCGCCCCGCCATCTCGTGGGTCCCGCCCACCTCGTGGGTCCCGCCCACTTCTCGCCCCGCCCACCTCGTGGGTCCCGCCCACCTTGGGGGTCCCGCCCACCGTGCACCCGCCCATCTCGGGGGTCCCGCCCACCTCGTGGGTCCCGCCCACTTCTCGTCCCGCCCATCTCGGGGGTCCCGCCCACCGGGCCGCGCTGCCGACCGTTTCTGGAGGAGGAGGGGCGGATCACGCCGCGGACTCCTGCTACGTAGGTTCCGGCGGCAGCGACTGCAGCGCATGGCGGTGAGCGGTGTCGAGAGGATCCGTGGGTGGCGGGGCCTCGGGTTGTGGGCTGCCCCTCGTGAGCCTCTTGCTGCCCCCTTTTCTCCAGACCCTAGGACATCCTGCTCGGGAGACACCGGCGGCCCCCGCCCCAGGTACCGCCCGCGCGCCCCGCAGTCCCTGGTTCCTCGGGCCGCCCCCCCCCGCCCCCCCCCAGTCCTTCCGCTGTCGGGTTTCACCCCGTCCGTCCCTGTTCAGGACACCCCGTGTGCAGTGACGACACCTCCAGGGCGCATCCCGTAGGCGGTGAAGGCGACGCAGCTTCCAGGAAGCCAAAGAAGAAGAAAAGTCGGAAAGGGGCCTCTGTGTCGAATGGAGCCGGGAAGGCCTGCGAAAAGCCGGCCCCAGAGGAATCCCCTCCGAGCCCGGAGGCCCAGGCAAGGACGGCCCTGCGTCGGGGTGGAGGCCCCGGGTGCATGCTGGGTGCGAGTCCGCCAGGATCGGCAGAGTTGAGGCAGGGCCCTAGGGCGGTGGGGGCCTCCGGGTCCCGGTAGCCTCTCACAAGCGCTGTCTCTCATCTGTCTCAGGCGGAGCAGCTGGCTCGGGAACTGGCCTGGTGCGTGGAGCAGCTGGAACTGGGCCTCAAGATGCAGAGACCCAGCCCGAAACAGAGTGAGAGGCCCTTTGGCGGATGGGGGCGGTGGACGGTGACAGGACTGTGGCCTGAGGTGCTGCCCGGGCTTGGACTTGTTGCTTTTGCGTCGGAGGTGAGGCTGGAGGAGGTCTCCAGTTCTTCGTTTTTCTCTGCAGAAGAGCAGGCTATTGGGGCAATCCGGACCCTGCGCAGCGAAAGAATCCCTCTGCCCCGGAAGAGGCAGCTGATGCGCTCCTTGTTTGGGGATTACAGGGCTCAGATGGAAGCCGAGTGGCGAGAAGCCCTGCGGGCTCTCAGGACAGGTGAGGAGCTGGGAGAGGCTGATGGACTAAAAGCCTGGGGAGGGAGAGGGGGAATCCCAGAGCAGCAGAGCTGCCGAGGGGCAGCTGTGCCTCCGGAGCACAGAACTCTGGGGGCGCCAAGGGTAGAGAAATTCTGTGCTTCTCAACGGGGTGTGAAGAGGATACCAACCCTGTAACTTTGAGAAGTAAACCCGTTAATTTACACAAAGCGGTTCTAGTTGTATGGGCCCAGTTGGCGTTAGCTGCTATTACTGTCTGACACTCTCCCCTCTCCCACAGCAGCCCATTCAGCCCACGTGCAGCCCGTGGGCGAGGCCACCAGAAAGAAGAGCCGAAGGGTCTGCAGGCCCCGCCTGGAAAGGGGAACTAAGTCCCCCGTGGACATTCAGGATGAAGAGTTTAGGTTCAATTTCTTTTAGCCTCTCCTGCCATCCTGCAACTGCTGCCTCCCCCAGGGTGTAGGGTTTGCCGGGAGTGCACTCAGTCAGAGGGATATGGGGTCGGTCTGTCCCTGGACAGTCAGTTAACCTGGTGCCGTGGCTGCTGGGCCGATGTGAGGCCAGCATACTGAATACTATCTGACAAGCACAAGACCCCATTGTAGGTTTTCAGGTGCGTGGTTCCTGCTGCTAGAAGAGGGAGGTCCATTCAAAAGGCTTCTGCAGTAAGCCGAACCGGCAGCATGTGGCACGAACGTCTTGCTCAGTCTTCAGGGTTAGACTCTGTGGCTGAGGGTGAGGGGGAAGCTGCATAATTGCACATTGGTGTTCACTTAGGAAAGGCATGCTGTTAACACCGGATGGTACTTAGGAAAAAAGTAGTAAGAACAGAAAGAAACAAAACAATAAAAATGGGTGAGTGTGTGCGAATTGCCTGTGATAGCGGAGTACAGCGTGGGGCACTGTGGAGTTCAGGTTCAGCCCAGCGCTCAGTCCTTTGTGTGGTCTTCCTCCTGGGAGCGGTGTGGCCCTGCAGACAAGCCTTTGTTCTTAGTGACCAGACCAGAGTCCCAGGGCTTGTGCTGCACTGAACCAGTTTTGCAGTTGTCTCCATCAGTGGCTTTGATGCTGTCTTTGCCGTGTCTCTCAAATGTGCATGCCATCCTTGATAGCTACCTGGAGCCCACCTACCTAGTCAGCATCTCTACTTTGATGTTTGGTAGGCGTTTCAAGCTTGTTCAAAACGTTCAGTTAGTGCCCGGCTGGTGTTGCTCCATGGTTGCACATCAACCTATGAACCAGGAGGTTGTGGTTTGATTCCCGGTCAGGGCACATGCCCAGCTTGCAGGCTGGGTCTCCAGTAGGGGCACGTAGGAGGCAGTCAATGATTCTCATCATTACTGTTTCTATGTCTCTCTCTTCCTGTCTCTGAAATAAATAAAAATATATTTTAAAAAATACTAAAGAACATTCAGTTAGCCCCCAAAGTCTGTTTTCTGTTTACCAAAAATGTGTTTTGGAATTTATTGTGGTAATACTGCTTAATGAAATTACACAGCTTCTAGGTGCCCAATTCTGTAACTCATCGGTGCAACTGAATTGTGTGTTTACCACCCCAAGTCAATCTCCATCACCATCTTTCTCCCCCTCATACTCTTCCACCTCCCCCAGCCTCCTCCCCTTGGCAATCACCACGCTGTTGTCTGTCCAGGAGTGTTTTGTTTTGTTTTTGCTCAATACCACCCACCTCACCCCCCAGCCTCCTCCCCATCTCTCATCCTGACTGATGCTTGAGCCTCCAGGGTTAGTCCCAACACTCGTAGAGTGGTCCTCCTTACATGTCGGGTACAATTTCTCTTACCAGTCCCTTTATTGTACGCAGGACACGATGTGAAGGCTGGTGGGTGCGGCCTCACAGAGGGCCTGCACATTTTCATGCTCCTGGCTGGCCATCTGATGTGGCCCCCTCCCCCTGTTCCCATCTTGCTGCTCCTGAAGGAACCACAGTAACCCTGCATCAAGGTCTTCACTGGCTTCTGGGAGAGGAAACAGCTGTAAGAAAGTAACTGCCCTGACAGAGTGAGTCAGTGGTGAGCGTGCTCGCACACTGAAGGGTGGCTAGTTTGATTCCCAGTCAAGGGCATGTACCTGGTTTTCAGGTTCACCCCAGGCCTGGTAGGGGCCTGTGCTCAGGAAACAGCCAATCAGTGTCTCACATGGATGTTTCCCTCCCACTGTCACGGAGGGGCACACAGCTGAGTGCTGTGTCGTGCTGCTGGGCTTCACAGAAAGTCCCTGGAGCAGGTTGGACTTGGGAAGCACAACACACTGGGGAAGAGGCATTTGAAGACCAGAGATAAGAGTGTGCTGTCTGCCCTCTGAGCCACCATCCAGCTGCCCTATCCATTCTTTTTGTTGTATAATTTTCCATTGATTTTTGGAGAGAGTGGAAGAGAGAAGGAAAGACAGAAACATTTATGTGAGAAACACATCCATTGGTTGGCTCCTGCACAGCTAGGAAGATAGGGGCTATGCTTCAATGCACAGTTCTGTCTAGAACTGAATCCTGGGCCAGTGCGTCAGGGAGATAGGGGCAGGGGAACCCACAGATACTCCTGTCATCCCTGGAGCTCTTGGGGCCTCTTTAGGGTTCTCACCACCATCTTTGGTGAGGGCCCTGCCATAACCAGGGGCAGACAGCTGATGAGGGGGGGGGAGGTGGCACCCTGGAAACAGACCAACCAAGGTCACCCTGGGACTCAGCAGGCTGAGCTGGACCTCACTGTGTGGATACAGACAGCCCCCGCCCTGCGCAGGCCAACACGTGCCACCAACCCACAAAAGAGCACTGGCCCAAGGCAGACATGGCAATGCTGTCGTCGCTGAGGGCAACCAGGGCCCTGGGCCACGGGAGGGGGTGCCTGTGCAGGAGGGACTGGGTGTGGAGAGGGCATGGCTTTGGACACCTGGCCTAGAACCTGGGGTACCTCCAGTCTCCCCAAATACACTTGGCCCAGGAGTGGCCCGGCCGCTGAGAGCTGGACCCCTAGGCCCTACTGTGTGTGAGCCTGCACCTCTCCAGCTCCCGGGCCTCTCTCTCCAGTTTCTGGGAAGGGGCAGGAGGAAGATGCTGGAGGTCCTAGAGGAGGGAAGCAGGAAGGTGTGTGAGCCAGGGTCTGCCTGTTCTCAGAGTTCTGCTGGAAGGACCCAGACCTGGAACAGGAGGGGAGTGGGAGGGGTCCAAGCAGACAGAGGGGACTGAAGAGCAGGAGAGGGGACAGCAGTGGTGCAGGGGAGGTTCTACCTCCAGGAAGAGGCTGTTTCAACACTTGCTGCCTGGGTTGTGGAACGGGAGGGCGGAGTCTGGCATGACTGGCTTCAGGGAGCAGTGAGTGTGAGTGTGCTAGGGCATGTGTGGATGAGTGTGAGCAAGTAAGCCTGTGCACACACGTGCATAAGCAGGGGCAGAGTTGGGGGTTTGTAGTCCATAGGGACCAAGAGGCTGACTTCAGTGCAAGCCCTGGCCTTCCCAAGGGGCCTGGGATTCTAGGGCCAGCCTGTGAGGACCGGAGAAGTGTGCCTGGACTGCTTCTGGGGCACAAGTCTCAGGTGCCAGTTTAAGTGAGGGATTCCTGTGGGACCACCTTTCCGTGAGCACATCCTTAGACTGGACACGGGACTTAGGAGTGTGCAGCTCTGGTCCCAGTTTACGTGAGCTCTGCGAGGGCCAACCTCACAGCCTCTCAGGAGCAGAGCTGAGTCTTAGCTTAGGTCTTTCAACAATGACTGCGGTAGCTATAAACATGGTAATTAGTAATATTAGTATTAGTAATCAACAAAGACCCTAAGAGGTTTGTTCCCTGTCCAGAAGAAGATTGCTTGTAAATGCAGACCCAGCCCAAGATCAGCTTTTGAGAATTCCCTGTATCAGAACTGGTGCCATTACGCAGGAAGAAGTGAAGAAGTGCAAATTAAAGGAGTGAATCGTGTCGAAAACGTTTGGATAATTTCCGCCCCCTGAGTGTCAAGAGACTGACCTAGGTGACCAAAGAAAAGGCCTCTGGGACAACCATCTGGTTCTTACGCTTTTTGAACTAACCCATGTTTTCCTCTAGTCCTCTTTTTCTAAATTGAAAGTAGCTTGTGTTTGTTGCAGCTTACTTAAACTATTCAGAGTACGGCAATTAACTCAAAATACTAACACAAGAGTTAAAAACTGCTTCCATCTTAAGTACATAAATTTGCAGACAACTGCACATGCGCAGCTCTTTCTAATTGCTGTGGGTTTCATTCGCTATTCTAGGCTTTAAGAGGGGTGTGAAACTTGTAAACACAGGCAGTCCCCGGGTTACATCGGACTCGCGGGATGTCGTTTTGTGGCTACGTCGCCACCCCCCATTTATTTATTAAAAAAAGTTCCGTCATTTTTATGTATGTACATATGTGCTCTATGTTTTTTATTATTTATTTACCACAAGTAAAGGCCAGGAATAGTTGAATTTCTTTTATTTATTTTTTACTGTTTTACTTCATTGCTGCCGTGTATGTGGTCCATGCGAGTCACGTAGGTGCTTATGTATGTGGGTTCCGACTTACGGTGAAAACTGAGTTACCTCACGCCGTAGGAATGGATCTCCGACGTGACCCAAGGACTGCCTGTATTCAGCTTGTCTCTTTCCCTAATATGTGCACTTAAGACTGCACATTTTTCTGTAAGTTTTGTAATGTAGTATTTCTATCATTCAGTTCTAATTATTTTCCAACCTTGGGCCCCTGTTCTGGATCCCTGCTGACAGTGTGAGGCCTGGGGCCTGTGGTTCAGCTCCTGTGTCTGGCGTCTGGTAACTGGTGTCTGGTGTCCAGTGCCTGCTTAGGGGCCTGGGTTCCTAAACACAGATCTGAGTTCCGACTGCAGTGTCTGTGGTCTCGGGGTGAATTGTGTTTAGCTCTTTGTTTGGGTGTGGCTGGTTTCCTGCATTCCTGTGTGGGGTCCACGTGCAGCTATGACATCAGGGCCTGATGTAAGGTGTCCTGTGTCATTCTCTGGCACCTGGTGTCTTGCATTCATGGTCCAAGGTCTGGCTTTATGCCTGAGGTTTAGCTTCTGGTTTGTGGTCAGCTGTGTGGACTGGGGTCTGTTTCTAGGGCCCCGAGTCTGGCTCTGCTGTCTGGTGTCTGTTAATGATGGTCCTTGTCTTTAGCTCAATGCCAACTGGAGTCCTTGTCATGCCCTGAGGAGCCCTGGGGTCAGGCTGCCCCGAGTGAATTCCCTTTCAGGTCACACAATTCAGCTCCGCTCTGCTCCAGTCTGTGTGATCTGCTCTGGTCCTGGCACCTCCTCTTGGCTCAGTCCAGATGACTTATCAGTCAGTTCAATGTGGTAGGACATTTGCAGGTCACTCCCTGAATTGAGGTTTGTATGAGAAGCTCCTGTGTAGAAATGAACATGAGGTTTTATTTTTTTGTTTATTTTTATTTATTTATTTATTTTTGCTAAATTTGAGCTCAGTTATTCATCGGAGACCTTTATAGTAGGGATCTTTATTCTTATCATCCACATATCTGTCGTCTGCTGTGTGAGTTGCATGGGGAGACCTGGGGTAAGGGACGAGGAGAGAGCTGGAGGCAGATTTTCTATCCTGGCTCGAACCAGCTATGAGGGAGATGAGGGGTCTGGGGAAGAACGCAGTAGACCTGGGGCAACATTTCCATTCTGCCTTGAGACCAGTATGTGAGGGGCAGAGTGGGTGTTTGGCTAAGGGGTGAGGAGAGAACAGGAGACAAATTACTTATCCCCTTTCCACACACCTTTTGAGGGGGTCATGGGTCAATGAGCAAGGAGAGACCTGCAGGCACATTCTCCCTCCCTGCCTCAGCCCTCTGTGAAGAGCACAGTGGTTGTTGGGTACGTGGCCAGGAAAGACCTTGAGCAGAACTCTGTATCACGGCTCTAGCCAGCCTGCGTGGTTACAGCGTTTGCCTGGCAAAAGGAGAATGATCTGGAGCTAAATTTTCATCCCTGCTTTCGCCAGGCTGTGATGGGAAAGAGGACATGAGGAAAGGGGCCGGGGACATGAGGACCAGTAGAGACCTTGAGATGAGTTATGTGTCCCAACTCCAGCCCAGCTCTAACGGGCAGCTGGCGCCTGCGGAAATGGGTGAGGAGAGACCTGGATGCGATGTCTCCGTCCTGGTGCAGGCAGTGTGGGGGTAGAGGGGTGCCTGAAGTAAGGATTGAGTTCCAGCGAGTGTTTGAGAACCAGAGGGGCTGCCTGGGGTGGGGTGCCCTGCAGCCAGCTGGAGTCTGTGAGCACTTTCTCCCGCTGTTTCCAAGTCAGCGCTTCCTCAGGACCAGTTTCCTGGGGGGCGTCCTCCTGGTTCCCATTGGACCCCTTTGTGTGATCACCTCCTCTGGACAGGATTCAGGAGCGCACTCCTTCCCAACAGACACATTTCAAAATATATATGATGTATTGGTTTTTAGGGAGAGAAGAAGAGAGAGGGATAGAGAGACAGAAGCATCAATGAGACAGAGTCATCGATCAGCTGCCTCCTACACAACTCCTACTGGGGACTGAGCCCACAACCTGGGCATGTGCTCTGACTGGGAATCGAACGGTGACCTCCTGGTTCATAGATCGATGCTCAACCACTGAGCCACACCAGCTGGACTAAATAGACACATTAATGAAACAGAATAGAAGGTGTAGTAATAGACTTAAATACAAAGATACATTTTCTGTGATAAACATGTCTCCTCAGGTCAATAGGAAAAATGTGCATTCTGTAATAAATGGTGTTGGGACATGAGGCCAGCAGCATGTCACAGATAAAAGTCCAGCTGCAGCGCTAGCGTGTTGCTCGGTGGTTAGAGCGTCGGCCCTGGGACTGAAGGGTCGCTGGTTCAGTTCTGTTCAGGGCACCATTCCCCGCCTGGTGGGCTGAGGTGGGAGGCAACCCATGGATGTGTTTGTCTCCTCCGCTCCCTCCACTCTCTCTTTAAAAAAAAATCAATGCAAATATCCTCCCGTGAGGATTAACAACTGAAAGAAGGCTAAACCTTGAAGCTTTTTCCTATTTGAGGGGCAGGGCCAGGTTGGAATGAGGGGCTGGTCCCAGACTTGAGGCTGGAGCTGGTCTGGTATTTAGGGGTGTGGCCTTGAGTTTAGTGGGAACCTAAAGACCTGTGGATGTGTGTGCAGATTGGGAACTGGGGTCATAGGCGCGTTGAACCTGAGGGGAGTCTGGTGACCCAAGTGGAGCCACACTGGGTTCAGGGTTTGAGTCATCCAGCTGCGAACCTGAGGTCAGTGGTGGCCTGGGAGCTGTCTGGCTGCGTCTTGTTGTGTGCAGCCAGTGGCTCAAGGAGAGGCCGGCCGGGTGCGAGGCTGAGGCTGAGAGTGAGGTGAGCCCTGTGCAGGACGTGAGGAGAGCCCCCCCAGGTGGGATGCGGGAGGTGACACAGTGTCCTGGGCGAGGGGCGGGGCCACAGGTGAGGACGCTCAGGCTGGGCTCTCCTTTGTGGCTGTGGCTTTTATTTCTCAGGAGCCACAGCCACCCCTCAGGTTCTCCTGTGGCTTCTGTGCTGAGCTCTTTTGTGTGTCATATTTCTCAGCTTAAATGAACGTTCTCCCAAAAGTGATGTGCTTTAGCTGTGACAACGTGGCCACGTGACTGATAATGCGGCTGTGATCCCAGGTCTGGGTGTTTCCGAGGTTTCGGTTTCTCCTCCCCTTCCTCTCTAAAGTCAGTGAAGATGAAAGGGGGGAAAGTTGTTGATATTTTAAGCTTGTAACTTTGCAAAGAGTACAGATTTAGCTTGTGGATGTAAAACTTATGTGGCGTTCCAAAGGTGTGAAGCAAGAGGACCCCAGCTTTGCACTTTGCACGTTGACATTAAACTGTTGTTTAAGTGAAGAAAGCACCTGTAGGTCCCCCATTTCTTCCTCTGAGACTCCATGCCGACCCCTGGTGTCAGGAAGGGAACACTGGCCTAAAGCCTCAGCTTCAGGTCTTCAAGCTGCCAACAGGAGTCTGTTGAGCACCCCCCCGACCCCCCCACCCCCCCACCCCCGTCCATGTGCTGGTGCTTGTGGGTTTACTTTTAGAAATTCTGTCACCTGCCAAGTGTGTTGCCCTTATCCTAAATATCAGCCTGCTTCACCTTTTCCCAAAACGTTTGTTCCAAATACCTAACTTCTTTCTGCATTCGTTGTCATGTAAATTAATGGAACAGCAGAGAAGTTTTAGTAAATGATCCAAAACCATCCCTAAGTTTTGTATGATGAGGAAAATGTCTCCCTAGATGATTTGCATCCACATGGCTTGTAACATAACTGGTTTTTGGACCCGGACCCACATTAGGTCACAGCCAAGGGGGAAGCAGTATGAATGTTTCCCGATTGGAGAGGCTGGTGGAGATTAGGGAGCCTTTCCTGTGGGACCGACCACTTTTCAGGAGCATGTCCTGCAGCTGAACAGCAGCATCTGGAGCACCACTTCCCTGTCCGTCCAGGCTCTGCCATCTGGTGTGCGGACGATGGAATAAATGCGTAATCCCTCACCACTCTGGCCTTGTGCGTTCCTCCTTTAGCAAACTAACATCCCTCTCCTCCTCCCATTCCTTCCACAGGACCGTGTCCATGTGTTTGAGGGAGCCGTCGTGGATTCGTCTGTTTCAGTGGCTGCTGAAAGATGAGACAGAGGGCCGGAGACCAGGACACAGGCTTTGTTAGAGGAGAAGACCCCGCCGGGCTATCTTCCAGGTGGAAAAGAGCCCACGTGCCGGGGTGAAGGCGCCTTTTGAGGGGAGGAAAGGGAAGGGATGGGGCTTAGGGTACTGGCACACGCTGATTGGTGGTTTCATAAAAGGCACATAATCAGGGACTTAGAAATCGGGGGTTAGGGTATTTGGCAGGTGCTGATTGGTGGTTCAATGTACAGTCCACATAAGGTGCCTGGTCAGGTGTTCAGGAATGTTCGGGCTGCAGGCGGAGTTTACGTCCCTCTCCGTCCACCAGTTGGGGGAAGGGAGGGTCTGTCAGCTGCGTGGAGGTGGTTGTGGGCAGGGACGGCGGCTCTGTGGTGGTTCTAGTGCAGGCACGTGCGGCTCACCTTGTATAGTGTGTGTGCTAGGTTTTGGCTTTCCCCCATCACCGGTGAAGTCTCCTCTCCTAATATTTGTTGTTGTTACTTTTTTGCAGGCCAAGTCCTTCCACCTGAACTCACTGTTTGCCCAGCCGTCAGTCTGCCCTTCGTTGGGCGTGACGCAGTGTGGGCCTCTGCGTATGCCTTCATCTTGTCAACAGGTAAGCGAGTGGCATGGTCAGGGAGTATGAATGACACGACGTAAAGTGATATCATGATTAGAGATGAGTACTTCCTAGGATGCCAGTGGACTGTTCAGAGAAGTGTTGAGTGTCATGATCTTTGTGGGAGGATTCAACAGAATGAGGAAGAGAAATAGTGAAAGCTGAGCCCATGATCATGTGTTGTGTGTGTCTGGAGAAAAAGGCTGTTGCAGCTAGTGTGTTTGTTGAGTACAATCCCCTCTAGGTTTCTGTTGACGTCTGTGTTCGTGAGTTACAACTGCTAAAGCTGTGCCCTTCCTTTTCTATGTGAACGAGAAGAATGAAGAAGGTCCGTGTCCATTCTGTATGCCCCAGAGCAGGAGGTTTCGATCGTTGTTTATCTAGAGCAGTGGTTCTCAACCTTCCTAATCCCGCGACCCTTTAATGCAGTTCCTCACGTTGTGGCGACCCCCAGCCAGAAAATTTTTTTCGTTGCTACTTCATCACTGTAATTTTGCTACTGTTATGAATCGTCATGTAAATATCTGATATGCAGGATGTATTTTCATTGTTACGAATTGAACATAATTAAAGCATAGTGATTATTCACAAAAACAATATGTAATTATATATTGTGAAATACTTATTTCTAATTACAAATAAATGAAATTGTGTCTTGAAGCATGGTATAGCACGGGTAACAGTCTTAATATAACAACAGTAAACTACATTGCTACATTTTGGGACAGTATGCATAAAAAGCCAACGTCAGTGCGAAGGTTGAGATTGCTTCTTTCTCAGCAGATCAGAAATTCTCGGGGCAGTCTTTGCAAGAGCACAACGAAGATCATCTTCCACAACAAGTCTACTTCTGTATTTAGACTTGATAACCAACAATCTGGAAAACCCTGTTTCACAAAGATATGTTCTTGGAAATGGAAGAAGAAGGCGCAACACAGTCTCAGACAGAGCAGGATATGACTGCCAACACTTGACCCAGAATTTTGTAACTGGCATTGTAGAGAAGTCAGTTCTCACTGCATCGCTGTTAATAAGTTCAATGAACTCCTCTTGTGCTGTCTCAGGAACATCTTCAGCTTTGACTGTGAATGGGCTTCCGGCAAGTGCAAATGGGGTGTCAGGTAGATTTGGAAAGTACGATGAAACTTCGTCTGCAAGCATGTGCAAGTGTTCTTTCACAGAAATTATCATCGTAATCCTTTTGTCTGGTTCAATGTCATGTTCCTCAAAGAAAGCAGGTAAGGTAGGCAACATGGAAATTTTACTTTCATCCAATTTATTTTTTTGCCAAAGCTGAAGTTTCATTTGCAATGATTGGGACTGAAAAGTCGAGGCATGTTGCATTTGGTCCTTGCAGTGATACATTTAACTCATTCAAGATGGCAAAGATGTCAACCAAGTAAGCTATTTTCTGCAGTTCACTTTTATCGCTGAAAAGCACTTCGAAGTGTAATCTTGCTTTCTGATTAAAAAACGTTTTGAGTTCATCACGAAGCTCAAAAACACGTTTTAAAACTCTCTCGACAACCATCTCACTTCAGTGTGAAATAGCAGAGCATTGTTCGGCGCATCCAAGTCGCACAGTTGCGAAAACAGTCGACTGTTTAAAGTGCTCGCCTTTACAAAGCTGACAGAACATATGACGCTTTTCATTACTTCTTGTAACTCTTGTGGCAGCGTCTTCATTGCTAATATTTGCTGATGAATCATACAGTGAGTTCTGATGACTTTTGATGACTCATTCAGTACCAAACGTTGAAATCCAGATCGACATCCTAGCATAGCTGGAGCATCATCTGTGCAAACACCACAAACCTTTTTATAAGAGAAAAGGTTTGCTCTTTCAGAAATGAACCGTGTCAAATACATCACGTGCAGCAGTTGTCATTTCAAGAGGTTTGCAAAAAAGAAACTCGTCTTTAAAGTCGCCATCATTAATATACCTCATGTAAACCAGTAACCTTGAACAGTTTGCAACATCTATAGATTCATCAAGCTGGATACTAAATGTTGGAAGGGAGCAGATTTAATTTCCCGGATTACCTGATCAAGAATATTAGCAGACATGTCATCTATTCTTCTGCGGACAGTGTTGCTAGGTAAAGAAATTGCACCCAATTTCGTAAAAAATTCGTCTCCGATCATAACTCAGACAATGTCTTTGGCCGCTGGAAACAGTAAATCCTCAGCAACGGTGTGAGGTTTCATAGCTCTGGCGATTCTGAGTGCCACCAAATATGAAGTTTCAACGGCTCCTACGTTTTGTTTGTGGTATTTGCCACCAGTGTCAAGTCTGGCTTTCTTGAGTCCTTCAGCTTTGCTTCTAAAATAGTTGGTATTCTTGCCGGCAAAACTCGAATGCTTGCTATCAAAATGGCGTTTTAATTTGTTCCGCTTCATAGATTCGGCTGATAGAACTTCACAACAAATAACACTTTGTGGTTTTTCAATTCATGCTATAATTATTGAGGTAAAAACCATACTGTAAAAAATCCTCACTATATTTTCTTATCTTAACATTCTTCTCTACACCATCCATTGTCATGGGATGGTTTGCTAATGAAAATAATATATATCAATAGCTTTAATAATACAAACGATGATACATGGCATAGTTCAGTCAATACAGTTCATTAAAGTTTCCTATGATTTACCATTCTCTGTTTTTTTTTATACCTGTTACTATCACAAGGGGGCAGTATTCACATCAATCATAGCTGAATATAAAAAGAGCGATCAGCATGCAGATTAAGTTCCCATGGTACAGATTTTTTTTTGCAGTAGTTGATAATTTGACAGTATATGATTTTACATTTACCCAGTAATTATAATTCATGAAGTGTCGTTTTACCTCCAATACTGCTGCTTTCAACATAGTAGCTGCTTTCAACACAGTAGATGCTTTTAACAGTATCTGCTTTCAACACAGTAGATGCTCTCTACACAGTAGATGCTTCTACACATGCGTGACTGGTCCGCATAAGTACATTATGGCGCCAACCCTGTCACATACACCTGTATTTGTACGGGGTGTATGTGATGGGGTTGGCACAATGATGTCATCACGCTAGGTACTTGCATGTGGGCGTATCTGCATGTGGGCGGATCCGCCTGGAGACAGATAAAGGAGCAGTGTCTCGGTTCCTAAGACCATTGGAAACAACGTTTTCTCATGGTCTTAGGCGACCCCTGTGAAAGGATCATTTGACCCCCAAAGGGGTCGCGACCCAAAGGTTGAGAACGTCTGCCTTAAGGTGACTGGTCCACCCTGGGTACTATGTTCATTGGTGCCATTTTTTAAAATTATGGAGTGGAGATACCTCTGGCAAGCCAATGCTCTAACCAGTGAGCCACATCAGCTACGGATTCTATTCACTTTTAAAAATATAAGTTTGAGCACGGTCAAGGGTCAGAGTTCAATGCTAGGCCTGGGTCTAGGGCTGGGTTCGGTGTTAGTTTTAGGGTGAGGGTTCATGGTCAGGGTTGGGGTTGGGTTCAGGGTCAGAACTGGAAAAGGTTAATTTGCTGTGGAAATGTAGAATTTTCTTTGCAAAGGTTGAATTTGCTTTTCAAAATCGGAACTTGCTTTGCAAAATGTGTATTTGCTTTGCAAAATGGGAATTTTAACTGCAAAAAGTGAACTTGCTTTGGAAATGCTGAATTTGTTTGCAAAAGATGATTTTGGGTTGCAAAAGGTGAATTTGTGTGATTGAATTTCAGCAGCATCCAAATGAGTCACCCCTTCCAGGATCTTAGTGAAGTCCAATATTGCTTCATATTTTTTCAAGTTACTTATGTGTCATTAGGTTATTACTGAGTAGTTTTTTCTCCTAGTAAATAAGTTGTAAACACATTTTTTCCTGAACATAAGATTCTAGTGAATGCTTTGGACTTGAAACACAGCAGTTTCAAAACGTGTTCTTGTAACTTATAAGGTTCTGCTTGATACTGTTTCTGTCTAAGAATGAAAGATAAAGTAAACCTGTAGAAATGTGCTAAGACCAAGCATCCCTTATTTTGTGATTTATTTGAATGTAAACGTAAAGCAGACTTGTGCAGTGGGTTTTATAGGATAAATGCATATGTTTTCTTTCAAGTAAGTAACTGATTATACTGTACACATCTATGGTTCTATATACTTTCTACTCTATCCCTCAAAAGACGCCGTCAGCCAATTCTTGCGCCAAAGTAATCTTCTGTCGCCTTCCTGTGGCCATTCAAGGAATAACACGCTGTGTCTGTCCATGGTGCTGAAATGACCGCTAAAGCCCTGTGAACACGACCAAAAATTCTACCCAGAAAAAGAAGAAATACCCACAAAATCATTGATGCCGTCCATGGCGGCAATGATTCCGTCCCTGGATGGATCGAAGTCCCGACTCTGGGTCCTTCACCTCTTCCCACCCCAGCCCTGCAAAGGGAGGCCCCGGAGACTGCTGCGCTGAGGTTCCCTTTAAGGTGACACACCACCCTGCCTAATGTTCCTTGGTGCCTCTTTTAACCAGAGACTAGTGAGTGTATGTGTGTTTGGCAAGTTGTGCTCTACCCACTGTACCACACCATCTACGGATTCCATTCAATTTTAAAAATATAAATGGGAGGGATGGTCAAGGGTCAGAGGTCAAGGCTGGGGTTGAGACTAGGGCTGGGGTTGGTGTTAGGGTTTTAGGGTGAGGGTGAGCATGAGGGGTCAGCGTCTGGGCCATGGCCAGTGTCAGAGGTGGAAAAGGTGAATTTGATTTTGAAATGGAGAATTTGAATGTATGTCAGCAGCATCCAAATGAGTAGCCCTTTCCAAGATCTTAGAAAATTCCAATATTGCTTCCTATCTTTTAAGTTACTGCAGTGACATTAGGTTATTAAGTTTGAGTACTTTTTTCTCCTAGTAAATTAGGTGTAAGTAATTTTTTTTCTGAATAAAAGATTATAGTTAATACTTTGGTTTTGAAACCTGTTTTTGTAACTCAAAGGGTTCTGCTCAATACCTATGCCTGCCTCTTTCAGAATGAAAGATAAATTAATCCTGTAGAAACTTGTTAAGACCAAGCATCCTTTATTTTGTGATTTTTGAGAATGTGATCATGGGGCAGACTTATACACTGGTTTAATGGGATAAACGCTTATTTTTTTCTTTATTTAAGTTACTGATTATACTGTACATATCTATGGATCTATGTATTATGCTAGTCATTAAGGGACGCCGTCAGCCAATTCCTGAGCAAAAATAATCCTCTGCTGCCCTCCTGTGGCCATTCAAGGAATAACACACCGTGCCTCTGTCCATGGTGCTGCGATTCCAGGTAAAGCCCAGTGAACACGACCAACATTTCTACACAGAATAAACATCCCCACAAAATCTGCGAAGCTGTCCAGGGCGGCAATCAGTCTGTATTTACGGTTTTGTGTATTTTACCTCTTCCCGCTCCAGCTCCGCAAAGGGAGGCCCCCGTAGACTGCCTCACCGAGGTTCCCCTTACGGTGACCCACCCACCCCGCCCAATATGTTCGTTGGTGCCGTTGTTAACTAGAGTGGTGAGTGTATGTCTGGCAAGCAAATGCCCTAACCAGTGAGCAACGCCAGTTACGAATTGTATGCACTTTCGTTGTTGTTATTATTGTGAATTTGTTTTTAAGTCTAATTGACACACAGTAGTACATTACTTTCAGGTGTACAACATAATGATTCAACATTTACATCCCTTACAAAGTGATCACCCTACAAGTCTAGTTCACATCTGTCTCTATTGCCTGTGCTGTAGCTACATCTCCATGACTTATGTCATAACTGGTGTGACGGACTTTTCCAGCCCCAGTGGGGACAACCCAGGGTTGTTCAAGGTGGATCATGAGCAAGTTGGTGGCAGAAGAGCAGCCGGAGGCTAATGTGTGTCAGAGGGACGAGAGGTCGTGTCATGGAGCAGCGTGTGTGACCGCAACACTTCAGGGGCTTGGGCTAAAGGAGCAGTGGCTGTTTGGAGCCGATTGGGGAAGGAGGTGAGACTGAAAGTCTCCTGCAGCTGCTGTAACAAGAGAGGTCCTTCCAGAAGCTCCAGGGAGAACATCGAAGCCTTTTTCTATCTCCTGAGATGGGGAGCACCCTGGATTCCCCACAGGTCCCAGTGTGATTACAGCGGCCCTTATAAGGGGGAGGCAGGAGGGTCAGAATCAGACAGATAGATGAGGCTGTGCTGCCGGCTGTGAAGACGGAGGCCAAAGGAGAGGCACGTCTCGGGGGAGGCTCCAGTGTCATTGTGGGCTTGTCCTCCCCGTGGTTGCAGATGCCACGCATCAGGTCCTGCAGGTTCTTGTGGAACTTGGGGTTGATATGCCCTTGACCATCTTGAGGGCCCTAACGACGGCGGCTGGTGGGCTGGAGACCCAGAAAGCACGATGGCAGATGGTGTGTAGGGACCCAGGGGCCGCCCTTGCTCCCTGGGGAGCACTGCTCTGCCGGCCGCCACTCCGGGGCATGCAAGCAGGCCAGTCCCTTGGCAAGATCTGCTGGGCAGGCTGCGCCCCATTCCCTTCCCCTCACGCTCCCTCTACTAACTTTTAAAAATATAAATTTGGCCAAGATTGGTTTGGCTCAGTGGATAGAGTGTCAGCCTGCGGACTGAAAGGTCCTAATTTGATTGCAGTCAAGGGCATGTACCTGGGTTGCGGGCACATCACCAGTAGGGGGCGTGCAGGAGGCAGCTGATGGATGGTTCTCTCTCATCGACGTTTTAACTCTCTGTCTCTGTCCCTTCCTCTCTGTGAAAAATCACTAAAATATATTAAAAGTATACATATATATATTATATATATATATATATAAATTTGAGGGCAGTGAAGGGTTGGGACTGGGGTTAGGGTTGGGGTTGGTGTTATGGTTTCAGGGTGAGGGTCGGGGTTGGGGTCAGGGTCATAAGTGGAAAAGGTGAATTGTAATTGGAAAGGGAGAATTTGCTCTGCTAAAGATGAATTTGAAGGGCAAAAGGTGAACTTGTGTTGCAAAATGTGAATTAGTCTGTATTTGAGAACCATCCAAATGAGTCGCTCTTTCCAGGATCCTAGTAAATTCTAATATTTCTCTATATTTTTTCAAGTTACTTCTGTGACATTAAAGTTATTGTTACTGAGCACTTTTTTAATCCTAGTAAGTTAGTTGTAAACAAGTTTTTTTTCTGATGAAACTATTCTAGTTCCTAGTTTGGTGTTGCCACACAGTCATTTTGAAACGTTTTCGTGTAACTTAAGGGGTTGTGCTCCATACCTATGCCCGTCTCTTTCAGAATGAAAGATAAACTAATCCTGTCTAAATGTGCTAAGAGTAAGGACTGCTTATTTTGTGATTCATCAGAATGTAATTCTAGAGCAGAGTTATACACTGGTTTTATAGGATAAACGCTTTCCTTTTCTTTCAAGTAAGTTACTGATTATACTGTACACGTCTGTCTGTCTGTGGAACCATATACTTATTACACTGGACCGCAAAAGGAAGCCATCAGGTAAAAAACTATCCTTTGCTGCCCTCCTGTGGCCGTTCAAGGAATAACACAGTGTGCCTCTGTCCCTGGTGCTGAAATTCCAGCTAAAGCCCCGTGCACAGGCAGTACGGGGCCCGGGGCCTTTACCCTGGCATGCAGGCAGGTGCAGGCCGCCTGTACTGACCAAGCATTCTACGCAGGAAAAAACGGCCCCAAGATCAGCGAGGCCGGCCAGGGCGGCAATCATTCCGTGTCCGGAAGGACCGAAGTCACGGTTGTGAGTTCTTCACCTCTTCCCGCTCCAGCCCTGCCAAGGGAGGCCTGGGCTGCTGCACTGACATCAGGAACCCCTTGGAAACCTAGAAGCCACCATTATTGAGGCAGCCAGTCTGTACAGCGAGGTGCTGGAGCATCGTGAGACTGCAGCGGCCTCGCGAGAGGCCGCCATTATTGAGGGACGCTCTACGCTGCAGGCCGCCGTTACTGAGGCCATCCGTACCGCGGAGGCCTCCGGTGAGCAGGAAGCCAGTACGGGGCACTGGCATTTACTGAGGCAGCCAGTATATTGGAGGCCCCCTTTCCAGAGTCAGCCAGTAACCTGGAGTCTGCTACGATTGCGGCAGTGGGTAGCGTGCAGGCCGCCATTATTGAGGCAGCCGGTCCGTACAGGGAGGTGCCGAGTACCGCGAAAGGCAGCATCCTCGCGAGAGGCCGCCATTATTGAGGCGCCGTAAGCTGCAGGCCGCCATTACTGAGACCTTCCGTACAAGAGGCGCCCCCGCTAACGAGGCAGGCAGTACATGGTCCAGGCCTTTACTTTGGCATGCAGGGAGGTGCAGGCCGCCTCTATTGAGCAGGTGTGGAGGTCGGAGGCCGCCGTCCTGGAGGCAGACAAGTTATAGGGAGTCCGCTCTGATTGCGGTAGTGGGTAGCGTGCAGGCCGCCATTATTGAGGCAGGTAGTCCGTACAGCGAGGTGCCGAGTACCGCGAGAGGCAGCGTCCTCGCGAGAGGCCGCCATTATTGAGGCACGCCGTACGCTGCAGGCCGCCGTTGAGACGTTCCGTACGGCGGAGGCCCCGCTAAAGAGGTAGTACGGGGCCCGGGGCGTTTACCCTGGCAGGCAGGCCGGTGCAGGCCGCCTCAAGTGAGCAAGCCTGGAGGTCGGAGGCCGCCGTCCTCGAGGCAGGTCGTTCTAGGGAGCCCGCTCTGGTTTTTGCAGTGGGTCCCGTGCAGGCCGGCATTATCGCGGCAGGGAGTCCGTTCAGCGAGGTGCCGAGTGCCGCGAGACGCCGCGTGATTGAGAGAGGCCGCCATTATGGAGGCACGCCAAACGCTGCAGGCCGCCATTACCGAGACCTTCCGTACGGCAGAGGCCCTGCTAAAGAGGCAGCCAGTACGGGGCCCGGGGCCTTTACCCTGGCAGGCAGGGCAGACCGGTGCAGGCCGCCTGTACCGAGGCAGCCAGGAGGTCGGAGGCCGCCGTCCTCGTTGTAGGGAGCCCGCTGTGGTTGCGGCAGTGGGTCGCGTGCAGGCCGCCATTATCGCGGCAGGCAGTCCGTACAGCGAGGTGCCAAGTCCCGCGAGATGCCGCGTGCTCGCGAGAGGCCGCCTTAATTGACGCAAGCCGTACGATGCAGGCCGCCATTACCGGGACCTTCCGCACGGCGGAGGCCTCCGTTAAAGAGGCAGCCAGTACGGGGCCCGGGGCCTTTACCCTGGCAGGCAGGCAGGTGCAGGCCGTTACTAATTATTAGTTTGCAAGTTAATAGGATACTGGTTGCTCGTTATCAGGGTACTTGTTACTGTTTTCTAGTTACATGGTAAGTAGGTAATAGGTAACCTGGTAACCGTTTGCCAGGTTACTAGTTGCTAAGTTAATAGTTACCAGGATACTAGTTATCAGGTCACTACTTATTGGTTTACGGGTTACCAGGTGACTAGTTATGAGGTGACAGGTTACAAGCGACTGGTTACCAGGTGACTGGTTACCATGTGCCTCTATCCATGGTGTTGAAGTTTCCGTTAATACAACAAATAATTCTACCCAAATACAAGCAAACAAAGGGACAAAAACCAAAACAAAGAAAACCCCTCAAAATTATCAAGTCTGTCTAGGGCAGGAATCATTCTTTTCCCTGGATGGACCGAAGTCACCGGTCTGGATTTTGCACCCCTTCCCCCCCAGCCCTGCAAAGGGAGGTGTTGGGTTAGGGTTAGGGTTAGGGCCAGGGCCAGGGCCAGGGTCAGGGTTAGGGTTAGGGTTAGGGCCAGGGTTAGGGCCAGGGCCAGGGCCAGGGTTAGGGTTAGGGTTAGGGTTAGGGCCAGGGTTAGGGCCAGGGCCAGGCCCAGGGTTAGGGTTAGGGTTAGGGCCAGGGTTAGGGCCAGGGTTAGGGCCAGGGCCAGGGCCAGGGTCAGGGTTAGGGTTAGGGCCAGGGCCAGGGCCAGGGTCAGGGTTAGGGTTAGGGTTAGGGCTAGGGCTAGGGTTAGGGGTTAGGGTTAGGGCTAGGGCTGTTAGGGCTATTAGGGCTAGGGCTAGGGGCTAGGGCTAGGGCTAGAGTTAGGGTTAGGGTTAGGGTTAGGGTTAGGGTGATGGTTGAGGTTTAGGGTATGGTTAGAGTTAGGGTTAGGCTTTACAGTTAGGGTTAGGGTTATGGTTTGGTTTTAGGGTTAGGATTAGTGTTATGGTTAGGGTTAGTGTTCGGGTTAGGTGTTAGGGTTATAGGTTAAGGTTAGGGGTTAGGGTTAGTGTTAGGATTAGGCTTTAGCTTTAGGGTTAGGGTTGGGGTAAGGATCAGGGTTTTTGGTTAGGGTTAAGGGTTCGGGTAAGGGTTAGGGTTTAGGGGTAGCGTTAGTGTTAGGTTTTAGGGTTAGGGTTAGGGTTTATTGTTAGGGGTAAGGGTTATGGTTAACATTTATGTTTAGCATTAAGGGTTAGGGTTAGGGTTAGGGTTAGGGTTAGGTTTGGTTTAGGGTTAGGGTTAGGGTTAGTGTCAGGGTGAGGGTGAGATTGAGGGTGAGGGTGATGGTTAGGGTGATTGTTAGGGTAGGGTTAGGATTTTGGATTAGGGTTTATGTTTAGGGTTCGTGTTTGGGTTAGGATTAGGGTTAGGGTTAGGGTTAGTGTCAGGGTGAGGGTGAGATTGAGGG